>PVJI01000022.1:397152-538844 GCA_004026765.1 Micronycteris hirsuta | reverse complement strand
TCCCTTCGCTCTGCACCTTCTGGTTCACCAAACTTGATGAATGTATCTTCTTTAATTCCTTGGTTGTCGGACTTCCTCTCAATATGATTTTCTGTCAGATCTGGCTGCGTTTGGATGTTTAGATTTCTGTTTTTTTCCCTTATTTGGTTGTGTGAGGCGGTACGGTGCATTCACCTATGCCGCCATCTTAGGAAGACCTCTTTCATTTTTTTTTTCAAATAAGTTTTCAACTTCTTGCTCTTCCTCTTCTCCTTCTGGCATCCCTATGATTTGGATGTTGGCACGTTTCGAGATGTCCCAGAGGCTCCTTATAATATCATTTTTTAAAAATTCTTTTTTGTTTTTGCTGTTCTGGTTGAGTGCTTATTTCATCCTTATGTTCCAAATTGTTGATTTGAATCTTTGCTTCATCCCCTGCACTGTTGGTTCCCTGTGGATTTTTCTTTATTTCACTTAGTGCAGCCTTCATTTCTGCTTGGGGTTTTTTTTTTCTTTCTGTAAGAGAGCAAGAGAAACATCAATGTGTGGTTGCCTCTCACATGTCCCCTATTGGGGACCTAGCCTGAAACCCAGGCATGTGCTCTGACTGGGAATCGAACTGGCGACCCTCTGGTTCGCAAGCCGGTGCTCAATCCACCGAGCCACACCAGCAGGACAGCCTGGGCCTTTTTTATGTTGTTGTAGTACTTAATGATTTCTTTGAGCATCCTGATAACCAATGTTTTGCACCCTGCATCTGATATGTTGCTTTTCTCCATTTCATTTAGTTCTTTTTCTGTGGTTTTGTTCGGTTCTCTCATTCTGGCTATATTTCTTTGTCTCCTCAATTTGGCAGCCTCCCTGTGTTTGTTTCTGTGTATCAGGGAGAGCTGCTTTGACTCCCTGTCTTAGTAGTGGTAAGTAGTTTTGATACTGTTTAGTTTACTTAGAGAATAAAGGAATTGAAATTTTTGATGTATATATTGATTTATATATTCATTTATATTTCTGTATGGTTTGCAAAGTATTTTTAATATCACTCTTGAAGACACTGAAGTCTTTCCACAAAGGTCTGTTACGTAGTTTTCTCATAAAATTCTATCTTAAAGGCTCCTACCTAGAGCTACAGGACATGGGAAGAACAGAGAGAGATGCAAATAAGGGACAAGGAAAATAGGCAAATTGGGTAGCAGAGCAGGCCCATTATTGGGAATATTTTTGAAAACTTTCAGGATTTTAACTTGCAAATGTAGTTTACTTCATTTGTGTCTTTGATATGTCATCAGGCACTTTGATTTCTCCAGCTAATGTCTTTGGCTCTCACACCACAGGGGGTTTGTAGTGGTTTTTAAATTGTTGTTTATTTTCTGTTTTGCCTCCTTTCCTCTTCCTCCCTCTCCTCTCCTCCTCCTCCTCCTCCTCCTTTTAATTGTTTCTAGAGAGAGTGAGGAAGGGAAAGAGGGAGAGAGAAACATTGATTTGTTGTTTTGCTTATTTATGTATTCCTTGGTTGCTTCTTGTATGTGCCCTGACTGGGGATCCAATTTGCAACCTTGGTGTATCAGGATGATGCTCTAACCCACTGAGCTACTGGGCTAGGGCTTGCTGCTGCCTTTTCATCTCTGTTAAGAGGCCCAAGAAATTAGCTACCTCCATTTTTTATTGATTCTGTGAACTGTCGGATTGTTACCTTACAGATTGATATGGTATCTACTGAAGTTAGTAGGGTGTCAGGATACTCTTTGTCTCAGATTAAAGCCATAGACCCTGCGAAAGTTTCAGTCCTGCCACTAGAAGTATTTACCTGAAGCTGTCATTCAATTGAATTGCAATTGGACATATTAAATAGAAAGGAGCCACTTTTTTGCTATGCCCTTTTGCCTTGCTTATTTTGTTTCTTGTATTTGTTTTGCCTGCCTCATTCTTTTATGTCAGAACATTTTCAAGAGGAAGAGTCTCTTTTATTTGCCTGAAATGAGCAGGTTATCTGGCTCCATTTTACAGGAACTTGACAACCTAATTCTAGGAAGACTGAAGTGCTGGATATTTAGTTGATATGCAGTCAATATTTATTGAATAAATAAATGAAAAGATAGGCCTGACATTTTCTTCTTAATTTTTGATTTGTGTGATGTGCCTGGAGCTTCAGCGGGGTATAGTCCAAGCTTTGGGTCTCTGTTTCCATCCTCCCCCACACCCTGCCCATTACTTTCTGTATATATTTGTCTATTTTGGACATTTTATATAAATGAGATCATATAATATATGACCTTTTTTGACTTTTACTTAGCATAATGTTTTCAAGTTTCATCCATGTTGTAGCACATATTAGTACTTCATTCTTTTTTATGGCTAATTAATATTCCATAGTTTTATTTATTCTTCAGTCGATAGATATCGGGTTATTTATACCTTTGGCTATTATTATGTACATGTTTTACCGTGGACGTATGTTTCATTTTTCTTGTGTATATACCTAGTAGTGAAAGTGGAGGGTTCTATAGTACTTTATGTTTAACATTTTGAGGAACTTCTAATCTGTCTTCCAAAGTGGTTGTACCATTTTACATTTCTACCAGCAATGCATGAGGGCTCCAGTTTCTCTATTTCCTCACCGTAGCCAAAGTTTTTGTTTTTGCATGGGCTTCCTCCCCCTTTGACAAAAGTAGAGGGACATTTACACTATCATTTCTTAAAACCAGTTAATTCTTGAGAATTTATATTCTTGGTTTACAGATAACATACTAGTTCTCTCCATATTATTCTGTCATGGTTTGCCTATTATGTTTCTAGACCTCCACTGCCAAGGAATTATAAACAAGTGCAGTGGAAAAAAATTTGAAGACTTAAAAAAAAAGTTTGAAGACTCTTGACACATGCATATGTCCTTGTAACAAATGATCCCAGATAAGATAGAAACATATTTCTATTCTCTAAAAAGTTCTTAATGCCCTTTTCTAGAGGATGCTAAAATTTTTATAAGTGAATTTGCTTTACATGGTGGGTTTTTAGCTGTAAAGGTAAAATATAGTTGTAGAAATTTTGGAAGAAATAGAAAAAGAGAAAGAACAGCATTCATCTATAATTCTACAACCCAAAAAAGACAAGTACTGTTGACATCAAAATTAACTTTATTCAGTGGAGTCTTTAGGGTTTTCTATGTACATTATCATGTCACCTGTGAATAATGACAGCTTTACTTCCTCCTTTCCAGTTTGGATGCCTTTTATTTCTTCTGTCTGATTGCCATGGCTAGTACTTCTAGTACTATGTTGAATAAGAGCGGTGGAAGCGGACATCCTGTCTTGTTCCTGATCTTAAGGGAAATGCTTTTAGTTTTTACTCACTGATTATCATGTTTGCTGTAGGTTTTTCATATATGCCATTACCGTATTGGGGTGTGATCCTTCCATTTCCACTTTGCTGAGAGTTTTTTTTTTTTTTTTACCATAAATGGGTGCTGGATTTTATCAAATGCTTTTTCTGCATCTATTGATATGGTCATGTGATTTTTATCTTTTTTTTATGCGATGTATCACATTTATTAATTTGTGAATATTGTACCAACCTGCATTCCTGGAGTGAATCCCACTTGATCATGGTATATGATCTTTTTAATGTATTGCTGGATCTGGTTAGCTAATATTTTGTTGAGGATTTTGATATCTATGTTTATCAAGGATATTGGCCTATAAATTTCTTTCTTTGTAGTGTCTTTATCTGGTTTTGGAATTAGGATAATGCTGGTCATGTAAAATGAACTTAGGAGTATTCTCTCCTCTTGAAATTTTTGGAATAGTTTGAGAAGTATATGTGTTAATTTTTCTTTGAATGTTTGGTAAAATTTGCCCGTGGAGCCATCTGGTGTAGGACTCTTGTTTGCTGGGAGTTTTTTGATTACTTCTTCAATTTCATTAGTTGTAATCGGTCTATTCGGGTTTTTTGATTCTTCCAAATTCCGTTTTGGAAGTTTGTATATTTCTAGACATGTATCCATTTTGTCCAGGATGTCCAGTTTGTTGACATATGGTATATTCTTGCAATCTCTGGTATTTCTATGGAGTCAGTTGTTATTTCTCTTTCATTTCTAATTTTATTTATTTGTATCCTCTCTCTTTTTTTCTTGATGAGTCTGGTTAAAGATTAGTCAATCTTGTTTATCTTTTAAAAGAACTATCCTTTGGATTCATTCATCTTTTTTCTTTTCTTTTTTTTAGTCTCTATGTCATTTATTTCTGCTCTGATATTTATTTTTTAAATACAAATTTTAGGGCGATAATTATTTTAAAAATTTTTATTTTTATTGTATTTTTTCCATTTCCATTTACTCCCCATACCCTCTCCTATCTCTTCCCAACCCCACAATCACCACCACACCGTTGTACATGCCTATGAGTTCTTTCTCTTTTTTCCTTGGTCATCTCTGCTCGATCCGTCTACCCTCCCCCCAACCCTGATCTTTATTACTTCCTTCTTTCTACTTACTCTAGGCTTTGCTTGTTTTTGTTTTTCTAGTTCTTTTAGATACAGGGCTATATTGTTTACTTGAGATTTTTCTTGCTTCTTGGGGTATGACTGTAATGCTATGAACTTCTCTCTCAGGACTGCTTTCACTGTGTCCCATAGATTTTGGGTTGTTGTATGTTCATTTTCATTTGTTTCCAGGTAATTTTTGATTTTTTCCTTGATGTCATTGTTAACTCACTCAGTATTTAATAACATCTGTTTAACCTCCATGTGTTTGAATGGTTTTCAGTTTTTTTTAAATTTTATTTTATTTTTGATTTTTAGAGAGAGGGGAAGGGAGGGAGAAAGGGAGAAAAACATCGATGCATGAGAGAAACATCTATTGTTGCCTTCCATATGCTCCCCGACTGGGCATTGAACCAGTGACCTCTCAGTTCTCAGGATGATGCTTAACCAACTGAGCCACACTGGCCGGGGTAGTTTTTCAGTTTTTTTTTTTATTGTAGTTGATTTTTAGTTTCATACCATTGTGATCTGAGAAGATGCTTAGTATGATTTCAATTTTCTTGAATTTGTTAGGACTTACTTTGTCCTAACATGTGGTCCTCCACCAAGAAATTACAAGGTCTAATAAATTCAGTAAATTAGCAAGGTACAAAATTAATATTCAGAAATCAGTGACATTTTTGTACACCAATAATGAACTATCAGAAAGAGAAATTAAGAAAACGGTCCCATTTACTATTGCAACAGCACCAACACAAAAGGTATGTAGGAATACATTTAACCAAGGAGGTGAAAGGTCTACATTCAGAAAGCTATATGAAATTGAAGAAAGAAATTAAGGAAGATAGAAATAAGTGGAAATGTATACTATGTTCATGGATTGGAAGAATTAAGATCATTAAAAATGTTCATACTACCCAAAGCAATCTATAGATTTAACACAATTCCTGTTAAAATACCAATGGGGCCTGGCTGGTGTAGCCAGGGATTGAGTCAGTGGATTCAGTGTGGGCTGCGAACCAAAGGGTCACTGGTTCAATTCCCAGTCAGGGCGCATGCCTGGGTTGTGGGCCAGCTCCCCAGTGGGGGCCATGTGAGATGTAACCACACATTGATGTCTCTCTCCCTCTCTTTCTCTTTCCCTTCCCCTCTCTTTGAAAATAAATAAAAATTAAAAAAAAATAACAATGGCATATTTCACAGATGTAGAACAAATATTCCAAAGATTTATATGGAACCAAAAATGACCCTTAATAACCTCAGCAATCTTGAGAAGGAAGCACAAAGTTGGCAGTATCACATACTTGATATCAAACCATACTACAAGGCCATTGTAATTAAAATAGCCTGGTACTGGCGTAAGAACAGGCATATAGATCGATGGAACGGAGTAGAAAGCCCAGAAATAAACCCACGCCTTTATGGTCAATGAATATTTGACAAAGAGGGCAAGAATATACAATATAGTAAAGATAGTTTCTTTAATAAATACAAATTTGGGGGAGATAATTCTTTTTAAAAAAATTTATTTATTTTATTACCATTTATCCTCCCATACCCTCTTCTACCTCTCCCCCCGAACCCCTCATCACCACGTATGTTGTCGGGATGTGAATACTGTTGAATATTCCTGTGATCTAGAACAGCACTGTCCAATAGAATTTTTTGTGACGATAGGAAAGTTCTATAGCTATGCTGTCCAAAATGGTATTGGGAAAATTGGACAGATACATGCAAAAGATGAAACCAGACCACCAACTTAAACTATACACACGAAAAAACAAAATGGATTGAAGACTTAAATGCAGACTCGAAACCATAAAAATCCTAGAAGAAAACACAGGCAGTAAAGTCTCAGACATCTCTAATAGCAAAATTTATGCTATCTATCTCTTAGGGCAAGGGAAAAAAACAGACCAATGGGACTACATCAAACTAAAAAGGTTTTGCACAGCAAAAGAAACCATGAACAAAATGAAAAGGGAACCCATGGTATGTGAGAATGTATTTGCTGATGTTACATCTGATAAGGGGATAATTTCCAAAATATATAATTAACCTATACAACTCAATACCAGGAAGACAAACGATCTAATGAATAAATGGATGAAGGCCCTGCCCAAGTAGCTCAGTTGGTTAGAACAGCATACTCCCTGGTCAGGGCACATACATGAGTCAGCAAATGAATGCATGAATAAGTGGAACAACCAATCAGTGGTTCTCTCTCTCTCTCAAATAAGTAAAAAAAATGGGCGAAGGACCTGAATAGACACTTCTCCAAAGAGGACATACAGATGGTCCGTAGGCATATGAGAAAATACTCAATGTCACTAATCATCAGAGAGATGCAAATTAAAACCACAATGAGGTATCACCTCACACCTGCCGGAAAAACTATCATCAATAACTCAACAAACAAGTGCTGGCGAGGATGTGGAGAAAAGGGAACCCTTGTGCACTGTTGGTGGGAATGCAGACTGGTGCAGCTGCTGTGGGAAACAGTATGGAAGTTGCCTCAAAAAATTAAAAATTAACTGCCTTTTGACCCAGTTATCCCACTTCTGGGAATAAATCCTAAGAATCCCAAAACACTAATTTGAAAGAATACACGCACCCCTTTGTTCATTAACTTTAATTATGTTCTTTAAGGCCTTATATCCAAATACACTCACATTGGGAGTTAGGGCTTCAACATACAAGTTTTGGAAGGTTGTAATTTAGTATATAATATGTGCAGTGATTTACTTTCCGTTCTCTCAGCGTTGAACATTCTTTCCGAAGTTGTTTCCAGTAAGATGATGATCATGAATATGTTTTCGTATAAAGGTTTTTTTTTCTTTTGCACTCCAGCTTAAAGCTAAATTCTCTAGAGTGGTGTAAGTGGGTCAAAGGATATATCATTAAGACTATCAATAGAGATTGCCAAATTGCCTCCTAAAAAGGCTCTATACCAATTATACTTTGTCTAATAATGTATGAGTGGCTGTTTTGCAGTATCTTTGTCAGCATTAAAATCTATATTAATTTGATATGCAAAAATAGAATCTTGTTTTAAGTGAATTCGAACATTGCAGAAAAATGTTAACTTAGATTTTGCCTCTTGTGGGGGGTTGAATTCATTGTCCATTTTCTTTGTCCTTTATTATTAGGGGTATTATTATATTTTCTTGATCAATTTGTATAAATAAATAAATACAAATATATAAATAAAACACAGTAATCCTCTCATGTTATTTGCTGCAAATGTAATTTCCCAAATTGTTTGGCTTTTAATTTCAATCATCACAATTTTTTTCATCAAATGAGATTTTCAGTTTTAGGAAGTAAATTTCTTTAGTACTTTGTACTTTCATCTATGACTTTTTAAGCTTTCAAAACCCTCCCCCAGTCAGACGTGAAAAAAACACTTTTTGGTTAAGTTTATAGTGTTTAAAAATGTCTTCCATCTCAGACTACTAACTGCTTATTTCTGAATAAGAAATACTGTCAAAAATGTATCGTTGGGATGTGAATGCTGTTGAATGTTCCTGTGATCTAGAACAGCACTGTCCAATAGAATTTTTTGTGACGATAGAAAGGTTCTATATCTATGCTGTCCCGTATGGTAGCCCCTCACTATATGTGGCTATTTGATATGTATTAGTGCAACTGAAGAACTGAAATTTTTTTTTTAAAGATTTTATTTTTATTTATTTTTAGAGAGAGGGGAAGGGAGGGAGACAGAGAGGGAGAGAAACAGCAATGTATGGTTGCCTCTCACATGGCCCTCACTGGGACCTGGCCTGCAACCCAGGCATGTGCCCTGACTGGGAATCGAACCAGGACCTTTTGGTTCCCAGCCCGCGCTCAGTCCACTGAGCTACACCAGCCAGGGCTGAAGAACTGAATTTTTAATTAACTTTTAATGTAAATAAAAAAGTTAATTATGAATTAATTAAAAATAGATTTATTTAAATTTTAATTGAAATTAAAAACAAATTTAAATAGATCTACAACTTAGGATCTTTAATGTGATTTTGCTCTGTGTTTGTAACTTTGAATGGAGTAATTTAATTCTGGTCCATTCTTCTTCCAAGGAAAGATACTCAAGGGAATGGTGTCTGTAGTGTCTAATTGACTATTGCTCTATATGTGGTTATAGCCCCCTTTTCCTCCTGATAAGGGGATTTAGCACAAGTAGTGTGTGTATATATGTGTGTGTTGGGGGAGATATTTCGCCACTGGAAGGCTGCTGGTAGAAGTTCTTTTCTTTTGCATGGGTACAGATTCATATTCAGCATCTTTAGTGGCCTTACAAAGCTGCCTCACTAAAGAAAGGGTATCTTTGGTAAGTTGCACCATATTTTTAGGCTTACCCCAGTTTTTACTTCTCTCTGTTACAGACGCTGCATTCAGGTGGTACATAAGCTACTTTGCTACCAGAAGAAGTGTAGAGTGCGCCTGCATTACACCTGGCGGGAACTCTGGTCAGGTAACTGTCTCTTTTTGATTCATCCTCTTTTCCTGTATCTTTTATGAGTCCTTATGCCTGAGAATAACATGAATCTTTTAAAAAACCTTTTAGTTTGTTTAGGATGCTTCTGTTTTCATTTATATATATATATATTTTTAAAATATATTTTATTGATTGTGCTATTACAGTTTTCCCATTTTCCCCCCTTTCTTCCCCTCCACCCCCACCCCCCCATTCCCCACCCTTTAGCTTTTGTCCATGGGTCATACACATAAGTTCTTTGGCTTCTACATTTCCTATACTATTCTTAACCTCCCCCTGTCTGTTTTCTACCTACCATTTATGCTGCTTATTCTCTGCACCTTTTCCCCCTACCACTCCCCTGTTGATATCCCTCCTTGCCTTATATAAATCCCTTTAACATTTCATATAATAAAGGCTGGGTGATGATGAACTCCTTGAACTTGACCTTATCTGAGAAGCACTTTATCTGCCCTTCCATTCTATCATTTATATATTTTTTGTCATTTTAGCCTGTCTATTCCAAACCTGGGCATATCACATATCCTTCCATACTTTCTCTCATATTCCCTTTCCTCCCTCTATTTTTCATCAGCTGTTAGAAACAATTGAATATTTCTTGAGTTCCAATGTATCTTATGAGTAAGAGAGAGGAGTCAGTACAAACTTGGATTCTTCCTCGATTCCATTTGGTAGCAGCATATGGACTGTCGGGAGGCTTCTGTGTGTTTCTTCAAGATGAGTAATCTCAGGAGGAATGTCACAGGGAGAGGAGGTGGAGAGGGGGTGGAGAGATGGGGGAATCCTGTTCTTTGTGTTACATCTGGCATTATTACTGTTTACAGACAGTGTCAATTGTACCACTCCCCCTGTGCCAGAGACAAAAACAGCAAATTACAGTGTTTACTTTTGTCTTTGTATCCTTTTGGTAGCCCAGTAAAGTCACTGCTGTCCCTGCAGGCGGGAAGTGGCTCTCCTCTAAGGGTACAATTAATGCTGGCTTGCCACCCCTTTCTTTGGTGCAGTTTAATTGGAGCTTACAGGAAAGCAGAGGAGAGACAAGTTCCCCGAGACATTCACTTGCTGATGGGTCCTGTGGCTTTCATGACCTGATGGTACAATAAAGTCTTCTCCAGATAATTATAGTGATGAATGGTCGCCCCACATGTGGGAGAGCGTCTCTCTGCTCTCGGAAGAGGGGGTATCAGAGGCTTTTAAAGAAAAGGGACAGTAATCCCGCCCCCTTCCTTGGAATTTTTCTCACTTGTTGTGACATGCAGTTTCCTTCCAACCCAATTTGGCTTTCTAAATTTAGTCCTCCATAATGGGAAGTAGAGATCTTTAATTAATGGATTAGCAAGATCTTTGCAGTTACTGCCTAGATGGTGAAGGGGGAATAGGAGAATAACACTAAGTGACAATAGTGGCATTTCGTATTTTATAAAAGAGATTGTGTAAGAGTTTCAGACTGAGGAAATAAATGTCAGAAGAGTTAAAGAGAGATCCAAAGAGATGGAAATGACTGAAGTTAGAATTTCTTTGGTAGGAACAGAATTTTTAAGGTTTTTATTTTTATTTTTGTCTCATTTGAGGTAGGGTGAGAGGGGAAGGAGTGGGAGTGATGGAGAGAGAGGGGGGAAGAGAGAGAGAAAGAAACAGAAACATCGATTGGTTGCTTCCTGCATGCACTCTGACTGGGGCTCGAACTGGCAACCTAGGCATGTACCTTGACTGGGATTCAAACCAGCAGCCTTTCAGTTATGGTACAGTGCTCCAACCAACTGAAAGCCACACCAGCCAGAGGAGAACAGTTCTTTCTAATGTAAAGGATTGCTGTGGTTGCCTATGTGTAGGTCTGTGATTGTTAGGCTCTAAACATTCAGGATTAGGGAGAAACACAAAAACGATGCAAATCTGCGGGTGCTGGTGCAGTTGCAGGACTTCAAGCACAAATGGTTCATGCACGTAGCTGAGATGAAGTCACACGTTGCATACTGAAGAGTTGGTGGTAACAGTTGTTTCTGCTTGCTTTTGATTCCTTTCTGGTTTTATTTTCTTTTATTCTATTTTCTTTCTTTTCCATCCTAGCTCTCCCGTCTCTGGCTTCTGGGATTTCTCTGGCTTTTGTCCCATCCTCATCATCTGTTGTCCTCTTCCTCGTTGCTGTGTTCCATTGCCTTTCTACACGACCTTCTGCCGTCTGCTCTGGCCGTCTCCCTGGGGCCCTGGGCTTCTCATTGCCCTCCTACCTCCACCTAGTATCCTGTCCTTTGTGCTTTTGCTGTCGTACATTCCACCTTTGCATAGGTTGTAAACCCCACAATGCATTGCTATCGTTTTGTTTAAAGAGGCAGTTATCTTTGAAAGAAATTTAAAAATATCTTTTATATTTCTTTTCTGACTCTAACATTTGCTCATTCTGGCTAGGAAATTATGGGGCAGGAGACCACTCTATGTTGGTCAGTTATGTCTTTGAGTACTTTCTGTGATGTCAGCTCTGTTTGTACAGTAACTATGTACTATCTCAGAACTGATTGATAGGCATTCTAAGGCCCTTGATAGGTTGACAGGAGGTATATATGAGTGTTATTAGTGAGACCCTGGATGACTGCTTGCTTCTAAGGCATAGGCTTTTGTGCTAGAGCGCTCTACCAAGTGAGGTTAGCTCCTTTTCCTAAATAGCCTGGATGAGTCCTTTTGGAACCCTGGCTCCATGTGTTCATACATGGAGTATACAGTGAGAAACAGAGCAGGTGTTAAGGAAAGCTGCAAAATACGACACTACACATGAGGTATCAGAGTTCATAGTAATGTGTAAAATTGCAATCAGTGAATATAAGTGTGGCTCTGGTGGATCCACCCACTCTCGGCTGGTGCCACCCCTCATACGATGGTATGCCCATGTTTCATTCTCTCTTTGCCTTCTAGACTTAGGGATTTGAGGGAGGTGTGTGAAACTCAAAATGGCATATATGCTTATATGTGCAGATACTTGCCCATACATGTACTATAAACTTTAATTGAATTTTATTTATAAATGAGACTGATAAGGCATATGTGTTGTTAGATCGGATGAACAGAAGTCCTTGGGTGTCTAGGAAGCAGTTGGCTAGGGTCCAGAAGCCTTTTGTCATTGGGAATGTGGGTGTTTAGAATCACTGTACTTTGGGTGGTGATTTTTACTTGTATTTCTATGCTGTTGACTACAGTAGCTTTTTGTTATGGAGGAGGTAGCCAAAGGTCCCTATGTAAATTCTTTTTTTTTTTTTTTAATCCTCACTTGAGGACATCTTTTCATTGTCTTTAAAGAGAGGAAGGGAGAGAGAGAAACATCAATGCAAGAGGTAAGCATTGATCAGCCGTCTCCCATTTGCCTCTGGACCAGGGATCACACTCACCTGGATTGGGGATGTAACCTGCAACCCAGGCATTCACCCTGACTGGGAATTCAACCTGCAACTCTTTGGCTGTGGGACAACGCTCCAACCAACAGAGCCGTACCAGCCAGGGCCCTATGTAAATTCTTGTATGGAATTTACAGGCTTTTTCTAATGGACAAGGAGAATCCAGCTGTGTTAATTGGGGATTTATTTCTGCCTGATATGTTGGTTTTATACAAGCCCTGACCTACTCCCCGCTGTCACTGTCTATTTATATGATGCCTGTCACCATGGTATCTGAGTATGTGGGGAAGTATATTTAGGCTAACTTCAGCTAGAATATGGAAAGGACTCTTTCAGTGCCCTCTTTTCAGCAGTTGCTATTTTCACTAAGTTATGGAAAGTTCAGAAGCTCTTCTCTGACCTCTAGGCTCTTTAGATCTCCTATTCTGAGTAGAGCAAAAGGTTAGGTCTTAAAACTCTCCCCTCATACAGATAGAAAAATGGGTTTTAGAACAAGATTCTAGTAAAATCACTTTTTTACCTTTGAGAATATAATGAAAGGTATGGTTTTTGTGTCCAGAAAAATGTCTATTTGCACATTCATATTATAATTTCAGAGGTAATATCATGTAATTTCAGGAAGTTCATGGACCCTTTGAGAGCCCCTTCCTGATTCCATGTTAAGAATTCCTATCTTAATTTTAGGTTCCATGGACTCCCAATTAATTCTTTTTTCACAGAACATCTGTGAAAAAATTTAGTATTTTATTAAATATTTTTTACAGATTTTATTTATTTGTCTCCTTTAGAGAGAGGGGAAGGGAGGGAGACAGAGAGGGAGAGAAACATGTGAGGGTGGTTGCCTCTCACATGCTCCCACTGGGAACCTGGCCAGCAACTTAGGCATGTGCCCTGACTGGGAATTGAACCCGTAACCCTGTGGTTCACAGGCCAGCACTTAGTACGCTGAGCCACACCAGGCAGGGCTTGTTAAATTTTTTTTTTTTCTGTATTTACTGATCGGACTGCATTCCTCCTGGGAACTTTAGTTAGCAGTCCCCTTTCTTGGTCACTATGCTTTATTTCCTGTGTCTTCCTATAGCACCTGAGCTTCTGTTTCAGCCTGTCACATTGTTTTGCCATGTTTGCCTGTGCCTGTGTTGTGTTCTGTTTAAATACATATCCTCTCAGAAAAGCTCCCAGGGGCAGGGTCTGTGTTTTAATTGTTGTTTCATCCCCAGTACACCATTTGGCTTATGATAGGGGCTCAGAGAACATTTGGAAGAGTAAATAAATAGATATGTAGAATTTCCATTAATGATGAATCAACATCCTCCTAAAGCGGCACAATATTGTGTTTGGGCCTCAAAACAATACCACCAACCATAATAATAGAACCCAGTAGGATGTCTGTTGTCATGTGTCTGTTGAACTAACTTTATCACCTTTAAAAAAAAATGACTGATATTAGAGAGAAAGAGGAATGAGTGTGGGGGGAAAGAGAGAGAGAGAGAGAGAGAGAAGGAAACACTGATTTGTTGTTGCACTTATTTATGCATTCACTGGTCGATTCTCATATGTGCCCTGATCAGGGATCAAACCGACATTCTTGGCGTATTGGGACACTGCTCTAACCAACTGAGCTACCTGGACAGGGTGACTTCATCACCTTTTAATTTGAGTTATTGGGCCCTGGCTGGTGTAGCTCAGTGGATTGAGCACGGGCTGCGAACCAAAGGGTTGCGGTTCGATTCCCAGTCAGGGCACATGCCTGGCTTGCAGGCCAGGTCCCCAGTGAAGGCCAAGTGAGTGGCAACCACACATTGATGTTTCTCTCCCTCTCTTTCTCCCTGCCTCCCCCACTCTCTAAAACTAAATAAATTAAAAAAAAATAATAATTTGAGTTATTGGTGTGAAAGGGAGTGGTGGGTAATTTCTCTCTTTTTTTTTGACTCTTTCTTCCTTACCTACAGATACATGGATTGCTTTTAACCAAGTAAAAATGGAAACTGATGGTTTCTAAGCCGTTAATCAATGAGTAGAATGTTTAGAGAGAAGCATATAGTTGTTGGAGAGGGAAATCCTTGAACCTCTGCTTCATGGAGTCAGCTTATTTTACTTCCACCTCAGGCAGAAGGGGCATTGGGGAGGCAGCCTGCATTTAAATAATGTAGCTTTCCGTAATCTAAAAGTGTGGGTCAATATAAAGGCAGATTTATACTGGCGTTTTATGTTTGACATTTATTTATAGGTTACAGTCCTTTTTTACCCTCTCAGTCTGCTACATCCCTGTACGATAAGTCATTATTTTTGTCACCGTTTGTTGGGGAAGGGAGTGTAGGCCTAGAAGGGTAAGTGACTTGCTGAGGATCCTGGAACCAGACACTAAACAGAGTCATGATTGGAACTTAGGGTTCCTGACTCCTTTGCTCAGACGCAGATCACTAGGCAACATTTGCCTCCCTGTAGGAGGAGAGGCCTCTGAAGCCCCAAACAATCTGTTCAGCTCCACTGTGCTAAAGAGCATCCGAAGCATTCACAGCTTTGTGAGAAGGAGAGAAATTGTACAGTGCCTGACCTTTCAGATACCTACTGGGAAAATGGAAAGCCCAGAGAGTGCCACAGCTTTTTGGATCCAGCTAGCTCTCTCATCATTGGCAGAAGCCTGTGACTTACTTCATGGTTAAGGTATACCGTGAGACTGGAAATTGAGAGCCTTTCTTTGGAAGCTTGTTATAGTGTAGGTATTGTCATATGGGACTGAAAATTTTCAAGAGAAAGAATGACCTGAGCCATAGATTTATCTGGCAGTTCCTAAATAGGTATAGCTTTGACTGTTGGGCAGCACCTCCTGATTTTGGGAAACTATCCTTTGAACTTGGAAGTGTCTGCTTCTTTTAATTTAGTTTCTTTCTTTAACTTTATATCGATATAATTATAGCCTCACAGGAAGTTGCAAAAATAGTACAGAAAATTTTTGTGTCCTTTACCCAGCTTCCTCCAATAGTGACATCTTATATAACTACGTTAGTGCTTCTTTTAGTTTTGAAGAGGATGTCCAGGTGGGAAAGAACATAGCAGTAAACAACTAGGGTAGATGGGAAGAGGAATTTTGGCAGCTGCTATTGCTGTTTGTTTTTTAAATTGCTTTTTAAATTGTTCTCCCCCCGCCCAGTTTTCTCTGATTTAGGGGAATATGTTACAAGACGTATGCTAGGCTTGACGTACCTAATTAAGACTGCTCTAGTTTGCGAGTGCAGAGATGGAGGCTTTTATCTTCTGTGGATAATCAGTTCTTCTCAAAGTTAAAGTGTTCTAATATAGGGCATTAGAAGGTATTTCTCTGTTTCCATAATTTTGTTATGAAAGATTCTGTACAGCAGTATGGAAAGCCCAGGACTGGAAAAGAGTGCCAGGAAACTAATTTTTTCCCCCCTCAATTCACCACATTTGTCTAAATCCAGAATTTACACTATTTTGAATCTTTTTCTCGTCTCAGAAACTTGGCAGAAGCAAAAGATAAGAATTTCTAACAGGTTTAGCCCGTTAGAGGGAGAAAAAGATTCCCACCTAAAAACTCCTAAGAGTGAGCAATCTCTGTTCTTTTCTCTGCACATGAAGTCATTTCCTATCCAGAGGCCCATTAGCATCTTATCAACTTAGACAGAGGAAGGAGTAGCTATGCTTTCGTTGCTGTGCCTATCCTAGTTCTAAAGGAACCTGTCATTTAGTTTCATTGGTATCTTCATTCTCTGGATCTGAGTGAATAGGACAGGTCTGTTATTGGTTTTCATTCATTTTGGCAAAAAGTAAAGTTTTTGGATCTATATCAGATACATGGCCTCATTGACTATTAGATTTTTAAAGAGCGATTTTGGCTATCTCTTAGTTGGGCGATGTTGGAAAAAATAAACAGGTGGTATAGGGCCCTAGAAGAAGGCAGTGGCCTCTGAGCATGCTTATTTAGAGGCAGCTACACAGGAATGAGATACATGGAATCCTGCATTTCCCAGAGTCTAAGTTCCGTGTGGGAGCTTTCACATAAAAGCTCATTTTCACGATGAAGGAGAGGGTGGGTAGTAACTGTGAGGATTGCAGCGTTCCAAGTAAATGGGGAATTGGAGGTAGTTGGGACCTGTGTTTTCCCTTTTAGCAGATGCACTTCAACAAGGAAAATGGTAAGACAGAACCTAACTTCCATTTAAAGAAAGGGTTTTCTTTTTCTTCAGGTTCATCAAAAGGTGCGTGAAGCCTTTAGACAGGTCGGCCTGTGGATTTACTGACCTTTATTTCTATTGTGGTAAAATACACAGAACATAAAATTTACTCTTTTAGCCATTTGTTAAGTATACAGTTCAGTGGCATTAAATATTTTCACATTGTTGTGCAGCCATCACCACCGTCTTTCCCATAACTCTTTTCACCTTGTGAAGCTAAAACTCTGTACCTGTTAAACAGTAACGCTCCCTTACCTCCTTCCCTCGGCCCCTGGCAGCCACCTGAGTCTACTTCCTAAGCACGCCACGCAAGTGGAACCACACAGCATTTGTCTTTCTCGTGAGGCTTATTTCACTTCACAATGTCCTCAAGTTTCAAGAAATCAGATCCTGCCCCTTTCTCAGAGTTTGCTGGTTTTGTTATTATTTTTCTTTCTAATTTTTAAAAATATTTTATTTTTTAGAGAGGGGAAAAATGTAAGGAAGAGAGGGAGAGAAACATGGATGTGTGAAAGAAACATCAATCTGTTTTCCTCTCGTATGCACCCTGACTGGAAATCGAACTGGCAACTTTTTGCTTTGTGGAATGACACTCAGCCAACTGAGCCATACCAGTCAGGGCTTGTTACTGTTTTTGTTTTTGTGTTTTTAATATTTTATTTATTTATTTTTAGAGAGCGGGGATGGGAGGGAGAAAGAGAGGGGAAGAAACATCAATGTGTGGTTGCCTCTTTTGTGCCCCCCACTGGGGACCCGGCCTTCAACCCAGGCATGTGCCCCGATGAGGAATGGAACCAGTGACCCCTGGTTCACAGGCCAGCACTCAATCCACTGAGCCACACCAGCCAGGGCTGTTTTTGTTTTTGTTTTTGTTTTAAGATTTTATTTATTTATTTTTAGAGAGAGGGAAAGAGAGGGAGAGAAACATCAATGTATGGTTGCCTCTCACATAGCCCTCACTGGGGGACCTGGCCCACAACCCAGGCATGTGCCCTGACTGGGAATCGAACCGGGACCCTTTGGTTTCCAGCCTGCGCTCAATCCACTGAGCTACGCCAGCCAGGGTGTTTTTTTTTTTTTTTTTAAATTGTTGTAGGCTGTTTGTGCTGAGGATCAGCTGGAGCTGTAAACTTAACGTCTTCGTAGGTCTCTTCTGAGCCTTTTCGTGGGCATGCACCATCAGTTTCTAACTTTCCTTGTGTGTGCAGTTGTTTTTGAATGTCCTAGTCTTTAATATCTGGTTTTTAAAGGGGGAAAGTGAAAAATGAAGGTCGTGAGTGTGAGAAAAGGAGTATTGGCCCTTTAAGTCTCTTGTAAGTTACTTATCTGGAGGGGGAAGGGCTTGCAACAATGGAGGAGGAGCAACAATAGTGGCTGCCCACCTCTTTGCACCCCTCGGATCAGAAGCAGCAGTTAGCACCAGAGCACATATCCCTAATATTAGGAGGACAGGGTCGTTTTTGCCCACCCTAGCTTCCACAAGCTGTGTACAGGCTGCTCCAGGAACAAGTACACAGGTTTTGCTACATGGCTGAGGGTAGGGGATGGGTAGCTGTACTGTGCCAAGAACTGAAATTGACTGAAATTAACCAAAATATACCATCCAAGTCTTTTGGAAGCTGCAAATCTTCATCAGAGTCCAGAGTTCCAGAACAGTGAATCAGACAGATTCTGCCAGAGCAATTATGGTCTAGGTGGGGAGAGAGAGTCCTAATGCTTCCTACTTTGTCGTCTTCCCAGAATCCTCCCACTGGATGGATTCTTTTGTGCAGTCTTCACCTGGAAATGTTCATAGCTGGCAAACAAAACCATTTCATTTTCTTGTTTGATTCCTTGGCCCGTTTTAGTGAGGCACTTGGGTTTGCAGCCAGACAGACGCCTATATTCTGAGAAGCCACCTAGTGTATTTTTAAGTTATTCTACTGATAGGTGCTGGCGTCTTAGTCTTTCCTGTGCCACTTTGCTGATTGACAGTGAGCCTACTGATTGCTGGCAATGTCCCTGAGTAATTGGCAGTTTTACCCAGAGATGCTAGAATTGGCTAGAGTTTATATGCCTCTGGGGTTTTAGAGGCATTGGCTTGTTACACTAGTGCTATTTCTAGTCTGTCCTTTGAGTTTCTCTACCTTTCTCCTAAGCGAATGAGATGTCAATATTTCTCTCCTCTCAGTCACTATGAAATTATTTATCCATTTCCCCTACTGAGCGGGTTCTGATTTGGGATCTGTGGCATGGCATCGTAGCTCCATGCCAGGCCACAGAATAGGGCCTGGCAGAGCCTTGTCATTGCTTTGTATCTCTTTCTCTTCAGAGCACGTAAAAGCCGTTCAAACAGGCAGCTCTCTCTGGCCTGATTCTTCTGAGACATTTATTTGTGCTCTGCTGGAGGTTCTCTGTCTCCTTCCTGTTTTTAATCTTATTTAAATGTCATTCACTTGGGTTTGTAATTAAACCTCCCCTCTGCTTCTCTGAGGCAGGCGTCTGAGGTACCACTTAATTGTGAATTTCCGTGGTTGGCTTGTTCCTCTGTGCACCTGGTTTACCTCAGTGTGGGGGACAGGTTTTAGTCCTGGATAAGTTCCCGTATTCATTATTCATTCTACTCTCCTATGTGGCAACGCAATTTGCTGCAGCCTTCTTTCTCTCCTCTTGAATTCAAAACAAGATAGAAAAAATCTGGAAAAGTCTTTATTATGTGGGGGTACACTTCAGCAAACAAGGTTCCTTGTGGGGTGAGAGGGACCTGTGCAAGGTGGCAGGATTTGCAGATGATGTTACTGAGCTCTTCTCATTTGAAAAATAGATTGGTTGTCTCTGCCTCTGGGAATTCACTTGGGACTTCAGGAACCATCAAGGTACCTGTTCCTGGCTCAGTTTCCCAGAACCTGTACACTATCCTTTATTTTACCTGTGTCCGCCTATACTCAATTCAGAACTGTTGTACACTACTACCATGCTTTATGCACAGGGCTCCCTAAGGAAAGGAGCTTGGTCCAAAGCTAAGTTGCCTCTAGTACAGAGTCAAACGAGGCAGCAATTGCAGTCAATTTGTAGTTCTTGAAAAAGAGCCCGGCAACTAAGTTTTCAAAGTGCCTGGTGGAAAAGACCTTCCAATGAAGAATCTGTGTGTATGGAGCACCCACTGCCCTGTAACTTAAACATATTGAATGTGTAATATAGTACCTGAAATACTGCACTGACATAACTTCTTTATTTTTCACTCAGGTTAAGAGTATTTGGAGCCAGGTGTCTGGAGCCTCATTTAGTGGAGAAAGCAAAGATTAGGAGTCAAACCCAGATCCCCAACGATTTCCTAGAATATTGTTAATGCTTCACTGCATTGGTGGCTTTGCAAACTTTGATGATTATTCTGAAGCCTGCCATAGGGTTGTCTTGAAGGCTGCTCAGGGTCCATTTTAAATTTGCATTCCTGCCCAAGAGTTCACGGCTGTCTGTTAATTAATTGAGTATACTTGGCTCCTCTCCTTGCTCCATGGAAGAGGAGACACCTGTGTATGTTTGGCCCCATACTTAGTACTGTGTACCATGATGTAAATTTCAGCTGACGATCAGTTACACTGAAGTTATAGAAAGTTGGGATGGACTGTTTGTGGGATCATGGTAGTGTTTGTGGAAAGGAAAACATTGATCTCTATTTTTTTAAACATAAAATTTTTATGTGTACAGTTCAGTAGCATTAAGTAACTCCCATTGGTGTGCCACCATCTCCACCTTCCATTTCCAAAATTTTTCATCTTCCCAAACTGAAACTCAGTTTAGCTCCAACTGGCTATGTGGCTTTGAGTAACTTACAGAGCCTTCCTGAATTTCAATTTGGTCACCTGTAAATTGGGACCATTAATACCTACTTCATTGGATAGTTAAGATGATTCAGTGAGAATAATGTACTTTAAGTGCTTTACGTAAAGCCTAGCATCTAGCAGACACCTAATAAATGTTACCTCACTTGCTATTTGTGATCATTGTGCTTCTCCCTTTGAAAAGAGATGAATGCAATTTGGGGGAGGTGATTTCTGTAGTTAAGTGTCTCAAGATACTGGGTAGAGGGCAGTAGAAAAGAAGGTTTGCAATACTTAGCTTCTGGCACAGGTATTGTAGTTGTTGTCACTCAGCAGGGAGATACGATGCATTCCTCTATATGGTATGTCTGTCTGGCATTGGTGTTTTGGGGCAGCCTGCTCCTAGGGCTGTGGAGGATGAGGGCCAATGAGAATTGTCTTACTAAGGCCTAGAAAGTCTGGCTCACCAAGCTAGTCCTCATCCAAAAAGATACACTCTGTAATAAGCTGTGCCATTCTGGTTTGTGGGGATGAACAGTCATAGTTCACCTAATGGACAAACCTGTTTACACAGTATTGAGTTTCTATAACATGGGCTATTCTTCTTTGGAAATATCTTAGACTACGGGTCAAATCTTCAGTGAGGAGGGATTTGTGTTAGCCTCTTCTCCCTGCTTCCTTTTTAAAATTATTATTTAAAAATTTGAAACAGTAAATCAAAAGCTTAAGTTAAAAAGAAAAAAGTACATCTCACTCCATTCTGTTTATAATGACTACATGTATTGTACTTAATAGCAAACTCTTAGAAGCATATGACTAATTAACAGTACTATGTTTATACAACCAACTCCTTATCTATTATAGTTATCTTAACTCTTTGCTCTATGTACTGCTACTTCTGTGACTGTCTTTGGAACAGTTTGGTTGGTAATGTGCCCAGATGGCACAAAGGAGACAAGTGGATCAAGGGCAGTTTTCTAAACTGTGTTTGTGTGGAGAGTGGTGAACCAGGAGCCGGCCAGCATGAGCTCCGTTCTTCTCGTGTGTTGGCACTGAGATTCTTAGTGCCAGTTCTGTACTGTCCTTGAACCTGCTCCTGACGTGAGGCTTTTCTCTTTTCTGGGCTGCAGCTAAAACTTGTGTAGAGCTCTATAACATAATAACTGTCAGTGAGCCTGGCTATTAATGGTTTATTCCCACTTTTTTGTTTCAGTTCAGATTTTGCATAAAGAAAGGGTTATCTTTGCTCTCTGTAAAGTCCAGATCCAGTCACATCCCATGTGCAGTATATAATTTTGAAGGCAGTAACCCTGAGTGAGGGAAATAAGTTTTAGCTGACAGTTACATGCTGTTTTCTTTTTATGTTTACCAGTTTATTATAAGGAATATTATAAAGGATACAGAGGAACAGCCAGATGAAGAGGTACAGTAAGGTGAGGTCTTGAACTATTGAGATCTCAGGAGCTTCAGTTTCCAAGGAGTTGGGGTACACTACCCTCCTTGCATGTAGATGTGTTCACCTACCCAGAAGCTCTCTGAACCCTGTTTTGTTTTAATGGAGGCTTTATTACATAGATATAATTGGTTAAATTATTTACCATTGGTGATTGAATTTGATCTCTAGCACTTCTCCTCCTGGGAGGCAGGCGGGGCTGAAAGTTTTTGGTTTTTTTTTTTCACATTTTTCAAATTGTATTGCTTATGCTATTACAGTTGTTCCATTTTTTTTCTCCCTTTTCTCCCCGTCTGCCCTGTACCCCCCTTCCCTTCAGCATTACCCCCCACTTTAGTTCATGTCCTTAGGTCGTACATTTAAGTTCTTTGGCTTCACCATTTCCTATACTATTCTTAACCTCCCTCTGTCTATTTTGTACTTATCAATTATGTTTCTTTTTTTTTAAGATTTTATTTATTTATTTTTAGACAGAGGGAAGGGAGGGAGAAAGAGAGGGAGAGAAACATCGATGTGTGGTTGCCTCTCACATGGCCCCCACCAGGAACCTGGCCTGCAACCCAGGCATGTGCCCTGACTGGGAATCGAACCACGACCCTTTAGTTCGCAGCCCGCGCTCAATCCACTGAGCTACACCAGCCAGGGCGCTCAATTATGTTTCTTATTCCCTGTACCTTCTCCCGCATTCTCCACCCTCCCCCTTCCCATTGATCCCAGAGTTCTCCATGTGATCTCCATTTCTGTGATTCTGTTCCTGTTCTAGTTGTTCGCTTAGTTTGTTTCTGTTTTTGTTTTAGGTTCAGTTGTTGATAATTGTGAGTTTGTTTTCATTTTACTGTTCATAGTTTTGATCTTCTTTTTCTTAGATAAGTCCCTTTAACATTTTATGTAAGGGCTTGGTAATGATGAACTCCTTTAACTTTACAGTGTCTGGGGAGCACTTTATCTGCCCTTCCATTCTAAATGATAGCTTTGTGGAGAGAGTAATCTTGGATGTAGGTCCTTGCTTTTCCTGATTTTGAATACCTCTTGTCAGTCCCTTCTTGCTTGTAAGATTTCTTTTGAAAAATTAACTGATAGTCTCATGGGAACTCCTTTATAGGTAACTCTATCGTTGCTTCTTTTAAGATTCTCTCCTTATCTTTAATCTTGGGTCATTTAATTATGATGTGTTTTGGTTTGTTCCTCTTTGGGTCCAACTTGTTTGTGATTCTCTGAGCTTCCTGGACTTGTATGTCTATTTCCTTTGCCAGATTGGGTTAGTTTTCCTTCATTATTGTTCAAATAAGTTTTCATTTTCTTGCTCTTCCTTTTCTCTTTCTGGCACCCCTATGATTCGGATGTTGGAAAGTTTAAAGTTGTCCTGGAGGTTCCTAAGCCTCTCCTCATTTTTTTGAATTCTTGTTTCTTTATTCTGCTCTACTTGAATGTTTATTTCTTCCTTCTGATCCAAATCATTGATTTGAGTCCCAGTTTCCTTCCCTTCACTGTTGGTTTTTCTTTATTTCATTTTGCATGGCCTTTACTTCTTCCCTTATTTTGTGGCTGTACTCAATCAATTCTGTGAGCATACTGATTACCAGTGTTTTGAACTCTGCATCAGATAGGTTGTCTATCTCCTTGTCGCTTAGCTCTTTTTCTGGAGTTCTGATCTGTTCTTTCATTTGGGCCACATTTGTCTCGGTGCACCTGTTACGTTGTAAGGGGTGAAGCCGTAGGTATTCACCAGGGCGGGGCAAACCTGTCACTGTGTTGTGGTGCTGTATGTGGGGGAGGGGTCCGAGAGGGAACAATGCTGCTTGCTTAGCTCTTGCCCCACTTTCAGTCACTTCCCCCGCTACCCACCCACGAGCAAATTGGGCCCTTCTAGTGCTGATTCCCCGGTGAGTGGGCTAGTGTACGTTCTAGGACCCTGATGGCCACTCCAGTGGACTCTCCTATGAGACTGGAAGTTTCTCTCACTGCCTCAACCCCCACAGGTTCTTGCAGCCAGATGTTTTGAGGCTTTCTTTTCCCTCACTGGAACCCTGGGTTACACAGTCTCTCTCCCCAGTTGTTCCTCCCAGTTTATCGGCACGCGAATGTGGGACAGCCAGCTGCCATCTTGCCCCTTGTCCTTTCTGCTCAGCTGCCCATCTCCACCCCTCCCACTGGTCTGGATGAATGTTTCTTCTTTAATTCCTGGTTGTCAGAATTCCATACAGTTTGATTTTCTGGCAGTCCTGGTTGTTTTTTGTTTTTAAATTGGTTGTTATCCTTCTTTTGGTTGTGTGAGGAAGTGAAGTGTATCTACCTATGCCTCCGTCTTGGGGGCTGAAAGTTTTAACCACTGTTTTGTTTTGTTTTTTTTTTAAGATACTAGGAGAGAAAGCAGAAACAAATGGAGAGAGATGTGTGAGAGGTGAGATTTAAAGGAGAGAGATGAGAGTACCTATAGAGGGCCTGTTGAGGTGCTTTATGCTGAGAAAAGCTACTGGGAGTCTTTAGATTTTGAGAGTGAGCAGTAGAGAGAGGTGGGAATGAGGCAGTAAACACCTGTACTCTAAGTAGCTGAGGACTAAGTGAAAAAAGGAACCAAATATTACACAGTAACCTGGAGCAGCCAGTAGGTGGAGAAAGTTATGAACTAGAGTCCAGAGAAGTGTTGGTAGCAGTAGAGTCAGCCAGTCTAAGCATACCATTTATAGGCAAGGTTCCTTCCCTTTAACATTTAATTCCATCTGGCACCTTTATTTGTTTAATCTTACCTTAATGGAATGGTAGAAAAAAAACACTAAACAAGAGACCAGTTTCTAATCCTAATTTAGCTATCCCTAGCTAGTTGGGGTGTTGGGGGAGGGTAATGGAGGTGTTTTCTAATCCAAAAATAAGGGCATTAGATTAAATGGCCTCGAAGGTCCTTTCTGGCTCTAAAAAATCTGTAATCAGCTTCATCCCACCAGGTCAGAGGATAGAAGACAATGTGTGCGTAGTGATGTGTCGAACACTGAACAGTTGATAGAATGATAGAGTCAGGAGGATGATGAAGGGAACAAAGCACTATTTCATGGGATATTTGGGGTATTTTCTGTTGGAGAGGAATGTGGTCCCTGATGTCAGAGGCTTGTGGGAGCCAATTTTAAGGTTGCTTTGTTCATTTTAGCTGCCTAGTGAATTCCCTTGCAGGGGTGTCCGACCTGCGGCCCAGGGTGGCTATGAATGCGGCCCAACACAAAATCGTAAATTTACTTAAAACATTATGCGATATTTTGGTGATTACGTGTCACAGTGTCATGTAATCACAAAATCAGAATGGCGTAAGACAACTCTTCTTCTTCCAGTGTGGCCCAGAGATGCCAAAAGGTTGGATACTCCTGCTAGAGAATGGCTACTTTCAGGTGATAAAACCTTGGCTTTTTTTTGGAGTCGGGAGAGGGAAGGTCTGACCTAAATTATCAAGGGCAGAATGCAGGTATTCCCTGGCACTGCCTTTCAGTATTGCAGTGCCAGACTCTCCTTCTTCAGCTCTGCTGATGTGTCTTGCAGTTGGGACACAGGTCGCCTCTTGGATTGTGCCAGAATTGCTGTCTTCCTCCCCTAATATTTATCACTTTGTCATCCCTGCCTCTGAATCCCAGAGAACAAGACTAACTGTAGTCCTGCAGAGGGGCAATAAATCATTGTTTCCACTGCCTGTTCTCCAGGTTTGGTGTCCCTTAATTACCACATAACCACTGCTGAGGTTGCATCTTTGGGCTGCGTGTGCTATATTTGTGTAAAAGCTGCTTTGTCTCTCTACCCATTGTTTTGCAGAGTGCTACATGTGCTACCTGTCCTTCCCTCTTTTCTCCTGCGAGTTTATAGAGTGTGATTGTCAGGTGATCTATCCATCAGCAGGGCTTGTCTATGCTCCTGGGTAGTGGGTGGGTGGAGTGGACAGCCCTTAAATAACTCAGCAAAGTGATTTCATTAACAAGAGAGGTGTTGGCTCTGCTAGTCCTTTTCGTATGAAGCTAGTCCCCTTCGTCCTCTCAGCGCCTGGTGGGGGCCCAGCTTGTGTGATCCAGAAAGGCCTCCCATGGAGCTTTCTTTTTAGTCCAGTCCAGCAGATCACTTGTTAACAGACCATATCAAAAGGGCCTGCTGCCTTTCATTTGCTTTTCCATTATGACACCTCCAAGCATTCGAGATGGGGCAGGGGTGAAGAGTTCATAAATGAGGATGTCTACCTCCTTTCATCCTTAACAAGGCTCTTTTGCTGTTTGAGGGGAAGGTTTTGTCTTTAGAAACAGAATGTAGACAGGCTCTTGTACTTTTCCTTGCCTGCTGCTTCCTTGCTGTAACTGTGCTTTTAGAGGATTGAGAGTGAGGGGTGTTGTGTGGCAGGCAGCAAGTGTTCAGAGAATCTTACTCCTACTCATTATTCCCTGCTGTTTCATATCAAAGCCCATGTCTCTTCTCCAAGAGTAGTAAACTTCACACAAAGCTCAAACAGCATGGGGGAATTGACTTCTTTGCTGGCAAAGGAGCAGATATGGTCTTAGAAAAGGAGAGGTCAAGCCTTTTTTTGTGTCTATGGAAGTGAGGAGGGTTGAGGGAGAGAAGACAGAAGGACCACCAATTGCTTGCAGCTGCTGAACCCCTTCTTTTAAAATTTTTTTAAAAAATCTTCACTTGAGGACATTTTTTTCATTGCTTTTAGAAAGAGAGGAAGGAGCAGGGGGAGGGGGGTTAAAGAGAGAGAGAGAGAGGAAGACAGAAACAGAGAAACATCGATATGAGAGAGAAACATTGACTGGCTCTACGTGCCCCACCCAGCAATCAAACCCACAACCTGGGTATGTGCCCTGACCAGGATTGAACCCATGACCCTTCGTTCTACGAGACGATGCTCCATCCAACGGAGCCACACTGGCCAGGGCTGAACACCTTCTTTATAGATTCCCATCAAATAGGGGTGCTAAGATAGGACCAGTAGTCATGATGGGCACAGAAGCAGAATTCATTTCACAGTCCTTGGTGAAAGAGTACAAGGAAATTGATCATTTCTTTTATGCTTAATATTTACTTGCAAAATGTCTTTAAAGCTGCTCTAACCTAGGCACGTGGCAGTCTCTTTACTTAGATTGCTTGGGTTTTGGCAATCTCTGTCCTCATTGAGGGTTATTAGGCAGAAAAGGGCCTTTTCAGTAAATGTTGTTGTGGTTGAGAAAGGACAGAGCAGAGCTGCACTTTCTTTTTGAATAGGTGACAGTTAAGGGCTTTTTTTTTTCCTTCATGGGCTCTCTTCCCATCCCAAGCTGAAGCCCAGATGTAAGTTTTACAATATAGCTGGCACATCTGGTGACCAGTTAGAATTGAAAAATGTCCCTCTTAGTAATGATGTTTGAAATTAGGTACATAGTTGAAACTTGGTGACATGAGATGCCAGCAGCCTAGGGTGACTGGGGGACCCTCATTTTGACCTGTAAATTGTGCAAATTTGATGGGGAAATCACATGCAGGAGTGAACTTAGAACACTTAAGATGTATTTTATAGTCAAACTGCTGAGCTTAATTGCTATTTAAGAAGTGGCAAAAAGAAGATTTTTAAAAACCACCTATGGGCAGATAAGCAGACATGTGCATGGTGTGGTCAGTATTTTCTTCAAATACACCCATCTTACCTGCTTTTAAAAAGTGCTTAGTGGCTGTAACTTACTCATTCTAGCCCTATTTAGATTTCTGTAGAACTAGTTGATTTTTATTGCTTTCATTTAACTTTATTGATTATGCTTTGAATAGCTTGCTAATGTCTTTTTTTTTTTTTTTAAAGCCTTGATAAATTTGCTGAAGTTCCTTATGTCAAATGAGACTGTACTTTTGGCCAAACACAACATTTTTACATTAGCCCTTATGGTGAGTAACCAAAAAATATTTCTTTTTCTGAAGATATACTTTAAGGCTGAGATGGGTTGTTTTGAAGCAGGAGCTAGGTTCTGGGAACTAAGCCATAGGCGGAACGAGGCCTTTGTTTTCCTTTTGGATAAGAATCTCTAGTGTTGCTCCCCACTCTCACCTGTGTCTTTAGCAAACCTGGGACTCTTTTCTCTTTCATGAGAATATATTGTCTGGCAGCAGCAGGTATAGGTCAGACCTCTGGGTATAAGTAGTGAGCCTTGGTCCCAGTGGAGAGACTACTACACTGCTATAGTACCTATATTGGTACCTAGCAAAGTCTCTAGAGGTGTCCTCGCCAGATCAGTGGTTCCGTCATGTCTGCATCTTGTTTCTGAAGGACATTGCAGATGCCTGCTTCTCTGACGGGTTATTTGGGGCGGTAGGAGGGTACTGTGCCATTTTACAATCTTCTCAGTTGTTCATAAATGTTTAACATTTTGGGAGAAACAGTCCTGATTTATATCTTTTTCTGATTTCCATGGTAAAACTATACCCACCATGGCCAGTTCCAAGCTATTAACATGATATCACTGAATGCAGAGCTGGTAAAAGATGAGCAGTAGCACACCATCATACGACATTCCCAACACACCAGATGGAAGAGTTATAAATTAATCTTCAGAGCATAGATAATACTAAAAGATAGAAAGTAATTAGGAAGTGACAAGATTTTAGTATTTATTACCTTCATTTTAATATAATGTATTGGATTGTAAGTTTATATAAATTATTTTTTAAGAATGGCTTTGTTTACCAACTAGCTTACAAATTCCTGAAAATTTGACAATCAGCTTTGCAAGCCAGTAAGAGCTGGCTACAGTATGCGAATAATAATACCCTTCCAGTCTTCATAGTGTGATGTCTGTATATGGGCTTTTGCTTCTTTTTTAGATTGTGAACCTATTTAATATGTTTATCACATATGGCGACACATTCCTGCCCACCCCCAGCAGCTATGATGAACTCTACTATGAGATTATCCGCATGCACCAGAGCTTTGACAACCTGTACTCCATGGGTAAGCTGTTTTTTCCTTTTACTCCTGTCCCCCTTTTCTTTTTGCTCCTCTCTCCGCATTAGCTGTGATTTTTGGCATATTAGAAGAAAATACTACAAAAGATTCTGTAGTTGCTTGGTGCCCTTTCTTGGCATAAAAATATTATAATCTTCTTTGCTCAGGCAACAGGAAGGAATATGTGGAGTTTTTTGCCTTCAGGAACTGAGAATTCGTCTCAGTAGAAAGTTGGTTCGCAGCCCTGTAGCCCTTTCTTGATGTTTGTGAGAGAAAGAGAGAGAACAAGGAGGCTTGTGGATTTAGTGAATGCAGTTAGATGGGAGTGAAAGAGTGGGTGGGAACTGACAGCGGCAAATAGAAGAGCTTGGATCCCAAAGGAGGAACATTGTGTGATTTGAGAAAGTACAGGATTTGAAGGAGTTTTAATGTACCTATGTATTTTTAGCATAACTTACAAGAGAAAGTAGGCATTAAGATAAAAATTTTGCAAACCTTTTGGTGATTGGCTCACTGAAAATTTACTCTGTGGCCATCCCTGTAAGTGTGAGTAAAGAGTCTAGTCAAACCTTCTTGGAGTTTGAGAGGTCAGGAAAGATTTCTGTAGATTGCACAGAAACAGAAATTCACTTAGTAAAGCTGTCTGTTAAAATCCCCAACTTATTAACTTTATTGAGATATAATTGGTATGTAATGAACTGCCCTCATTTAAAGTAGTATACAAGTTTCGATAAGTTTTGCCATACATGTATATCTGTGATAGCTTCAGGCTTTAGCACCCATTAATAGATAAGTAAAGATGTCTTTCAATGCGGAAAGAGAGTTGAAATGGGGGAGATATTTTATAGAAGCCTGTCAAACCTGCTTCACTGGGCCTTGGACACAAATGAGATAAGCCCTTGTAGCTATAGCAACAAGATAAGAGAGTATCTGGGAATGCTAAAATCTGCCAAGGGAATTAAAGTGTTAACCTGACAAACAGGAAAGTGAAATTTTCACTAAATGAAGCTCAGTATCCCTCAGGAATAATTGCAAATGGGGGGAAGGAAGGGAGAGAGAGAGAGAAACATCAGTTGGTGATCGAACCCGCAACCTAGGTGTGCCCTGACCGGGAATTGAACTTACAGCCTTTTGGTTTAAGGGACAGGGCCTCAATCAGCTGAGCCACACTGACGAGGGCTATAATTTTCTTTTCTTATAATGCATTTTCTTTTCTGGCTTTAGCATCAGATAATGTTACCTTATAAAATAAGTTGAAGAGTGTTCTCTTATCTTCTATTTTCTGGAAGAATTTATTTAGAGGTGATATTATTTCTCCCTCAAATGTTCAGTAGAACTTGTCAGCGAAGCCAGCTGTGCCTGGAATTTACTGTCTTGGATGGTTTTTAACTATGAATTCAATTTCTTTAATTGATGTAGAACTATTTAAGTTATTTATTCCTTTGGAATGACTTGTAGAACTTTTTGTCTTTCGATGAATTTGTTTTATTTCATTAAGTTGTGGGTGTTATGGGCATATGGTTGTTTGTGATGTTCACTTATAATATCTGTACTGATTCCCTTTCTTTCTTTCCTAACGTTGGTAATTTGTATCTTCTCTTTGTCTTGGTCAGTCTGGCTACATGCATATCAAGCTTATTGGTATTTTTCAAAGAACCAGCTTTTGGTTTTACTGATTTTCTTTTTCTTTTGTTGCTCTGTTTTCATTTCACTGATTTCTGCTATTACTTTTTATATTGCTTGCTTCGAGTTTCATTTGCTCTTCTTTTGCTGTTTTCTTAAGATTGAAGTTTTATTCTAATATAAATATTTAGTGCTGTAAATTTCCCCCCAAGTACTACTTTAGCTGCATCGCACAAATTTTTATTTGGTATGTTTTCATTATTATTCAGGTTCAACATATTTTCTTTTTCTTTTTAAATTTTTTATTGTTGTTCAATTACAGTTGTCCCCATTTTTCCCCCATTGCTCTCCCCTGACGTGCCCAGCCTCCCTCTCCCACATAAAACCCCCCCTCCCCCGTACTGTCCTTGTCCTTTGTTCTTTACTTTAATGTCTCTGGTTCTGTTTTGCTCACCTCTTTGTTTTGTTGATTAGGTTCCACTTATAGGTGAGGTCGTATGGTATTTGTCTTTCACCGCTTGGCTTATTTCACTTAGGATAATATTCAATAGTTCCATCCATGCTGTTGTGAAAGGTAGGAGCTCCTTCTTTCTTTCTGCTGTGTAGTGTTCCATTGTGTAAATGTACCAGTTTTTTGATCCACTCATCTACTGATGGGCACTTAGGTTGCTTCCAGCACTTGGCTGTGGTAAATAATGCTGCTATGAACATTGGGGTGCATAGATTCTTTTGAATTGGTGTTTCAGGATTCTTAGGGTATAATCCCAGCAGTGGAATCACTGGGTCAAAAGGCAGTTCCATTTTTAGTTTTTTGAGGAAATTCCATATTGTTTTTTACAGTGGCTGCACCAGTCAGCATTTTCACCAATAATGCACTAGGGTTCCCTTTTCTCCACATCCTTGCCAGCACTTGTTGTTTGTTGATTTGTTTATGATGGCCATTCTGACCAGTGTAAAGTGGTATCTCATTGTAGTTTTAATTTGCATCTCTCTGATGGCTAGTGATGCTGAGCATTCTTTCATATGTCTCTGTGCCCTCTGTATGTCCTCCTTGGAGAAGTGTCTGTTTAGGTCCTTTGTCCATTTTTTTAAATGTTTTTTTAGCCCTGGCTGGTGTAGCTCAGTGGATTGAGCGCAGGCTGGGAACCAGACGATCCTGGTTCGATTCCCGGTCAGGGCACATGCCTGGGTTGCGGGCCAGGTCCCCAGTGAGGGCCATGTGAGAGGCAACCATACGTTGCTGTTCCTCCCTCTCTTTCTCCCTCCCTTCTCCTCTGTCTAAAAAATAAATAAAATAAAAAAAATTAAAAAAAATGTTTTTTTAAAGATTTTATTTATTGCCCTGGCTGGTGTAGCTCAGTGGATTGAGCGCGGGCTGGGAACCAGAGGGTCCTGGTTCGATTCCCCGTCAGGGCACATGCCTGGGTTGCAGTGAGGGCCATGTGAGAGGCAACCATACATTGCTGTTTCTCTCTCTCTGTCTCCCTCCCTTCCCCTCTCTCTAAAATAAATAAATAAAATCTTTAAAAAAAAAAGATTTTATTTATTTATTTTTCGAGAGGGAAAAGGAGGAAGAAAGGAAAGGAGAGAAACATCAGTGTGTGTCTCTCAAGCATCCCCCACTGGGGACCTGGCCCACAACCCAGGCATGTGCCCTGACTGGGAATCGAACCAGCGACCCCGTGGTTCACAGGCCAGCACTCAGTCCACTGAGCCACACCAGCCAGGGCCTTTGCCCATTTTTTAATTGGATTGTTTGTCTTCCTTGTGTGGAGTCATATGAGTTCTTTATATACTTTGGAGATCAAACCTATGTCCGAGGTGTCATTGGCAAATGTATTTTCCCATATGGTTGGTTCCCTTTTCATTTTGCTGATGTTTTCTTTAGCCATGCAGAAGGTTCAACATATTTTCTGGTTTCCCTTGTGATTTCTTCTGTGATCTTTGGGTTATTTAGAATTATGTTTTGTAATTTCCCAATATTTGGGATTTTTATAGATATCTTTCTGCTAATAATTTCTCATTTAATTCTGCTTTGGCTCAAGGATATTCTTTGTGTAATTTCCATTCTTTGAAATTTATTGACCTTGTTTCGTGGGCCAGAACATGGTCCATCCTGGTAAATGTTCCCTATGCACTTGTATTCTGATCTTGGAGTGGAGTGTTCTGTAGCTTTCAGTCTGGTCAAGTTGTTTGACAATATCTGTTTTCACAGATTTTTCTACTTGTTCTGAAGGGACAGAGAGGACTGTTGAAACTCTTAATTGTAGGTTTGTCTGTTCTTTTAGTTCTTTCACTTTTTGGTTCATGCCTTTTGTAGCTCTGTTGTTAGGTGAATTAACCTGATTATCACTGCGTGGTGTCCCTCTTTATCCCTAGTAATATTCCTTGTTCTGAAGTCTGTTTTGTCTGATATTAATATAGCCACCATGGTTTTCTTTTGATTAATGTCTGCATGTCTATCTTTTTCTATCCTTTTACTATTCAATTATTTATATCTTTATATTTAAAGTAGCTGTTTTGTACAGAGATTATAGATGAGTCCTGTTTGCTATCCAGTTTGACAATCTCTGTCTCTTATTTGGTGTTTAAACAATATACATTGATGTAATACCTGTTATACTGTTTTTCAGTTCTGCCACCTATTTTCTACTTTCTCCCCTTCTTTTTTGTTCTCCTGTACCTGCTTTTCTGCTTCCTTTGAGATAATTTGAATATTTTTAATATTCTATTTTAATTTATCAATTGGCTTTCATTATATTTCTTCATATATTTTTGACATTTGCTCTAGGATTTTGCATTTTATATATCTTTCCAAGTCTACTTAGAGATAGTGTTGTGCCACTTAAGTAAAATATAAAAGCTTTGCTATTGTATAGATTTATCTAATCACCAAGCCTCACCCTCACGTTGATATCGTAGTTGTAATATGTATTACATTTACATGCAGTGAAAGCCCCACCAGATAATCCTATAATATCCACTGTGATAGTCTTCCATATTCTAAAGAACTTCAGAGGGATATATATTTTTTTTATATTTACCTAGATATTTTCCATTCTTGTTGGTTTTTTTATTCCTGAAAAACCAGATTTCTTTCTGGTATCATTTCTCCCAGTCTTAAGAATTTTCTTTAGCATTTCTTTTAAAGGAGGCCTCCTGGTGATAGGTTCTCTTTGTTTTTCTTCATTCCTGAAGGATATTTTTGCTGGATATAGAATATTGAGTTGATATTTCTTTTTTTCTTTTATCCTCACCCAAGGACATTTTTTTATTGCAGAGAGAGAGAGAGACATTGATTGATTGCCTGGTTTTCTTCTCGTATGTGCCCCAACTGGGGATTCAGCCTGCAACCTGGGTATGTGTCCTGACTGGAATCGAACCCGTGATCTTTTGGTCTATGGGACAGTGCTCCAACCAACTGAGCCATACCAGCCAGATGAATTGATAGTTCTTAAGTACTTTAAAGATGTTATTCCCCTTTTTCTGGCCTCCATGGTTTTTGAAAACAACTCTGTGGTTGTTGAAATCATTGTTCTCTTATTTATAATATGTTGTTTTTCTTTAGCTTCTTTTCCTTATCTTTGGCTTTCAGCAGTTTGATTTGATATGTCTAGGAATGATTTTTTTCTTTGAGTTTATCCTGTTTGGTGTTTGCTGAGCTTGAATCTCACCAACTTTGGAAGTTTTCAGTCATTCTATTTTGCAGATTTTGTTCTGCCTGTCTGTCTCCTGTTCTTGGACTAAAGTAACACAAATGTCAGACTTCTTGATGTTGTCCCATAGGTCTCTGTTTTTCTTTCGATTTTTTTCTGTTCTTCATATTTAATAATTTCTGTTGTTCTGTCTTTAGGTCTCCTGTGTCAATCCATTCTGCTCTTAAGTCCATCTGGTGAATTTTTAATTTTACATAATATGTATTTTACATGTAAATGTTTTAATTGGTTCTTCTAGTTTCAGTTTCTCTGCTGAGAAGTTTTATCTTTCTGTTCATTTAAGTGTGTTTACCTCTTTTCATGGAGCATAGCTATAATAGCTGCTTTAAAAAGTCTGATAATTTTAACATCTCTGCCATTGTCGGCATCTGTTTATCTGTTCTTGAGAGAATTTGTTATGTTTTCTTGTTTTATCATGTATTCTGGTTCTCTGTAAGTCCTGGTCCTTTATAAAACTTGCATGAGTGCATAGTTTTACGTCATGGTAATCATGTTACCCTTCTGTTTGTGTTTTTTAAAACTACAAGGTGGGGCAAAAGTAGGTTTAACAGTTGTTCGTATGGAAATTGATAAAATAATTAATAAATAATAATACAAGAATAAACTCTGTGTTTCCTGTACTCGCCGCTGTAAACCTACTTTTGCCCCACCCTGTATAGATCATAAAACATTCTTCTATTTTTGGGGTAATTTTTTTTGAGTCTCAGTCTCTCTCTCTCTTTCTCTTGTTTAGTATGGGTATAATTTATTTAACCATTCTTTTTAAGGAAATCATGGTTGTTTTCAGTTTTTGCTCTTTTTAATAGCTGCATACTATGTTATTTTTGTGTACCATAATTTACTATATAAGTGACTATATTAGCTTGAGGCTTTTAGGGCATTTTGAAATAATTTTGTGTTTAAATTTGCTAATTTAGAAAAAAATGTAAAAGCTAAGGCATTTCCAGAGGAAATGCAGTGATGAAGTCATCTGGGTGCCAGTTCACTAAGGAACAGAACTGACAGGATGTGACAGAGAAATAGTGCATGGACAGAGTTAAATACCTCTTTGAGGTAAGTAATGGAAAATTTAGCTCAGGTCCATAAATGTTTAGGTTCACATTCAGCAAACCAGTAGAATCAGAGAACTTACGATTTTGTGGAGGATCTCGTGAAAAACGAAACATATCTAAATGGTTTTCACAGTTGAGTTGGAAAGGGTATGTCTGACCTGCTGGAGCAGTTTTGTTCGTTACTTGAATCCATTTGCACAACACTGGGTGGAACCTGAGTTCAGGCTGTAGAGCTCTAACTTGAAACTACTTGTATATCAAGTTTACCTGCACTAACTCTTATAAATTAGAAAAGCAGCACTATGATAATATGTTTTATTAAGGCTTCTATCTTCTTTTTCATAAAATTGCACAAATTTAAAAAAATGAAGTATAGTGCCCTGGCTGATGTGGCTCAGTGGATTGAGTGCCAACCTGTGAACCAAAGGGTTGGTGGTTTGATTCCTAGCCAGGGTGCATGCCGGCGTTGTGGGCCAGGTCCCCAGTAAAGGGTGTGCAAGAGGCGGCCACACATGGATGTTTCTCTCCCTCCATTCCCTTCTCTCTAAAAATAAAAATGAAAAAATGAGGTATTGCTAGAACAGATGGAGAGCAACCACATGAATTTGCTTTCCATATTACAGCCATAAGCCCTCCTTCTGATACAGCTGCTGCTGCTGCTGCTCTTCTTGCTAGAGGAACAATGGTCAGGAGCAGGTAGTGATGATACTCAGATATAAAGTTCCTGTGCAAATTGGTTGCACACTTTTTGGGGGGAGCTAGGATTTTATTTTATTTTTAAGTATATTTTATTGATTATGCTATTATAGTTGTCCCAATTGCTTTCTCCCCTTTCTCCACACTCCACCCTGCACTCTTCCACCATCCAGCATTCCCCTCCCTCTTAGTTCATGTTTATGGGTAGAACATATCAGTTCTTTGGCTTCTCTTTTCCTATACTATTCTTAACCTGCCCCCATCTATTTTATGCCTACCATTTATGCTTCTTACTCCCTGTACTTTCGTCTCCTTTTTTTCCTGTTCCTCCCCACTGATAACCCTCCATGTGATCTCCATTTCTGTAATTCTGTTCCTGTTCTAGTTGTTTGCTTAGTTTTTGTTGTTTCGTTTTTTTTAAGGTTCAGTTGTGATTATTGACTTAGTTGTCATTTTACTGTTCATAGTTTTGATCTTCTTTTTCTTAGATAAGTCCCTTTAACATTTCATATAATAAGGGCTTGGTGATGATGAACTCCTTTAACTTGACCTTGTCTGGGAAGCACTTTATCTACCCTTCCATTCTAAATGATAGTTTTGCTGGATAGAGTAATGTTGAATGTAGGTCCTTGCCTTTCAAATGCTTCTTTTCAGCCCCTTCTTGCCTGTAAGGTTTGTTTTGAGAAATCAGCTGATCTCCTTTGTAGGTAACTCTGTCCTTTCCTCTTGCTGCTTTTAAGATTTTCTCTTTGTCTTTAATCTTGGGTAATTTAATGATGATATGCCTTGGTGTGTTCCTCTTTGGGTCCAATTTCTTTGGGACTCTCTGGGCTTCCTGGACTTCCTGGAAGTTTATTTCCTTCACCAGATGGGGGAAGTTCTCCTTTATTATTTTTTCAAATAAGTTTTCAATTTCTTGCTCTTCCTCTTCTCCTTCTGGTAACCCTATAATTCAAATGTTGGGACGTTTAAAGATGTCCTGGAGGTTCCTAAGCCTCTCCTTATTTTTTTGAATTCTTGTTTCTTCATTCTGTTCTGGTTGTATGTTTATTTCTTCCTTTTGTTCCAAATTGTTGATTTGAGTCCTGGTTTCCTTCCCTTCACTGTTGGTTGGTTCCCTGTATATTTTGCTTTAGTTCATTTTGTGTAGCCTTCATGTCTTCCTTCATTTTGCAACCAAGCTCAAACAATTCTGTGAGCATCCTGACTACCAGTATTTTGAACTCTGCATCAGATAGGTTGTCTATCTCCCTGTCACTTAGCTCTTTTTCTGGAGTTTTGATCTGTTCTTTCATCTGGGCCATATTTCTTTGTCTTGGTGCACTGTTAAGTTGTAAGGGGTCAGAGTCTTAGGTATTCGCCAGGGTGGGGCAACCCTCATTGCTGTGTTGTGGTGCTGCCTGTGGGGGAGGCGACAGAGAGGGAACAATGCCACTCGCTCGCTCCATTCTAGCCCTACTTTCCGATGAACTCTCCTGTGAGACTGGGAGTTTCTCCCAATGTCGCAATCCCCACAATATTTTACAGCTATAGGTTTTGAGTCTTTAGTTTCCCGTTCAGCCATACCCACCTGGCCTGTGTGGTCCTCTGCCTTGCCACTGGTCCTCTCCTCTCAGCTGCCCGTCTCTGCCCCTCCCTATTGGTCTGTTTGAATGTTTCTTTAACTCCTTGGTTGTTGGAGTTTCATGCAGTTTGATTTTCTGGCACTTCTGGTTGTTTAGTTGTTTATTTTTAAATTGGTTGTTATCCTTCTTTTGGTTTTGTGAGGAAGCAAAGCGTTTCTACCTACGCCTTCATCTCGGCAGGAACCCTCTGGTTACACATTTCTTTTCTTTTTTTTTTAAATTTATTTATTATTAGAGAGAGGGGAAGGAAGGGAGACAGAGAGGGAGAGAAACAGCAATGTATGGTTGCTCCTCACATGGCCCTCACTGGGGACCTGGCCTGCAACCCAGACATGTACCCTGACTGGGAATCGAACCGGGACCCTTTGGTTCCCAGCCCACGCTCAATCCACTGAGCTACACCAGTGAGGGCTGGTTACACATTTCTTAATGTTAATTAGGCTCCGTTTTCCTTCCTTAGGGAAAGTCTCATGTACCTTCATTGATTTGTTGGGAGGCAGTCTGTTTAAATGAATAGTAGCTAATATGTATGTAGCATTTATTATGTGCCAGGTACTGATCTAAATCTTTATATATATAAACTTTTTAAATTTTCACAGTAATTCTTTAAGTGTTGCTGTTATTCTCTATTAAGTGGCAGGAGCTGGACTTGAACCCTGACAGTTGGCTTCAGAGTTCATATTCTTAACTACTTACTCTACAAGTACAGGTTCTAGAGTCATTCTCTCCAGGTTCAAATTCCAGCTCCATTATTAATAACCGTGTGAATGACCTTGATCAGTTACTTGTCCCCCGAGTGTCAGTTTTCTGATCTATATGCTATATTGCATATAACACAACTTTGTCCAGTTCTTGGCACATGGTAAACTCACTATATATTTAGCTCTTATTAGCTATTTGTTAAAAACATATACTTAGAATGCCTACTGTGTGCTTTGAAGGAGCACTGCTGGTTTGTCTCTTTTCTAAAATGGTATAGGCTCTATGCCCTGACTGGTTGGGTATCATCCTGCAAAGTGAAAGGTCACCAGTTTGATTCCCGGTTCGGGTACGTGCCTGGGTTGCAGGCCAGTTGGGGCATGTATGAGAGACAAATGATCAATATTTCACTTGCACATTGATGTTTTTCTCCCTGTCTTTCGCCCTCCCTTTCCTTCTCTCCAAAAAATAAATAAATAAAATCTTAAAATGGTATAGGTACTATAATGTACCTATGTCCTAAAACTCATAGCTGAAAGAGAATGTTCTACATTTCTGTCATCTCTCCTCCTATGGGTAAGTGTGGAAAAGAGAATTTTGTCAGAGAAGGGGAGAATATTCCTGTTGTTTCATGTTGCAGGTCACACAGGTAAGTCAGGGGAGCTAAAACAGGTTATTCCTTGATTAAAACATAACCACCCTCTATCTGGCAAGCTAATTTGTCCTGTTTGACCTTTAGGAGAAAGATATATATATGGAGCAGGAGGGGGCAGTTAACTCATCCATGCAATTCCACTAAATCTGCCCTGGCCTTTAGGGAAATGATAAATGTGGAAGCCAGGTTACTTGCATATCACTGCCCCAGTATAGATTGTAAACAATTGCAAAAACTGAGTACGGAAACCTTTTAGTGGGGAGTGGAAGGAGGGGAACCCAAGGCAGAGGAGGAGGAGGAGTTTGATAGAAAGTAAAAAAAATTCCCTGTGAAAATAGTTGAAAATAAATCCTTACATTTTCCTCCAGGACAGCGATTTTCAACCTTTTTCATCACACAGCACGCATAAACTAATTACTCAAATTGTGTGGCCCACCAAAAAATATATTTTTTGCCAATCTGACAAAAAATATAGGTATAAGTTTGATTCGTTCATACCGGATGGCTATTGTTGTGTTGGCTGTTGTCATTTTTTAATTTGACAATCTAAGAGAAAAGAGGTCAGTGCCCTGGACTTAACAGTCAGGTAGTGCATGTTTTAAAAAATCTCGCAGCACATGGGTTGAAAATCGCTGCTCTAGAATGAAGACATTTTATTTTTATTTTTTTTAATTAAAGATTTTATTTATTTATTTATTTTTAGACAGAGGGGAAGGAAGGGGGAGAAAGGAGCAGAGAGAAGTATCAATGTGTGGTTGCCTCTCATGTGGCCCCCCCACTGAGGACCTGGCCTGCAACCCAGGCATGTGCCCTGACTGGGAATTGAACTGGCAACCCTTTGATTCCAAGCCCGCGCTCAATCCACTGAGCTACACCAGCCAGGGCTAGGCTGAAGTCATTTTAAACAGAAGATTGGCACAGGCTCTGTTTGGTTATTCTAATAGTGCTATTCTGAGACGCGTCTTTATTCTTCTTACTTGCGGTTTGTACCAGGGGTCTGACAGATCTTTGTTCTTTCCTTCTGTCCAGTCCTGAGGCTTTCTACCAACGCAGGCCAGTGGAAAGAAGCTGCTAGCAAGGTGACCCACGCATTGGTTAACATCAGGTAAGGAATGAGATTTTCTCTCTTTCAGAGTTCATTGGCTCATCCTGAGGTTTATTGTACTTTTCTAAGTGGAGTGTGTTGAACCCCACTACTATTTTAAGCCCTGATGTCTGTAGGAGTGAAAGAAATTGTCGTACTTGATCAGGAGAAACAGGAGTGCATGAGGCTTTCGTTTTGTCATATCGAAATAGCTCACAGTGCTGTTCTGCGAATTTCCTTACTCAGAGAGGGTTACAAGGCCTTTTCTTCAGGCATCTTTACTGCCAAAGTATTTTCTGTGTAGAGGCCATCTGAAAGCTTTTCTCTGACATTTTTTTCGGCTGCTCTCAGTTCAAAGAATGACTCATGGGTATCTGGAACTTTGACGTTTTGCTTCACGTGGCTATTTCTATTTGTGGTAAACAGAGGCAAATGGAGCTTGTGGGGCTGTCATTTTAGGTTCCTTACGAAAGAGCAAGGCAATTACAGAGTGCTGTAGGTACTGGAGAAAACTGAGTCATACATGGAGTTGCTTTAGGGTCTTAAGGAAATGCCACACATTCACAGGAGTGAGCTGTTCGTAAATGGAGAGAATGTGCTTTCAGTATTAGGAAACCTAAAGCTGACTTTTCTTATATTCCTTGCCCCCTTTGTGCCTATCATTTTCCATTTTCTCAACAGTTATTAAATTGTTCTTGCAAACAATTGAAAAATTAACCTTGAGTGGATGAGGCAAACCCAACAGATGGAGAAACTTGATTTAGCTCCAGATGTAAGCCTTGCCAAGCATTCCCAGTAATAGTAAAAGTACATTTACAACTTGGTATAGATTCTGATGTGTGACAGAGCTGGGAGTCAGTGCGTTTCCATATCTTCCTTCTTTATTTTAAATATATTCTGGCCCTGTAGTGATTTACTATTGTGTTTGGCACATCTGGGAATGAAAGAAAAAATGTGAACTGTGCATTGGGAGGGCTAGGGTGAGGGAGCATGGTGGTGAGATGTGCTAACGAGATTGCACTGAAGGTTGATCTGCCTTACATGACCCCAGAGACATTTTATAGCAATGGCAGTTTTATAAATCTCACAAATAAATGCATATCTGCACCTAGCAAATAAACCAGATATTGTATTGAGGCCTTAAAAGAAATGTGATTTTCTGTAAGAATTGGAAATTACAAACTGCCTTATTCCAAATATCCCTTTGTGACCCAAGGGCAGTATGACAAATGTGGGTATTGGAAAGAAGCCCCAGATTCCAGTTTGAGTCTGAAGAGCATGTGGGTATAATTTATGTTGCATTTATTTATTCATGTGTTTACTTAGGCTCTCCAGGCAGCTCCTCCTCATCTGGGGCCTGTTTCTGTGATCACATTCCTTTATGCTTGCTTTGTCTCCTACTTTGTTGCTTTTCCTTTCAGGGGCTTCTGGCCTGGCAGCTGTCCTTATTCTTTTCAAGGACCATCAGAGAGCTGATTTAAGATCTCGGCCTGTCCTTTTTCTGAATAGACCAGAAATTCTGAGCTGAGTTCAGATGCCCATAACCATGACCTCTTCCTTCTCTTTGTTAGTCTCTGTTAGCTCTATACCCCATTTTCATCCCTCAGACTTTTTTGATGAATTTACTGCAGAATTATTACATCATCTTCACTGTTGCTAATGAATTAGACTCAGAGTATGTGTCAGACGTGTGAAAGATACAGTCATTTTTCTCTCAAGAGGTTCCTGGAAAGATGTATTTGAATGTCACTTATCACACTAAGGCCAGATCAGGGGAAAATATGGGTGATGCTAAGACTGTAAAAGTTAACTTCTTTCTGGCATTTATTTTCACTTAAGTTCTAAACCTTATGCTGCTCTTTTATATACTGTCTTCTTCAATCCTCAAACTTGATAAATAGACTATTATAAATTTTTTAAAATATACTTTTTACCAGTGAGGAAACTGAGTCCCACAATTGTCATGTGGCAAAGCTGAGAATTAATCATAGGTCTCTAAATCCCAAGTCCAGGGCTCGTTCTTCTGTACTGTAATGCCTCAAAGGCTTCTGTGGAGGTGAACAGAAAATGCAACATGATGTATTGAAAGGAATATGGAAATTTGAGTTAGAGAAACTGGATTTTTTATTTTTGTCTTTTAATATGTGACCTTGAAGTTATTTAGCCTCTCTGGACCTCTTTCCACTACCTACAAAATGGAGGTCATGACGATATCCGCGGTTTCATGGGAAAGTGGTTGTGAGAATTATAGGATGTAATGTATGTGAAAGCACTTAGTAAACTATAAAATACTGGCCATTTCACTTAGCCTGATGTCTTTCAGGTTCATTCCTATTGTAGCATGTGTCAGAATTTCCTTCCTTTTTAGGCTGAATAATATTCCATTGCGCCCGGCTGGTGTAGCTCAGTGGATTGAGCGCGGGCTGGGAACCAGAGGGTCCCGGTTCGATTCCCAGTCGGGGCACATGCCTGGGTTGCAGGCCAGGTCCCCGGTGAGGGCCATGTGATATAGGCAACCATACATTGCTCTTTCTCTCTCCCTTCTCCTCTCTCTGAAAATAAATAAATAAAATCTTAAAAAATAAAAATAAAAAAAAATAAAGGAAAAATAAAAAAATATTAAAAAAAAAATAATAATATTCCATTGCATGTATATGCCACATTTTATTTATTCATTCATCCATGGATGAAACCCCAAGTGAGTTGCTTCCACATTTTGGTTATTGTGATTTTGGTTATTTGTGCATGGGTATGCAGACATCTGTTCAGTCCCTGCTTTACTTCTTTTGAACATATACCCAGAAGTAGAATTGGTGGGATCACGTGGTAATTCTGTGTTTAATTTTTTTTTTGAGGAATTGCCATACCTTTTTTCAGGTTTAGCATTTTGAGCCTTCCTTAGAATGTTTCCTAAGTATGTCTTCATTTGTCCCTTCGCCTTAAAGATGTTTTGCTTTTCTTTGCCTGACTTTGATGCTGGTGGTCTAGGGAGTTTATAATGGTGGTCTAGGGAGTTTTCTTTTCTCAGTGTTAGTATTTCTCTCAGCTGAGGGCAAAAAAGTGGCCTGCTTGCGCAGTCTGTATTCCACCGAGCCAGCGGTAATGAGCGCTGCCTTTTTATGCTCCTTTGCTTTCTTCTAGGCGTGCATGTTGTGTATCCATGACTAGTAAATTTGGATGACTTAGAAAACAGGAGACTGTGTCAGAAAATGGGACCTGTGGGTCTCCCAGGGATACTGTGAGATATTTAAATAGTAGCCACCAACTTGATCATCAAGGATAGAGTGTATAAAGACTTAGCAGTAAAATTGTGATGGTATGTGATGTTTACTTCTGTTCTTTATAAAGGTGTTTGTGCTGATGCCACACCTGGAGAGAATTTCTAAGGCAGAGCAAATGAACCCTTAGCTGCCTCTCCTGTAGTGTGTTCTTTGATAGCCATGGGAAGGGATTGGACTGTGTGTGGAACTTTCAGACACCTAACAGCTGGGGGGGCCTGTGAGACTGATTTGCCAGCTGATGACGGCTACAAGTTACGCCTTCCAGATCTTCTGGAGTGCAGCAGTGCATCTAATGGCAAGCCTGCCATAGTGCATCGCCAGCAGGTGAAAGGCAGCAGAAAAGCTGTAGACCTTTCTGTTCTTTGGGGTTTAGATTGTGGTAGTGAATATTAAAAAAGTGCTTCCACATGTTCAGAGTCTTAAATTTGCTCAAGTGTCAGACTGTTTGCTTTTCACTTGTCTTTCCTGGCTTAGTCATGCTAGTTCTTTAATTGTCAAAGTTATTTGTATTTAAACAATTTGTCTTTCTCTTCCTGTTTGATCCTTCAGAGATATTCTTAAAATGCATCTGCTTAGAAACTGCTATTTTTGCTGGGACACCTGATGTCATTACCATTCAGGGCCCTGTGTTTGTTCCTCCCCATAGGAGGCTTGTTCCATTGCTTTGCTACAAGAAAAATAAAATATTATAGCTCCATCTTTGAAATTCCACTTGGTATAATTGTTACTGCAGCTGCCTTCCCAGATCCACTTGTCCACAAAAGAAGGATACTGTGGGGGGCCAGGTGCAAGGATGCAAGGAGAAAATATTTGGGAAGTTTTGCTTGGAGACTTCCATACTATTTCCTGCCACCGCTTAGCAGGTCCCTCCAGTGAGGTCCTGTAGATGTCTGCTGACTGTTAACCTAATTAGTCAAAGAGAAGAAAAATGTTAGACTAAATTTTGACCTTCATCTAACCAAACAACTTTCATGGTAAGTAATTTGAAGCCCTTAATGAATCTCCTCAAGTTAACACCTTAGTGCTTTTCACTTGGCAAGCATTTTATCAGCACCAAGTTCACAGCCCTATTCTCCGGTTGCTCATGGAAGTAGTGGCTGAATCACTGCAAGTAGGGTTTTTTCCTGATGGGTGATTTCCTTAAGTTGGGTAAAATTTGAACTCTATGATTTATATATTAATTTTTCCCTTTATTTTGAATGTGTTAAGCTAAAGTTTAGTTTTTCTTCAAGAAAGACTTTTTTAGATATTGCTATGGTTAGTGACAAGCGTGGGTTTTGGAATGAGACTTTAGTGCATTTCTTTGTCAGTCTCTTAATTGTTCACCTGGTGTGTTTGCCACTTGTCCCCCTGCTTGCTGCATGGTCTTTTTGTTCCAGTGCTAAGGTGGTCCACCCTCCTCTCACCCCCCTCAGTTCCTGCTTATGTGCTTATGTAGCTGTTTTCTTTATCCTGGGAAAAAAATACTCCCTCCAAAAAAGGAGGAGGAGGAGGAGGAGGAAAGCCTTACATGTGCACTTTGCTGGGTAGGCGAAGGAACAAGAATAGCTCTCAGCAGCCTCTAGATAAGGGGGTTCCTGGAGCTTCACACCCTTTGGAGCAGGCTGTGCATAGAGTTCTGAGTGTTGCGGAATAAAAGTCTTCAGGCAGTAATCAAAGAGAGTATGCTCGCCGTCGATGGCCGTAGAGTTAGGGGTGGGAAGGGTACGTGAGCTCTCTGTTACATAAAATTCCCCCAGATCCCCTTGCCCATGTACCTGTTCGGGCTACAAAATTAGTCACAGTTTTCTTATCGGAATAGATCCAGATGAGTTGAGAGGAGGAGCAGTTTGATTCCAGGCACTTCAGCTGAAGGATGCAGCTTAGTCTAGTGAAATGTAAATATGGACTAAAGTGATTCATGATAGGAGCAGAGGCATTTGGGCTGATGGCTCTTGAGTAGCAAGAAGTACGTGAACATAATCTTCTAGTCCAGTTGTCTGTTGTAAAGTGACAGACAGCCTCAGATTATCTCCTAGGTTAGGATTTGTCAGTAATGACCTTCTGTGAATCAGATCCACTGATCTCTGGTTACAGAGAATGAAAAGCACTATGCAGATTAAAACAAAGCACTGAAATGAGGCTGCTATAATATTGTGTCCCCAAAGACTAGGAGCATTACAGATTATTCTAATAATTGCTGTTTCCCCAGCTCTTAAAACTACAGCTAGAAATGAAAAACAAAACACTGAATCTCATGTGGCTTATCTTCTATTTTGCCTTTACTTGGTTTATACTACAAAGTGAGGTTTTGTATTAGGTCATAGCTGGGCTTGGTGAACTACGGTGCATTAAAGAAGTCTTGGTTTAGGAGATTCAGATATTTGTATTTGTGAGAAAATGTACATACCAAAATTTATTATTTTAACCATCTTTAATTCTATAGTTCTGTTGCATTAAGTGCATTCACATAGTTGTGCACCCATCACCACCAGCCATCTCCAGAACTTCTTTTCTTCCTCAACCGAAACTCCGTACTGCACTCATGAAATAATAACTCCTTATTCCCTCCTTCTCCCAGCCCCTGGCAACCACCCTTCTGCTTTCTGTGCCTATGAATTGGACTACTCTAGGGACTTCATGTGAGAGAAAGTATGCAGTATTTGTCCTGTTGTGACTGGCTTGTTTTACTTAGCATAATATCCTCATGGTTGTTCCATATTTTAGCATGTGTCGGAATTTAAGACTGAATGATATTTCATTGTATGGGTAGACCACATTTGGTTTATCCATTTATCCACTGATGGGCACTTGCATTGCTTCCATCTTGTGACTGTTGTGAATAATGCTGCTGTGAATGCAGGCGCACAGGTATTTGAGAACCTGTTTTCACTTTTTTGGGATATATCTCCAAAAGTAGAATTCCTGGATCACATGGCAGTTCTATTTTTAAATTTTTGAGGAATCACCATACCTTTTCCACAGCAGCTGTACTATTTTACATTCCCACCAATGATGCACAAGGCTTCCAGTTTCTCCATATCATCACCAACACTTTTTATTTCTGTTGTTTTGATAATAGCCATCCTAATTAAGGGGTTGAAATGATATCTTACTGTGATTTTGATTTGCATTTCCACAATGATTAGTGGTGTTATCTTTTCATGTGCTCATTAGCCACGTGTCTGTCATCTTTGGAGAAATGTCTACTCAAAGTCCTTTGCTGATTTTTATTTTTATTTTTTTAAAGATTTTATTTATTTATTTTTAGAGAGAGGGGAAAGGAAGGAGAAAGAGAGGGAGAGAAACATCAATGTGTGGTTGCCTCTCATGTGCTCCCCATTGGGGACCTGGCCCACAACCCAGGCATATGCCCCAACTGGGAATCAAACCGGCGACCCTTTGGTTTGCAGGTCGGCACTCAGTTCACTGAGCCACACCAGCCAGGGCCTTTTGCTGATTTTTAAACTGGGATGTTTGGGGTTTTGTTGTTATATTTTAGGAATTCTTTAAATATTCTGGATCAGTCTCCTATCAGGTATATGGTTTGCAAAGATCTTCTCCCTTTCCATGGGTTGCCTTTTCATTGTGTTGATAGTGTCCTTTAATGCACAAAAGTTTTAAACTTTGCTAAAGTCCAACTTATCTTTTTGTTTTTAATTGCCTGTGCTTTTGGTGTCATTCACATAGTACATTCACATAGCTGCCAAGCCACATCATAAAGCTTTCCTTCTATGTTTTCTTCTAAGAGTTTTATAGTTTTAGTTCTTACATTTACATCTTTGATCCATTGTGAGTAAAGTTTTGTATATGGTGTAAGGTAAGGGTTCAGCTCCATTTTTTTTTTTTTTCACATGTGGATCTCCAGTTTTCCCAGCAGCCACTTTGCTTTTCTGAGATAACCACACTTCTGATTTCTTAATTCGAATCAGACTGAATTTGGAACTTAACCAATAAGGTCTAGAAATGGGGACTCCACGCTTTTCCTGCATACCCCCATTTCTTGTTGTATTTTTGGTTTGCTCATTCCCTTTCTTGTTTAAGAGATAGCATAATATTGTGCTTAAGAGCGGGGACTTTAGAGTTAGGTTGTTTGCGTTTGAGTCTAAACTCTACTACTTCATTTGGACAAGTTACTTACCATTCTTTGCTGGAGTTTCCACATCTGTAAAGTGAGGAAAATAATGGAACGTGTGTCATTGTTGAGAAGATTAAATGACAATATGTGTGAAAAACAGCATAGTGCCTGGCATGTAGAGCTATATAAATGTTCACTATTACTATCTTTTTAAAAAACTGTCCTGAATGTACAAGTCTGGGGGTTTTACCAGACTTGGTTCTGATGATGTGCAGGGGACTTCATTCTAGATGAGCAAGTCCCTTTCATATCCAACTTTGTTTATTTCCCTCAGCCCCACTCATGGACTTAGGAGGGACGAGAGATACAAAATGATGTTATTTGTAAGCTGACAGCAGGGGCTGTCAGACTGTTGTGGCATCACTGGTGGGAAAATAGTTTGGATGGGGAGAGTTTATGTTTTCCATTGAGGAGATGTTTGACCATGAAACTTTGGCTTTATTAGTTTTGAATGAGCAGCCTGCCTTCTTGCCATCATTGTGGTAAAAGAGAATGTGCCCGAAATGAATATGCGTATATATAACTGAAAGGACACCCACCAAGTGTTCTTTTCTGTGTTTGGAGGGATTATAGGTGATTCTAAATTTTCTTATATTTTAACTTATTAAAAACACTTAGCTGTAGATTTTTTGGTAGATGTCTTTTATTAGATTAAGTTCCCTTCTATTCTTACTTTTGTAAGTGTTTTTTTATTTTTTACCTTGAAAGGGTGTTTTGTCAGATGCTTTTTCTGCATCTATTGAAACAATCGTGTGGTTTTTGTTTCTTATTCCATTGATACAGTTGCATTAAATTAGTTGATATTAAACCAACCTTGCTTTCCTAGGCTAAATCCCACTTGGTTTTGGTATGTAATTACTTTTATATGTACCTGGAATCAGATTGCTAGTATTTTGCTGATGATTTTTGTGTTCATTTTCAAAAGAAATATTGCTCAGTTTTCTTTTTCTTGTGATGTTTGTCTTTTTTTTTTTTAAATCCTCACCCAAGGATATATATTTATTTTTAGGGAGAGGGAAAGGAAGAGAGGGTGGGAAGAGGAGAGAGAGAGAGGGAAAAAAACATCAATGTGAGAAACATTAAATGGTTGCCTCCTATATGCACCTCGACCTGTGATTGAACCTGAAACCTCGGTGTGTGCTCTGACTGGGGATCACACCCACAACCTTTGATGCCTACTCACTGACTAGCATCAGAGACTGCAGAGAGACTGGGGCAGCTACACCCCCCCACCCCCCGACCCAGGTGCAGCTGCCAGGGCGGGACCAGTAGAGGAGTCCGGGAGGCAGCACTCTGTCCAAACAGCAGGAGCTTGACCTGGCCTTGGCCCTGCCCAGCACATTGTCCAGCACAGCCCTCGCTGAGCCTGCCTGGCTGCACATCCATGGTGGTACCTGTTCCCACCAGGAGGTGGGGGTCTCTAACTGGGTTATGTGCACCCAGACCTGCTGTAAGATTTCTGCATGAATTTCCAGACCATACTGCTTCTGCAGGGCATTGCCACCTTCTGCTTCCTGAGCAATCTGTGTAGTCTCTCAGCATTCCTTCTGGATGTCTTTGGGCCCTAGCCTCCAGTCCTGAAGATCACCTGTCATGTACCTTTGCCCACATCCTCACATTCCTGCAATGTGCCACCATCATTGGCTTTTGGGTAGTGAAGACCATGTCTGCACATGAATGAGTAGCTGCCTGGAGTTCACTGTGGTGCCAAAGTGTGTCCCATTGTGACTGTCACACTTCCAGACTCTTCTATCAGGCAAGAGAGACTGTTGTGTTATACCTGTGCACAAAGCCAAGGAGCTGCATTGTCTTGTCTTTCTGTCAAGTCTGAGTGTGTCTGTGGCACATATCCAGGGTGTGGCCAGCTCTCACTGACCTTGGGTGTCTGAGGGGTAGATCAAGGAGACCAGGGATCAGACACACATGCCAAAGTGACCAGTCATCTCACGAGACGCCAGACATGACCCTGTGGACTGTTCCATGTGATTTGGTAAAAGGTGAAAGATTTATATGGTCTGATGAGAAACCAGAGTCTGTTCCAGGTGATTTGGAACCCACTTTTTATTAGCTTTCCACACCTCTGGCCTTTCTCTTTCCCCTGCTATCCTGAGACTGTCATATAAATTCCCCTGGTTTTGTTTTTTTCTTTCTGGGAAAAAATAAAAAGCAAAAACAAAACAAATGAACAGAAACCACAGGTAAGACTGTAAAACAGACAAAACACATTAAAAAGGAGAATTTCGTGTATTTTCTGAGAGAATGAGGATGCATTAGAAGCAAGGTCTTACTTTTGTCCATCATATCTGGAGCTAGGACTAGACAATAGTGGGGGGAAGTCTATATTTAGAGTTTAAATACATATATCTTCTTTGTGAGAGGTCTTCTTACACGTAGGTATTAAACACGGCATTCTAGATCCGGCTCTGTTCTTTGGTGAGCTAATGTTGCACAGCTCCTTCTTTTCCTAAACTCAAAAGTGAGCAATCAGAGCTCATGGCTCTTGATGCCTACATGTTGAGTTTTACAACAAAGGAAGAGTACAGGTACAAAAGTAACTGGAGAAATTGGTGAGCAGTTGCTTTGGAGGTATATGATTTTGAGAGAAGGACACAGTACTCTGATGTGGAGGGGATGAAGGAGTTGTTAGGTGTGTTCTTATATACCTGGAGTCAGTGTTGGTTTGTGGAGGATATTCTTGTCCTGTGCCTTGTCTTTTGCATCTCATTTTCTCCCAGCAGTATAGAGGCTGCTGATTGTGGCCTGTTTTTACTGGCTCAGATAAGGGACTGTTTCTGGAGTATAACTCCTAGGAGAAAAGGAGTCAGCAGTGAGTGAACCCAGCCCACTGTCCTGAAGCAAGCTACGGGACTGTAAAATCGGATCTCTGTAGTGAGTTCGAGGTGCATGCTCTGGGAGTGTCAGTTGAGTCCTCCTAGGCGTGGGGCTTCACCCTTTGTAAAAGCTGGTGTTTTATGTGAATATGAGTAGCCAACTTGAGGAACCTTGTAATTGGGAATTAGTTGGGAGAGATTGTATATGTATCTGGTGACCTTACTTCGAGTGTTGTTTTGGGAAATAATCAGACAATCTCTCTGCTTGTTAATTCCATTGATATTTTCCTCTTTCTTAATGATTATACTAAGTGTCATACTACTAACTTGAGCCTGTTGGGGTAGCTTGGAGGGACTGCCTTTGTGAATGAGCCAGTGATAATGAGGTAGCTATTTCCTGGGGACAACAGGTAATTAAGAGTCCCTGGGCTTTGAGGTAAGTGGGAAGGGTTTTGTTTTGAGCAGACAGTTACAGATGAGATTGTTGAGAGCACTGAAGGTGAAATGTGTGATTGGCATTTTCCTCCAGAATATTCTAGCCCTTGGTTCCATGTGTGTGAATGAATGGCCCTATGTGGCAGGGGACCAAATTCTTCCCTCTCTCTGTAGGTCCACAGTCTCACAACATGTTTTGTTTCTGTAAATATGTATTTACACAGCAAAGGTCTCTGGTTTGCATTTGTCCCATCATTAATTAATTCGATCTCCTACCTATAATTTTATGGTGTGGTAAATTAACTTTCAGTTTTCAACTTAGTGTTAACTTTCTTACGGGTATCTGAGATGAGCCATCTGATGTATGGCCTGCATTCTGCTAATCTTTTAATCGGCAGGAACTAGCATATTATTTCCAGTTTCCTTTTTTTTTAAAGATTTTATTTATTTATCTCTAGAGAGGGAAAAGGGGGGAGAAAGAGAGGGAGAGAAAGAAACATCAATGCACGGCTGTCCCTCGCACGCCCCTCAGTGGGAACTCAGCCTGCAACCCTGGCATGTGCCCCTACCAGGAATCGAACCTGCAACTCTTTGGTTCACAGGCTGGCATTCAATCCCCTGAGCCACATCAGCCAGGGCTTATTTCTAGTTTCTTTAGGTGAGCATTGAAAACCAAGAAAGAGCGAGAAAGAGAGTGAATAAGAGGAAGTATTTGTGTGTTTGTGTGAGACAGATTTGGGATTCTTTCTTTAGAAGCCTATCGTTTTAGGAGCATTTCTTTATTATTCCTGTCACTGTATCCTTATCTTTACAACTATTTCTGAATGCTAGGAGTTGAGAACCAGGGGGCAGTCAAGGTAACCTAGAATTGCTGCTCTGTCGTAGGAGGTTAGGAAGGAAGGTATTTCCAATTGACTCATCATATAGTAGGGCTAGAGTGGTGGGCAGGGGCCAGAGTTTACAGCAGTCCAGAGCCTGTCGTTCCTGGGTCTTTGCTCTTTCCCAGCCAGCTGTCATTTTTTTCTATCCTTTGGCTCTGTGGAGATGGCCTGCTTTTGCTGGTACAACTCTCCCTAATCCTGTAAGGGTTGTGCTGCTCTCTAATTATTGATCCCAAGGTAAGAAAAAAGTTTTGCTTTCAGCTGAGAAAACATTGATTTTTTTTTTTTAGAAGAACTCTTGCTAGGAAATGTAGACATTTAATCCTGGCTTAGTTAACAAACTGATGGTTTCTAGTTATAACTTACAGAAAGCCTACCTACAAATGGGGTCAACAGGCATAGTTAAGGTCCTTAATTCCTTTCCATTTTGCATCTTATATCCAGGGCACTTTATAACGTAGTCTTTTTAAACTGCAGGCAGTTCTTCATCTTGTCCCTTATTTTCCTTCTCGATCTTTCCCAAAAGTCGGACCAGAACGCTGGTCACAAAATTCAGGTATTCTAATCATGTTGAGCAGTAGACTGTTTATCTGCTATTGGATGAATCAGCAGATAATGTGATTGCCCTTGGATAGGCAGAACATCCTTTCTTCCCTCAGTTGTTCTTCATGTGACATAGGTTCAGAATCTCTGGCTATTGTGATTGTATTTAGACATATTTTAACTTCTCAATTTCACTCCTTAAGTATGGTGTTAGGGTATGCCTTGTACCAAATGAGCGTTCAGTAAATGTTAACTGGATTTAATAACACCTAGAACTGGATCCAAATATAGTCTGAGTAGCTTAAATTATAGGGAAATTATTAACATCCGGGATATGGACATATTTTATTTGCAGCCTGAGTTTCTTTATTGAATTTATTGGGGTGACGCTGGTTAACAAAATTATACAGGTTTCAGGTGCACAATTCCGCAGCACTTCACCTTTATACTATATTGTGTGTTCACCACCCCAAGTCAAGTCTCTTTCCATTACCATTTATCTCCCCTATACCCCCTTCCACCTCCTTCCACTTCCCCTTATCCCCCTCGCCCTGGCAATCACCACACTATTGTTTGTGTCCATGAGTCTTTTCTTTTTATTTTCTGCTCTATCCCTCCACTCCCCAAACCAAGCCACCTCCCCTGCCTCAGCTGCCTGCTTTCTATCTATGAGTTTGTCTCTGTTTTGCTTGTTAGTTCATTTTGTTCATTAGATTCCACAGATTAGTGAAATCATACGGTAGTTGTCTTTCTCTGACTGGCCTACTTCACTTAGCACAGCTCTATCTGGGTCCAGCCATGTTGTCACAAAGGGTAAGATTTCCTTCATTTTATGACTGAGTAGCGTTCCATTGTGTAAATGTCCCATAGCTGTCTTATTCACTATCTATGGGTAGACACTTGGGCACTCTGCTTCCAGAACTGGGCTTGTAAATAACACTGCAGTGAACATAGGGGTGCATGTATTCTTTTGAATTAGTGTTCTGGGTTTCTTCAGATAAATTCCCAGAAGTGGGATAGCTGGGTCATAAGGCAGTTAGTTCCATTTTTGATTTTTTGAGGTAATTCCCTTCTGTTTTCCACAGTGGCTGCACCAGTCTGCATTCCCACCGCCAGTGCATGAAAGTTCCCTTTACTCCACATCCTTTCTAGCACTTGTTGTTTGTTGATTTATTAATGGTAGCCATTCTCATAGGTGAGAGGTGATATCTCATTGTGGTTTTAATTTGCATCTCTCTGATGATTGGTGACATGGAGCATTTTTTCATATGTCTGTTGGCCACCTCTATGTCCTCTTTGGAGAAGTGTCTAATTCAGGTCTTTTGCCCATTTTTTTATTTGGGTGTTGTTCTGTTGGTATTGGGTTTTATAAGTTCCTTATAAATTTTGGATATTAACCCCTAATCAGATGTATCAGCAAATATGTTCTCCAGTTCAATGGGTTGTCTTTTAATTTTGTTGATGGTTTCCTTTGCTGTGCAAAGACTTTTTAATTTGATATAGTCCCTGTTGTTTCTTTTCTTTTGTTTCCCTTACTCGAGGTGATATATCAGAAAAAATATTGCTATGAGAAATGTCTGAGATTTTACTGTCTGTCTTCTTCTAGGATTTTTATGGTTTTGAGTCTAACATCTGTCTTTTTTTAAAAAAAAAAATATTTTATTTATTTACTTTCAGAGACGGGAAGGGTGGAAGACAGGGAGAGAAACATCAGCATGTGAGAGATACATAGATTGGTTGCCTCTCACATGCCCCCAACTAGGGACCAGGCCCACAACCCAGGTCCTGCCCTGACTGGGAATCGAACTGGCAACCTTTAGGTTTGCAGGCTGGCGCTCAATCCACTGAACCACACCAGCCAGGGCTAACATTTAAGTCTTTAATCCATTTTGAGTTTATTCTTGTTTATGGCATTAGAAAGTGGTCTAAGTTTCTTTTTTTTTTTTTTTTTTGCACCTATCCAGTTTTCCCAACACCATATATTGAATAAACTATCTTTATTCCATTGTATGTTTTTGCTTCCTTTGTCAATATTAATTGACTATAAAGGCATGGGTTTATTTCTGAGCTCTCTATTCTGTTCCATTGATTTATATGTCTGTTTTTATGCCAGTACCACATTGTTGTTTTTTTTTAAATCCTCACCCGAGGACATGTTTTTATTGATTTTTAGAGAGAGAGGAAGGGAAAGAAAGAGACATCAATGTGAGAGAGAAACATCAGTTGGTTGCCTGCCACATGTGGCCTAACCAGGGATGGAACCCACAACTTTGAGTGCATGGGACAACACTCTAACCAAGAGAGCCAACCGACCAGAGCCCTGTGCCATGCTGTTTTGATTACTATGGCCATGTATTATAGTTTGATATCAAGTAGCATGATTCCTCCCACTTTGTTCTTCTTTCTCAATATTGCTGTAGCTATTTCAAGTCTTTTCTGGTTCCATATAAATTTTTGGAATATTTTTTTCTAGTTCTGTGAAATATGCATTGGTATCTTGATAGGAATTGCATTGAATCTATAATTGCTTTGGATAGTATGGACATTTTAATGATGTTAATTTTTCCTATCCATCAACATGGTATATGCTTCCACTTATTTGTATATTCCTCAAGTTCTTTCTTCAGTGTCTTATAATTTTCTGAACACATGTCTTTTACATCCTTGGTAAAATTTATTCTTAGGTATTTTCTTTTTTGAAGCAATTATAGATGAGATTCTTTTCTTGGTTTCCCTTTCTGATAGTTCATTATTGATTTATAAAAATGCAATTGGCCCTGGCTGGTGTGGCTCAGTAGATTGAGCACCAGCCTGTGAACCAAAGGGTTGCTGGTTCAGTTCCCAGTCAGGGCACATGCCTGGGTGGTGGGCCAGATCCCCAGTTGGGGATGTGTGGGAGGTAACCACACATTGATGTTTCTCTCCCTCTCTCTTTCTCTCCATTTTCCTCTCTCTAAAAATAAACTAATAAAAATTAAAAAAAAAAAAGCAATTGATTTCTGGATTTTGTATCATGCTACTACTTTACTGAATTCATTTATCAGTTCTGGTAGTTTTTTGGTGGATTTTTAGAGTTCTGTATATACAATATCATGTCATCTGCAAATAATGACAGTTTTACTTATTCCTTTCCAATTTGAATGCCTCTTATTTCTTCTTCTCTGATTTCTGTGTCTAGTACTTCTAGTACTGTGTTGAACATGAGCGATGAAAGCAGACATCCCTATCTTGTTCCCAATCTTAAGGGAAATGCTATTTTTTTTAGTTTTTACCATTGAGTATAATGTTGGTGGTGTGTTTGTCATATATAGCCTTTATTATGGTCCCTCTATTCCTACTTTGCTGAAAGGTTTTATCATTGATGGACTTTATCAAATGCTTTTCTGCATATGTTGATATGATCATGTAGTTTTTATTCTTCATTTTGCTTATGTGGTGTATCACGTTTATTGATTTGCAGATTTTGTACCAACCTTGCATCCCTGGAAAATTCCCACTTAATCATAGTATATGATCTTTTTAATGTATTGCTAGATCTGTTTAGCTAATATTTTGTTGAGGATTTTGGCATCTACGTTCATCAGGGATATTGGCCTGTACATTTCTTTCTTTGTAGTGTCTTTATCTGGTTTGGAATTAGGATAATGCTGGTCATGTAAAATGAACTTAGGAGTCTTCCCTCCTCTTGAAATTTTTGGAATAGTTTGAGAAGGATACATGTTCATTTTTCTTTGAATGCTTGGTAAAATTTGCTGGTGAAGCCATCTGGTCCAGGACTCTTGTTTGCTGAGAGTTTTTTGATTACTTCTTCAATTTCATTAGTTGTAATTAATCTATTCAGGTTTTTTGTTTCTTTCTGATTCAGTTTTGGAAGTTTGTGTATTTCTAGAAATGTATCCATTTTGCCCAGGATGTCCAGTTTGTTGGCATATGGTGTTTTCTTGCTATCTCTGATATTTCTGTGGAGTCAGTTGTTACTTCTCTTTCATTTCTGATTTTATTTATTTGGGTCTTCTCTTTTTTTTCTTGATGAGTCTGGTTAAAGGTTTGTCGATCTTGTTTATCTTTTCAAAGAACCAGGTTTAATTTTTGGTATTTTTTTTAAGGCTCTATTTTATTTATTTCTGCTCTAATCTTTATTATTTCTTGCCTTCTACTCAGTTTGGGCTTTGTTTGTTGTTCTTTTTCAAGTTCCTTTAAGTGTAAAGTTAGATTGTTTATTTGAAATTTTTATTGTCTCTTGAGGTAGGGCTGTAATGCTATGAATTTCCCCCTTAGGGCTGCTTATGCTGTGTCCCAATTTTGGATTGTTGTGTTCTCTTTTTCATTTGTTCCAGGTATCTTTTGATTTCTTCCTTGATTTCATTGTTAATCTACTCATTGTGTAGTAACACGTTATTTAGCTTCCTGTCTTTGTGTGTTTTCACTTTTTTTCTTGTGATTGATTTCAGATTCATAGCATTGTGGTCAAAGAAGATGATACAATTTCAGTCTTCTTAAATTTATTGATATTTGTTTCATATCCTAATATATGGTGTGTTCTAGAAAATGGTTCATGTGCACTCGGAAAGAATATATATTCTACTGCTCTGAGGTAAAATGCTCTGAAGATATCAATTAAATCCATCTGGTCTAGTGGGTCATTTAAGGCCAATATTTCCTTGTTGATTTTCTGTCTGGAAGACCTATCCATATATGTCAATGGATGTCAAAATCTCCTACTATGACCGTATTACTGTCAATCTCTTCCTTTATGTCCATCAAGATTTGCTTTACATTTTTAGGTGCTCCTTTGTTGGGTGCATAAATGTATACAAGGGTTATATCCTCTTGTTGGATTGTTCCGTTTACCATTATGTAGTGTCCTTCTTTGTCTCTTACTATAGTTTTTGTTTTAAAGTTTATTTTGTCAGGTGTAAGTATTGATGCTCCAGATATTTTTTCCTTTCCATTTGCATGGATATCTTTTCCCATCTCTCTACTTTTAGCCTGTGTGTATTTTTTGTACTGAAGTGGGTCTCTTGCAGAAGGCCTGTATGTCTAGGTCTTGTTTTCTTATGTGTTCTGCTACCCTGTGTCTTTTGATTGGAGCATTTAAGTCATTTACTTTGAACTTGATTATTGATAGGAATGTACTTATTGCCACTTTATTCTTTTATCTGTGTTTCTGTTGTTATAGTCATCGTCTTCTTCCTCTTTTCTTCTTCCTCCTCCTCCTCCTTATCCATCTCCTTCTTCTTCTCCTTCTTGCGGGCCCTTTAACATTTCTTGCAATATTGGTTTAGTCCTAAGAAATTTTTTTAGCTTTTTCCTGTCTGAGGTTCTCTTTATTTGTCCTTCAATTTTAAACGATAGCCTTGCTGGGCAAACTAGTCTTGGTTGTAGGTCCTTGCTTTTCATCACTTTGAATATTTATGCCAATCCCTTCTGGCCTGAAATGTTTCTGTGGAGAAATCAGCTGACAGTCTTATTGATGCTCTCTTGTAGGGAACTGTCTTTCTCTTGTGGCTTTTAAGATTCTCTCTTTGTCTTTAACCTTTGCTATTTTAATTATGATGTATTTTGGTGTGGGCCTCTTTGGGTTCATCTTGTTTGGGACTCCCTCCTTCCTAGATTTGTGTGTCTTTTTCCTTCACCAGGTTAGGGAAGTTTTTGGTCATTATTTCTTCAAATAGGCTCTTGATCCCTTGCATTGTTGCTTCCTAACAAGCTTAGGTCCTCCTAAAATTTTAAAATTTGCTTTGAATCTGCTTAAAGTGACCTGCTATCCAGTTAACTCTTTCCCATCCTATAATTATTTAGTTAGTAGTGATGTTTTGCTTTGGGCTAATTTGTTTTGTTTTAATGCTACTTGCTTATCATAGAAATTTTAAACAATACAGAAAAGTACAAAGAAGGAAGTAAAGGAAGGCCATCTAAAATTTCACCATTTGGCCTTGGCTCATGTGTCTTGGTTGGTTGGAGCATCGTCCTGTAAAGCGGGAGGTCACAGGTTCAACTCCTGTTCAGGGCACATGCCTGAGTTGTGGGTTTGGTCCCAGTATAGGTTCATATGAGAGGCAACCAATCAGTGTTTCTCTCCCATTGTTGTTTTATCTGCCTCTCTCTCCCTCCCTTCCCCTCTCTCTAAAATCAATGGGCATGTCCTCAGGTAAGGATAAAAAAATTTTCACCATTCAGAAATACCTACTATTACTGTTTTGAATCTCCTGAGCATCTCCAGTTGATTTTTCTTCTTTAAACTATTCTAACTGAAACCCTGTATCCTTGTTAAATGTATCTTGTTCATTGAAACCCATCATTCTAGCTTACTAGGATATTTTTTAGGCCTGATTATGTCATTTTATGTGTTGGTTTTCCTTTTCAGCTTTGTATCATCAGCACTTTTGATAAATATTCCTTTCTAAATTTTTGTTTTGATGCTTTGATCTAATCTTGCATCTGCTACTGATTTGGTGGATGATTTGGAAATAATTACTCCCCTTTCTGGGTTTTGGCTTGCTGCTATTATATAAAATGGACTTGAAAACTGAAAAAAAAAAAACATTCCCAAAGAATCAACTGGAAAGCTCTTTGTAAAGAATACATTTGTGACAAAAAAAAACTGTGGGTGGAGAATCATCAGCCAGGGCCAGACTAGAAAAATAAAATCTTTTTATAGAGAAATCAGAGACGACAACCTTCATAGAATGGTTCAAATCTTTTTCTATCCTCCTACTCGCCCAAAATCCCTGCAGAGAGGTTTACCAATTGAAATATTTTTAAAAAGAAGAAGAAAGAAAAAAGATTATAGGAAGTATTAGTTCTTATATTGATAAATTAGAGAGAACTGACAGGTAAAAGACAGTAAAAAGGCAGGTTGGGGTGTGGGTGTGTGGATCAGCTTTACCGAAAGAAGATGCTCTTTACTGTTTTCTCTTTTAATCAGGAGTAAGCTTGGTGAGCATAATGAAGGCTCTTCTGAGTTGGGTCTGTTGGGAGAGGAAAGCGTGAAGCTCACTGCTGCCTGCTCTTTCTCCCCTAAACAAGCCTTGCCTTGCACATCACATTTCCCCTGGGTTTTTAAAGAAGGCATGTGATAATCTAGAACTAAAACTGAGGCAGCGTTTTAAGCAGGCAATTAATGACATGGTAAGAATTTTTAGCTCCAGTAGATTAATTGTTAAATGAATTGTGTCTGCATTTTACTGTCATTTTACTGTGATATCAGCCTAATTATAAATATAGTGTTACATAGTGGAAGATAATAATAAGCAGAATTATGCACTCAGTGATCAGACTTTAGGAATTTCTAACACCGAGGAAAGATTTTCTTCTTAAAATGTCTTTTGCTGTTCTCTTTTATGTAGGTTTTGATTAATTTTACCTCGATTTTACATTTCTCCCTGGAGCCCAGATATTGTGCATGCTTTAGCAAAGTGGGCTCCTGTTGTAAGAGGTTTAATGAGATTTTTTGTTCTGCTGGGTTTCTATGTAATTTCTTTTAAAACCAATAACATTTGAGTGGGATGTCAAACACAGGGTGTGCTGATGCATTTTCACTACCCTGTAAACCAAAGAACATTAATTTATCTCTCATTTGACACTGTTTTCATATGATAAAAATTCTCAATCTCAAGGAAGCTCCAGAGACAGTTGGTTCTCATTGGTCTCTCCTCTTCTGCATTCATCTTGGTGACACCTCTGAAAAGGCAGCAGGAATAGCCATCTGTAGTTAGAATTCATTCTGGGTAGAAGGGGGCGGTGTTGTCTGTACCTTACCTTTCTTTTGGGATAATTTACTAGATGGGATTTAGATAGGATGGATTAATTCTGTCTGGTGTGGCTCAGTGGATTGAGTGCCAAACTGTGAACCAAAGGGTCGCCAGTTTTCCCAGTCAGAGCACATGCTTGTGTTGCAGGCCAGGTCCCCATTATTAGGGGGTGCACAAGAGGCAACCACACATTGATATTTCTCTCCCTGTTTTTCTCCCTTCCCCTCTCTCTAGAAATAAATAAATAAAATCTTTTTTTTTAAACCAGAGTTCTTTTTTTTTAAATATTTTATTTATTTATTTTTAGACAGAGGGGAAGGGAGGGAGAAAGACAGGGAGAGAAACAGCAATGTGTGGTTGCCTCTCACATGGCCTTCACTGGGGACCCGGCCTGCAACCCAGGCATGTGCCCCGACCGGGAATCGAACTGGGACCGCTTGGTTCCCAGCCCGCACTCAATCCACTGAGCTACACCAGACAGGCTAAGTAAAATCTTTTAAAAATTAAAAAAAAATCTGCTCTTTTGGCCATTTAATCTGAACTAATTTCTTATTAAAAAAATATGAGCCCGGCTGGTGTAGCTCAGTGGATTGAGCGCGGGCTGGGAGCCAGAGGGTCCCGGTTCGGTTCCCAGTTGGGGCGCATGCCTGGGTTGCGGGCCAGGTTCCCAGTGGGGGCCCTGTGGGAGGCAACCATACATTGCTCTTTCTCCCTCCCTTCTCCTCTCTCTAAAAATAAAAATAAATAAAATCTTTAAAAATGTATATATAAAAAAAAATAAAAAAATAAAAAAATATGAACTATTTGATAAATTCTAGAGTGCTATATATTAATGTATATTTGTAATAAAGCTTGACCCTTAAATGAACCTGTGAACCACTCACCTCAATAAATAGAATGTTGTCACTTCACTGAAACCCTATCTTTATTTCTTTTTAATTGAGCTATTATATGTGGTAAAATGTGCGATATCTTAGGTATGTAACTAAACGACATTGTACCTATTTAATCATCACCCAGATTAAGACATAGAACATTTTCATCATCCCCCAAATTTCCCTCATAACCCTCCTTTTTCCATGGAACTATGCACTTCTCTTTTTCTTTAATTTTATTATTATTATTTTTTAAAGAGTTTATTTATTTATTTTTAGACAGAAGGGAAGGGAGGGAGAAAGAGAGGGAGAGAAACATCAATGTGTGGTTGCCTCTCACACGGCCCCCACTGGGGACCTGGCCTGCAACTCAGGCATGTGCCCTGACTGGGAATCGAACTGGCAACCCTTTGGTTTGCAGCCCACGCTCAGTCCACCGAGCTACACCAGCCAGGGCTCTTTAATTTTATTTTTAAATTACAGTTTACATCCAGTATTATTTTGTATTCATTTCAGGTGTGCAGCATAGTAGTTAGATAATCATATACTTTACAAAGTATTCTCTGCAATCTCTTCAGTACCCACTTGGCACTATACATAGTTATTACAATATTATTGACTAATTCTCTATGCTGTATTTTACATCCCCTTGACTATTTTGTGACTACTAGTTTGTTCTTGGTACAGTATAAAACTCCAGAAAAAGAACTAAACAAAATGGAGATAAGCAATCTATCAGATGCAGAGTTCAGAACACTGGTTTTTAGGATGTTTAAGGAACTCATTGGGTACTTGAACAGCATAAAAAAGACCAAGGCAGAAATAAAGGTGAAATAAAGGAAAATTTACAGGGATACAACAGAATGGATGAAGGCAAGAATCAAATCAATGATTTGTAACAGACACAAGAAAAAAATTCAATCAGAACAGCAAGAAGAAAAAAGAATCCAAAAATAGGAGGATATGGTAAGGAGCCTCTGGGACAATGTCAGACATACCAACATTCAAATCATACGGATGCCAGGAGAAGAGAAAGAGCAAGAAATTGAAAACTTATTTGAAAAAATAATGAAATTCCAAAACTTCCCTAATTTGGTGAGGGAAATGGACATACACGTCCAGGAAGCACAGAGTGCCAAACAAGATGGACGCAAAGAGCACCACACCAAGACACATCATAATTAAAATGCCAAAGGTTAAAAATAAAGAGAGAATCTTTAAAGCAGCAAGAGAAAAGCAGATAGTTACCTACAAATGAGTTCCCATACGACTGTCAGCTGATTTCTCAAAAGAAACTTTGCAGGCAAGAAGGGACTGGCAAGAAGTATTCAAAGTCATGAAAAGCAAGACCCTACAATCTAGATTATTCCATCCAGCAAAGCCATCATTTAGAATGGAAGGGCAGATAAAGTGCTTCCCAGACAAGGTTCATCATCACCAAACCATTATTAGATGAAATGTTAAAGGGACTTATTTAAGAAAGAGAAGAAGATCAAAACTATAAACATTAAAATGGCAATAAATTCACAACGTCAACAATTGAGTCTAAAACACAAATTGAGCAAACAAGCAGAACAGGAACAGAACCATAGATATGGAGATCTTTTGGAGGGTTACCAGTTGGGAGGGGGAAGGGAGAAAATAGGGGGAAAGGTGCAAGGATTAAGAAGTACAAATTGGTAGGTACAGAATAGGCAGGGGTATGTTGAGAACAGTATAGGAAATGGAAAAGCCAAAGAACTTACATGCATGACCCATGGAAATGAACTAAGCAGAGGGGGTTGCTAGGAAGAATGAGGGGTACTGGGTGGAGAGGGGGAAAGGGGGAAAAACTGGGACAACTGTAATAGCATAATCAATGAAAATATTTTAAAAATCAGCCTGTTGACATTCTTCACACTGGTAAAGCTGTTGGGGCTCAGGGATAGTGGGTCATTGTTTAAAGACAAGAAAGGAGAGAAGGAAGGAGTAAAGGAAATACATTTTCTTGAGTTAAGTTTCACTGTGTTGAAATGTGTTCCCTCTCACTTCTTCTGAGGATCAAAGCTGTTTACCTCTGTCGTCGTTGTGGAGGGTCCTCCCTTTGAAGTTTTGGGAATATCTGTGACCTATAATTGTCACTCCTAGTGCTAAGTGTTTGTTTTTCATGAATCACTTAGTAATTATCTGTGGAGTTGACTAAACTGACCCAGATTTAGAACTCTTGAGGTTAAGACCTCCATGTCCATTGCCACGTACCTCTGCCCCTTATCATTTATAGCTATTTGGTTGTTAAGGGATTGTAACTTGATTTGAAAAGCTTAATGTTCTTTTTCACCAGAAATCAGTGTTCTACTAAGGCTGACAATTCATTGTCTCCTGGACAATTTTGAGTCAGGATAACAAATTGGAGTTTGGGATACATTACAGATGATAAATGTGATTTCCTTAAAGGGAAATCCATTTGTTTTGCTTAGTGTTTCTGTGATTAATTGCTTGCCAGATTAAATTGCACCATAAAAATGCATAGTATTTTATTCGATTGCTCTTCATGGTGATTAATTAGGCCATACTGTTGCTTTGTATGTTAATTATGCTGGCATTTTTTTTCTCTCTTCTCTAGTTTAATTAATACAGCATTTATTTCAAAGACTGTTTTTAGAATGGGACACTGTTCTAGGAGGACAAAGCCCAGCGTTGCCTTTAGGCTTGCGTTAGAGAAAAACATCTCAGATTTTCTGAGTTTATTCTCTATTGGTCCTTGTCTGTATCTGTGTATACAGCAAGTACACTAACTGCAAATGAGTTGAGGGAAGCTCTGTTTGGTTTTCCTGTGGTTATTAAAGGTGATGTACTGAAAATTCTTGGCTCAATTGAAAATTGATTAAGAAGATAGAGGAGAAACTACTGATACAATGTGTGCTGTAAATCAAGTGTAAACTAAAGGGTAGTGTGTGTGTCTGGGTTGGGAATGAGTGTTGTTTTCTAGGATGCTGCAGGGTGCTGCGGAAATTGGGCATATTTAGCATTTTTATTAATGATTTAGGGCCGAAAGTAAACAGAGTGTTAATGAACTTCGTAAGTGATAATGATTTGGAGATGTTTCTTATACCCAGGAGGGCAGAGAAATGGTATCGATGGACCAGGGAGAGAAGCATCACAGAAATAGCATCGCAGCTATTCCATTGGGAAAGCACGTAACTGTTGTATAGAAACAGCACAGATAGAACCAGGCAGATATTCTGAAATGCAGATCTTCTAGCAGTCCACTCCTAGGTCCTTACCCAAGTGAAATGAAAACTTGGGTTGAAAAAATGTTTACAGTAGCTTTATCCATACATTCTGTCAAAACTGGAAACAACCCAAATGCCCCTCAACTGAGGAATGAAGAAACAAACCCTAGTACATCCAATATAATGAAATACTACTCAATAATAAAAAGGAACAAATTACTGATACATGCAACAACATGGATGAATTCAGTTGCATTATGGAGTATGAAAGAGCCCAGACTCGGGTTACATAGTCTATGATTCCATGTATATGACATTCTGGAAATGGCAAAATTGTAGGCACAGAGTTCAGATCAGCCAGGGGCTAGAGTTGGAAGGAGGGGCACAGGGGAGCTTTCTGGGTGATAGCCCTATTCTGTATTTTGGTTGTGGTGTTAATTACATGACTGTATGCATTTTTCAAAACTTGTAGACTGTACACTAAAAATGGTAAATTTTCCTGTATGTGAATTTTACCGTAATTTTAAGTAGAAAAAAAAATAGTAGGTCTTCATAGGGAAGGGCAGGAAATTCAACTTTTGACCATCACCACCGTGCTTTATATGTGGCCACTTTTTGAATAACAGGAGCTAGAATTGGAGGATTTGGATTTTCTTCATGTTGCTTGCAAATTCCAAGGTTTGTTTGTTTGTATGTTGTTTCTGAGTGGAAGCAGAAATGGAGGGCGGGTGGTGGTGGTTTTCCTTAGGTGGCAGCATTACATAAACCTGTATACACATGAGACGGTTATTTTAAGAAGGAAATCACAGTTAAGCAGCTCTTAGACCTCACTGATATCCATCAGACATAGACAACAGGATCAGTTCCCCAATTTTAGGCTTGAATCCAATTATCTGAGGTTCTGCAGATTTAGTTTTTGTTATAAAGATTTATTTCTTCTGGCTGGGCCCTCCCATTGTTGAATTGTTATTAGACCCTAAAGAGTGCTAGGAATAATTGTGTCCCAGGGCTAACTTCAGAGACAGCTTCTATACCTTTCTGCGTTTGGACTGGAACAGAAAGCTTGGTCACACTATGGGTGTCTAAGGCAGGTTTGCACAATGTCAGGGACCCAGGGATGGGTGAGCCACAAATGCTGAACCAATGCTGATAGCTGCTGAGCCTCTTTGCCCCTCTCCCCTCTGTCTCTAATGATCTAAACTGTGTGTATAGTGCTTGCTTCTTATGTGCAAGTAGAAGCATCTCCCTGAATGCCAAACCATCCAATATCTCTAAAAATACCTCAGTGGGGCAAATTATATCATGGTGGTATTGCACTACTTGCAGCAGCGATATTCAGTATAGCTCTTTGGCTGTGGCTGAGTGTGTTAACTGCTGACTACCCTGAGCAGATGTGTGGCCGTCATTCTGACCCAGACCAGGCCGATTACATTTAACAAGCTGCAGATTCCCCAAGTGACTTGCCAAACAAATGTCTCTGGGTCTTCCAGTATTTTCAGCTGAATGATTTTCAGCACTGGACCTGAAGGGGCTGCTGTGGCTCCCAACCAAGACTCCATCTGTTAAAACCTCATATTGATTTGTATGCCTATTTACAAAAATCTGTCCCTTCTCCTTCTAGTATGATAAATAACACATATACTAGCTGAAGCCTGCTGTTGGAGTGACACTCACCATTTTGTTCAGGGTTAGATTAAATTAATAAGAAATGGAACTTTCTCAAATAGCCATCTGTATCAGGTGGCTTATAGTTTTCTTTTTTTTTTTGAGTTAAACTTTATTGTATTTGTTTTTCATTCCCATTTAGTCTCCTTATACACTCCTCCCCCCAGCAATCACCACATTGTTGTCCATGTCCATGAGTCCTTTCTCCTTTTCACTCAACCCCCTACCCCCTCACATCCCTCCCGCCCCTGCCACTAGCTGTCATCCGGCTCTCCATCTATGAGTCTGTCCCCATTTTCCTTATTAGGTCAGTTTGTTCATTAGATTCCACATATGAGTGAAATTGTGTGGTATTTGCCTTTCTCTTATTGGCTTATTTCACGTAGCATAATATTCTCCAGGTCCATTTATACTGTCACGAAGGGTAAAATTTTCTTCTTTTTTTTATGACCAAGTAGTATTCTATCATGTAAATGACCCATAGTTGTTTTACCTACTCATCTACTGATGGACACTTGGGCTGCTTCCATACCTTGGCAATTGTAAATACTGCTGCAATGAGCATAGGGGTGCTTATGTTTTTTTGAATTAGTGTTTTGGGTTCCTTTGGATATAGTCCCAGAAGTGGAATAGCTGGATTCCAAGGCAGGTCCATTTTTAATTTTTTGAGTTATCTCCATGCTACTTTCCACAGTGGCTGTACCAATCTGCATATCCACCAGTAGTGCTAAAGGGTTCCCCTTTCTCCACATCCTCGCCAAGACTTGTTGTTTGTTGATTTATTGATGACAGCCATTCTGACAGGTGTGAGATGATATGTCATTGTGGTTTTAATTTGCATTTATTTGATGACTAGCGATGTTGAGCATTTTTTCAAGTCTATTGGCCATCTGTATGTCCTCTTTGGAGAAGAATCTATTCAGGTCCTGTGCCCATTTTTTAATCGGGTTGTTTTGGGGTTTCTTTGGTGTTGAGTTGTTTAAGTTCTTTATAAATTTTTGATATTGACCCCTTATCAGTTGTATCGGTGAATATATTCTCCCATACTGTGGGTTGTCTTTTTATTTTGTTGATGGTTTCCTTTGCTGTGCAAAAACTTTGTAGTTTGATGTAGTCTCATTTGTTTATTTTTTTTCTTTTGTTTCCCTTGCCTGGGGAGATATATCTGACAAAATACTGCTATGAGCAATGTCCAAGATTTTGCTACCTATGGTTTCTTCTACCTATGGTTTCTTCTAACGTTTAAGTCTTTGGTCCATTTTGAATTTATTCTTGTGTGTGTTGTAAGAAGGTGGTCTAGTTTCATTTTTCTGCATATATCTGTCTCATTTTCCCAACACCATTTATTGAATAAACTATATTTAGACCATTGTATGTGCTTGCCTCCTCTGTTGAATATTGATTGACTATAAAGGCATAGGTTTATTTCTGGGCTTTCTAATCTGTTCCATTGATCTGTGTGTCTGTTTTTATGCCAGCATCATGCTGTTTTGATTACTATGGTCTCATGGTATAGTTTGATATTAGGTAGTGCGATTCCTCCAACTTTGTTCATCTTTCTCAGGATCATTGTTGATAATGTGGGGCCTTTTGTGATTCCATACAAATTTTTGAAATATTTGTTCTAGTTCTGTGAAAACATCATTGGAATCTTGATAGAAATTGCATTGACTCTATAGCTTGCTTTGGGTAGTATGGACGTTTTAATGATGTTAATTCTTCCTATCCATGAACGAGGTATGTACTTCCACTTATTTGTATCTTCTTCAGTTTCTTTCTTTAGTGTCTTATAATTTTCCAAGTGAACATCTTTTCCATCCTTGGTTAAATATATTCCTAAGTATTTTACTCTTTTTGAAGCAATTGTAAATGAGGTTGTTTTCTTAATTCCCTTTCTGTTAGTTCATTATTGGCATATGAAAATGCAACTGATTTCTGGATATTAATTTTGTATCCTGCTGCTTTGCTGAATTTATCACTTCTAATAGTTTCTTGGTGGATCTTTGGGGTTCTCTATGTACAGTATCATGTCATCTGCAAATATTGACAGTTTTACTTCTTCCTTTCCAATTTGGATTCCTTTTATTTCTTCTTGTCTGATTGCTGAGGCTAGGACTTCCAGTCCTGTGTTGAATAAGAGAGGTGAAAGCAGACACCCCTGTCTTGTTCCCAATCTTAGGGGGAATGTTTGTAGTTTTCGTCCATTGAATATGATGCTGGCAGTGAGTTTGTCATATATGGCCTTTTTATGTTTAGGTATGTTCCCTCTGTAATCCCACTTTGCTGAGAGTTTTTATCAAAAATGGGTGCCGGATTTTATCAAATACTTTTTCTGCATCTATTGATATGATCATGTGGTTTTTATTCTTCATTTTTTATATGTGGTATATCATATTTATTGATTTGCAAATGTTGTGCCAACCTTGCATTCCTGGAATAATTCCCACATGATCATGGTATATGATCTTTTTTTTTTTTTTTTTTTAGATTTTATTTATTTATTTTTAGAGAGAGGGAAAGGGAGGGAGAAAGAGAGGGAGAGAAACAGCAATGTATAGTTGCCTCTCACATGGCCCTCACTGGGGACCTGGCTCGCAACCCAGGCATGTGCCCTGACTGGGAATCGAACTGGAACCCTCTGGTTCCCAGCCCGTGCTCAATCCACTGAGCTACACCGGCCAGGGCTGATCTTTCTGATGCATTGCTGTATTCAGTTTGCTGATATTTTGTGAAGGATTTTAGCATCTGCGTTCATCAGGGATAATGGCCTATAATTTTCTTTTATTTGTTGTATCTTATCTGATTTTGGCATTAGGATAATGCTGGTCTTGTAAAATGAGTTTGGGGGACTTCTGTCCTCTTGAATTTTATGAAATAGTTTGAGAAGGAGAGGTTTTACTTCTTGGAATGTTTGGTAAAATTCAGCTGTGATGTCATCTGGTCCAAGGCTTTTGTTTGTTTGGGAGTTTTTTGATTACTGCTTCAATTTCACTAAGTGTAATTTGTCTATTCAGATTCTGACACTTCCTGATTTAGTTCTGAAAGATTATGTTTTTCTAGGAATTTATCCATTTTATCTAGGTCATCTGGTTTTTGGTATATAGTTATTCATAATATTTTCTCACAGTCCTTTATATTTCTTTGGTGTCAGTTGTTACTTCTCTTTCATTTCTGATTTTATTTATTTGGGTCCTTCTTCTTTTTTTTTGATGAGTTTTGGTTAAAGGTTTGTCAGTCTTGTTTATCTTTTCAAAGAACTAACTCTTGGATTATTTGATCTTTTGTATCATTTTTGCAGACTCTATTTGATTTATTTCTGCTCTGATCTTTTTTTTTTTTTTTTTTTTTTAAGATTTTATGTATTTATTTTAGAGGAGAAGGGAGGGAGAAAGAGAGGGAGAGAAACATCAATGTGTGGTTGCCTCTCACGTGCCCCCTACTGGGGACCTGACCAGGCCTGCAACCCAGGCATGTGCCCTGACTGGGAATCAAACCGGTGACTCTTTGGTTCACAGGCAAGCACTCAATCCACTGAGCCACACCAGCCAGGGCTTTGCTCTGATCTTTATTATTACCTTCCTTCTACTCACTTTGGGCTGTGTTGTTGTTTTTCAAGTTCCTTTAAATATGAATTAGAATGTTTATTTGAACTTTTTCTTGTTTTTTTGAGATAGGCCTGTATTGCTGTGAATTTCCGTTTTAGGATTGCTTTCCCAGTGTCCCACAAGTTTCATTTGTTTCAAGGTATCTTTCTATTTTTTCCTTGATCTCATTGTTGACCCATTCATTTTTTAATAACATGTTATTTAGTTTCCATGTCTTTGCATGTTTTTCAGTGTTTTTGTAATTGATTTCTAGTTTCATAGAGTTGTGGTCAGAGAAGATGCTTGATAATGTTTTCAGTCTCCTTAAATTTATTGAGACTTGTTTTGTGTCCTGACATGTGGTCTATCCTAGAAAATGTTCCATATGCACTTGAAAAGTATGTATATTCTGCTGCTTTGGGGTGAACTGCTCTGAAAATATCAAATAAATCCATTTGATCTAATGTGTTGTTTAAGGCTGCTGTCTCCTTGTTAATTTTCTGCCTGGAACATCTATCCATTGAAGTCAGTGGGATGTTAAAATCCCCAACTATGACTGTATTTCAGTAAAATTTCTATGATCTTGTAAAAAATGACAAGTTTTACTAGGGAGAGAAATTATAAGATGACACTTAAAATTTTTGACTGGATAAATAGGTGATAATGAAACACTGTGAGTTAAGGGCTTAGGTCAACAGTGTGTCATATCTTAATCCTGTATTTTTATACCCTCCCACCCAGAAGGAATTTTAAGTGAAATTTACTGACTGTATATATTAGACATATAGCATTTAATCCAGCTGGGAAATGCAGGTCTATCTTGGCTAACTCTGAATTAGTCAATAATTACTTAGTATGGTATTTCCATTTCCTGTGTACGAACCCTGTGCCCTTAACTCCCGACCTGCACTGAGGGTACAACATGGCAATACTTCCTAGGGTAGAGTGCCCAGTGCCCCTGCACTTGAGACTTTGGAAGGACATCTGAAGGCCAGGGTGCATCATGTTGTACCTGCGGTAACGTCTGACCAGGATAGCTAGGTTCCCATTGTAGCTCCTTTGCAGAGCTCCAGGAGATGACCACTCATCATTTGCTTCTGGAGAGTTTCTGAATTGTTCCCTCCCTCCTGGATTGTCATGGAAGTCACTCTAGGAAGGAGGAGGCTACTTTAAACACTAAACCAAACAGGTCTGTTGAGGACATTGGCACACTAGAGTTTTAGGGCCTCGACTTAGGTTAAAGCTGACGTTCTTCCTTCTGTCTGACCTTCCAAGCAAGACCTTTCTGCTAGAGCAGGAATTCCCTTTCCCACTTCCCTTTTTGGATATTCTTCCGGAGATCATGTATACATGGAGAAATGTGCTTTGTTTTGGGGTTTTGTTTATCATTCATTTGAGAGACGGCAGAATTTGACATCTATTCTTGATAAATATTATCAGAATATTAGGGATATATTTTGATCTCTGTTTAGATTTCATAAAACTTACAGTTAAAAAAATAGAATTATATACCCAAATTGTTCCAAACATACTTAAAAGTTTTCCCATAACTGAATTGAGTACCTAAAAATAATTTCCCTTTGACATTTGCATCCACATTGATAAAAGTGGTTCATCTTTTTTAGAATTCATTTTACTTCAAAGCAACATCTGTCCAGTTTTTTTTGTTTTTTTTTTTAAAGATTTTATTTATTTTATTTTTTAGAGAGAGGAGAACGGGAGGGAGAAAGAACAATGTATGGTTGTCTCTCACGTGGCCCTCACTGGGGACCTGGCCTGCAACCCAGGCATGTGCCCTGACTGGGAATCGAACCGGGACCTTTTGGTTCCCAGCCCGCACTCAATCCACTGAGCTACACCAGCCAGGGAACATCTGTCCAGTTTAAGGAAATGTAATAACTCATGTGTTAACACCAAAGTCAAAGGGGTATGGCATAAATTGTTAAGGCAACTCTAAGTTTATCACTATCAACAAAGCATTTTTCACATTTATCTTGTTTTTCCATCTGCTTAGTACTGTCAGTTACAATTAAAATGTTTGTATTGATTCACATTAGAAAAATGTTAATTATTATTATTATGAAAATTTTCCATTTTAACATAAATACCTTGTCAGATAGGTCACAAAATAAGCCTTTTCTTTTCTTGGAGTTTCAAATTTAACTCATTAATTAAAAATTATTTCTTTATTATTGAAATTTGTCAGGCATTCCTTTTATTTCAAGATCTTGAATTGAATAACAGCATAGTAAATCTTTTCTAAACCTTTCTACAGCTCCACCAATGAGCATTTGCAAGGACTCAGGATGATTTGATTCATTGTCATTGTCTTCTATTTTCTCAGCTGTTCCATGAACTGGCAATGTACATAGCTTTTTTTTTTATCATCACCCAAGGACATTTTTTTCCCATTGCTTTTAGAAAGAGAAGAATGGAGAGAGAGTTGTTGTTTTTTTTTTTTTTTAAGATTTTACTTATTTGCCCTGGCTGGTGTGGCTCAGTGGATTGAGTGCGGGCTGGGAACTAGGGGGTCTCTGTTCGGTTCCCGGTCAGGGCACATGCCTGGGTTGCGGGCCAGGTCCCCAGTGTGGGCCATGTGGGAGGCAACCACACATTGCTGTTTCTTTCCCTCTCTTTCTCTTTCCCTTCCCCTCTCTCTAAAAATAAATAAATAAAATCTTAAAAAAAAAATATTTTACTTATTTTTAGAGAGAGAGAGCAAAACATCCATGTGCGAGAGACACCAATAGGTTGCCCCTCGCACGCCCCCACTAGGAGCCTGGCTCGCAACCAAGGCATGTGTCCTGACCTGGAATCGAACCAGTGCCAACTTACTGAAGTCAGGGCAATGTTCACAGCTCTTGCAGGCATAGACTAAATTACTTTAGCAACTGTATCTATGACACTTACAGAGACTGCTTCAGAATATTGCACAAATGTTTTTAATATGTACCATGCAGTGGAGTGAAGCAGAAGGGACTTCAGTCTTGTTTTAAAATGCCAGTAAACCTAGATTTGACTTAACATTGTTGGAGCACCATCCCAGTGATGGAATTTTACAGAACATCTAGTCAAATTCTTCATTGACAGATGTAGTAGATTTTATAATATTTATGCCACAAATTCAGGTTTTTAGGCTGCAAGGTAACAAATTTCTTTGTATATTTGGGAGTTCTTAGAGACAAAAGGTACCCAAAGTATTAACTGAGCAGTATCATCTAACTCTAAAGAAAAGCACTTGTAATTTAAAACATTTTGAAACAATTGATCTTTTATATCATTAGAAATGTCTTATATTTTACAAGTAATTGTTTGGTGGTTTAATTGAAGATCTTTCACTTTTTATAAGGTATTTTCTTAGTTTTTTCCTTATAATTTTCTGACAAAATGCCCATAATTGAAGTAACACTTTTTTAAAAACCATATTGCAATCTAAAATATGGTGTGGTGGCCAAAGAAACAAGCTCAGATCCTGTTAAAAATAATTAAAATTTGCCCTGGCTGGTGTAGCTCAGTGGATTGAGTGCAGGCTGGGAACCAAAGGGTCCTGGTTCGATTCCCAGTCAGGGCACATGCCTAGGTTGCAGGCCAGGTTCCCAGTGAGGGCCATGTGAGAGGCAACCATACATTGCTGTTTCTTTCCCTCTCTTTCTCCCTCCCTTCCCCTCTCTCTAAAAATAAATAAATAAAATCTTAAAAAAAATAATTAAAATTTTTTGTTAGACATTTAATTCTGATTTCAGACAGCCTGTTTTGTTGATTCATTTTTTATGTTTTAATGTTAGGAAGAAACTTACTGAGTTTATATTTTCTTGCATTTCTTAGTAGTGTGTACTTTATTATCTTAAAAAGTTTTTTGCACAACAACTTTTTCATTTTGCTTTGTTGAAGTGAACTGCAGTTGCCATTCATCTTGAAACTAGCAACGTTCCTTCTTTCAGTCTTATTTTTTCTTTACTGTTTCAACATGGTATTACCATTTGCATCTCTATTCAGTTCTTCGTCAGTAGTATACCTTTATTTTAAACTTAAAAATCTGTTCATATTTACGTTTTAAAATTAGAAACATAATTTAAAAATAGGTATTGTACTTTAATTACCAATTCTAATTTATGTAGGTATCATTGTAACTCAGCAGTGTCTCCTGCCAAGGGACATTTGGCATGTTCCCACCATCGGAACTTGGGGTATGGGGTGAGGAGTGCTACCGGCGTCTAGTAGGTGAACACAAGGGGTGCTGCTGTACTCATTCTGTGGTGCTCAGGACAGCCCCTCACAACAAATTATCTCGCCCCAAATGTCAGTGATTCTGAGGTTAAGAAACCCTGCTGTAACTCATGCTGTCTGCATAAAACACTGAAGAAACACATTACATCTGTACATAGAAAGTCATTTGAACTGATTCAGTTCTTTGAAACCAACCAGACTAGTGATGTGTGGTCTGGAAACAACACACACGCCCGACGTGCACGATAGCACAGCAGCAGTATCTCACACGGAGCAGTGATTAGAGCGAAATGCAGCGTCCAGAACAACGTTGGATTTAGTGGAATAATACATTACACTCCTTTAGTTTTTTAACTTAAACTGATTAAAATAAAAAGTAGCTCCTCAGGTGCACTAACCACATGTCAAGTGCTCAGCAGTCACATGTGGCCAAGTGCCTGTACAACAGGTCTGGAAGATTAGATGTGGTGGGTGACTGACATGACCATCCTCACACTGCAGGGCGGGGGACAAGGACTCCTTACTTGCCTCAGGGTTTGAAGTATGGCAATTTAGCCTGCTTTCTAATATCTCTACTTTCATTCTAAAAGTAGAAAGACAAACACATTGTTTTATTAGAATATAACTCGTATTTTTTTTAATAAGGTATTTTTTAAAGATTTTTATTTTTATTTATTTTTTAGAGAGAGGGGAAGGGAGGGAGACAGAGAGGGAGAGAAACAGCAATGTATGGTTGCCTCTCACATGGCCCTCATAGTGACCTGGCCTGCAACCCAGGCATGTGCCCTGACCGGGAATCGAACCGGGACCGCTTGGTTCCCAGCCTGCGCTCAATCCACTGAGCTACACCAGCCAGGGCTATAACTCGTGGTTTTTAACCCTGGGTTTTCCAAGGTCAGTTGCTGCTGAAAACCGGGCCTGCCTTGGGTGGTACGGTAGATTCCCAACTGTTCCTGTATTCCACTAGAATGAAACTGCTGGGCCACAACTGTTATCCTATTTCCTGAACTTCTGTTTGCACTTTGTTGAAATTAGGCAGAGAATGAAGAAGTATTCATCATAACTCTTCTGTAAATATTTCCTTCTTGCTTAAAAGGCACCTTTCCATACATTTGGAAGAACGAGGAGTTCCAAGCACAGCAAAGTCCAGAACTGCTTGAGTATATCAGTAGAAAACACTCAGAGGAATGAAGTCTCGTTTCCTTTGTCAAACAGGACGTCAGGTCATCTGCCCTTCGATAATAACATTTAAAGCACAGCTTGGTAGCTCTTTGAGGTCCAGTGTTATCAAGCTGTCTTCTTTTATCCCTGTTAGTCCCATTTAGGCTGAAGGTTTCAGTCTTGACAGGTAGAAAGTCACATATAGAGTTAGTTTAAGGGGAGGGTACCTCCCTTGTGTCATGCGGCATATAACTGACTTTTTTTCCTGGAATAGAGAAACTAATGTTAACTAATAGAAAATGCTGTTCTTTTTATTTTTTCCTCATTGTTTTGAGCCTACAAAACAATGATTGAGCCTACAAAACTCTGATTCTTTGTTGCTCCCTAAGTGAACAAGCTTCACAGTTTTTTACTACCAGCATGGTCTTGCGTCTTGAACTTCATCCCCTACCTAGAGGTCCCATGAGTACTTCAAACTTGACTTTCCAAAGAATGTGCCTATTGCCCGTACCCCACAATTTAAAAACCATCTCCTCCTGTGTTTACTCTCTCAGTGAATGCTGTCATCATCTGATCAGTTGTATAAAGTAGAAGTAAAAATGTCAGAGTTGCTTTAGAGCCTTCTCTTTCCTTTACCCAGTCAGTAGGTTCTTTCAGCTTTAACTCGTAAATATTTCTCTAGTAAATAATTCTCCTTTGATACAACCATCATTTTAGTTCAGGGCATCTTAAACTCTCACATACAAGAGCCTCCCAGCTGCTCACTTCCTCCAGTCTTTCCCCTATAGCACCCTCTTTTCGGTTTATTCAGTCACTGGAGTTGAATTTCAGAAGCATGGGTCTTTATACTACCGGTGAGAGTATGTGTTGGTACCATCATTTTGTGGACTGTTTCACAATAACTAGTAAAGTCCAAGTTGCCCAAACCTTATGACACAGTAATTTAATTCCTAGATATATTTCTTTGAGACGCTTTCCCAAATGAACACAAGGATATATAAATAAGAACATGTATTCAATATTGTCTTCAATACCAGAAAATGGGAAACCGCATACAGTCAACAAAATGAACTGTGGTATATTTTTATTTTTATACAATGGAATATTATACAACACTGAAGCTGGATTACACAGATCAATAAAAATCTCACAAATACAATACTGAATAAAAAGTAAGTTGCAGAATGTAAAATAATATGCACAAAAAGTTTAAAAACATAAAAATAGTAATGTTATTTAACATTCTTTTTAGAATAAAACTGTTTATAGGAATGATAAATACCAAAATTAAGAAAGTGTCTATTTATGGGGAGAGACGTATGCAATTAAGAAGAAACACTTGGAGGGTTTAAAAGGCAATGGTAATGATTTCTTCAGTTAGATATTGGGTAAACAAACATTCAGTATATTCTTTTCTGCATCTTTTTCTATGTCTGAAATATTTCATTCAAAAAAATCACCAAATTTTAAATCTTATGTGATTCCCTGTCATTGATAGGGATAGGATACTGTCCAAACTTCTTTTTTTTTTCCTACTTTATTTCCTTTAATATATTTTGCTGGAATCCTTTTGATAAAACCAAGTGCTTGTTTAAGACAAAATAAAGTGAAGGCTAACTGATTATTTCAGCGTCCCCAAATATCTTGGCATTTTTTTCTGCCGTAAGTTGACAGCCGCTCCCACTGTCTAGTGGGGGAAAGATGTAAGTTCTTAGGATCTGGCCACCACCAGATAAAGGGTGTCCTTTGGCCCTGGTTGGTGTAGCTCAGTGGATTGAGCGCGGGCTGGGAACCAGACGATCCCGGTTCGATTCCCAGTCAGGGCATATGCCTGGGTTGTGGCCGGGTCCCCTATGAGGGCCAAGTGAGAGGCAACCATACATTGCTCTTTCTCCCTCTCTGTCTCCCTCCCTTCCCCTCTCTCTATAAATAAATAAAAATCTTTAAAAAAAAAAAAAAGGGTGTCCTTTGTGTCAGCAGAACCCATAGTAGCCAGAGAGAAGGCCCGCGCTCTTCTTGTCACAGCCTGAAGTAGCAGGAGCCGTTACCAAGGCATCCCAGCCATCACAGCAACGCTCCTCCAGCAAGACTAACCTTAGGCTTTCAAGGTTAGTTCAAGGTTAGTGATGAATCTCGATGAAGGGGCGCTGCTGCTGGCTAGGCTCCAAGAGCTCAAGCTAGAAAGACAGAAACAGGACAACCAGTGAGAAGGACAAGCAGAGTTACAGTCCACCCTTTGGCCCTTCTCAGAGACCCAAATATGCAGGTCCCCAAATGAGTATCCAAAGTTCACATGACCCCTTAACCTCAGCCTACCTTTGTATCTAGCCTTATTTACTATCGCTCTCCCATCTGCCCTAAGAGCTGGCTAAATTAAAGTTCGCCACAGAGTCTCAAATAACCTCTGCACATACTTTTACCTAGAATGTCTTCTCATTCCTCTTTTCACGTAGCACAATCCCATTTTTGCTTCAAAATCTAGCTCAGATGTCACCTTCTTTGAAAGCTTTCTGGATTCTTTGAAGCAGAATGATCCCTACCTGTATTACCACAGAACTTAATACATTTGTCTCTCAAAGCACTTGCCACATTGTGGTGTGGCCGTTTATTTGTCTGTCCATCACTAGATGGTGAGCTCCCACGGACAGAGACCCTGTTGCTGTTACTCGTGGTGGTGTTTTTTACGTCTGTAATGTCTGCCCCTAGCGCGGCGCAGTACGTACGGTGCAGTGAAAGAGCGGATGGCCGGAATGAATGGTTTCATCTTCCAAGGCCTTAACTTAAATTGCCACCATTGCCTTCCAGAGTCATTAACTGATCTGAGGGCCTAAGCTCGGGAAGTGGATACTGAGATGCCTCAGTGCCGGTAGGGCTACCCCTCTGATTGTGCTCCCTAATGTGTCTGTGGAGCCCCATTATAAAAGGCTGTTTCTGATCTTAATAGACAACAGGAAATAGAGTCTTGGCAGTTCCTGAATTAATTTTGTATAGCCAGGAAGTATGCTTTGGAATTATCAAAAGAGTCCCCTTACTCAATGATGGGCTGAATTGTTTATCCTGACACAATAAAATTTACTGACTTCTAATTCCTTCCAAGTTAAGAGATAGCCCAAAGGTTTTCATGATATGAAATGGGGCTTTGAGGCCACTAAAGCCACTTTGAAGTGAATCATTGATAACATTATGCATTGTTTTTCCTCCTTTTTAAAGTAACAAGTCAAGATAATTAATGCTATTTTTATCTTGCAGATCTACTGTATTTTAAAGATGATTTTATTAGGAGGGCTTAAAAAACGCCCGTCATTGGCTGAGTGATGGGTTGCTGTCGTTTATGTAAGCCAAGGGCCCTGCTGGAAGGAGTGTGTGTTCTGAAGCTGTTTCACGTGCCATTGTTTAGGCGTTCATATGCCTTACTGCTTTTGGCAGTAAGGTGTTTTTCCAGGCTGTTTATGAGGTTAAAGGTTCTCTCGTGGATTTCTTATTGAGGGCCTTCCCAAATGTACATTATTGTCTTATAAGCCAAAAGAGAAGCAAGGAAACTGTTATAATTAACAGGCAGCTGCACAGCAGAGCCATTTATTCTCTTCAGTGTGGTTTGGTGGGGATCAGAGACTGAGGCTTCAGTACGGCTTTATGTGAAGCAGCTGCATCACCAGCTGGAGACTGACACACTGCAGAGGGCGGGCACCGCACAGCTGAGATCCATTCACTCCCATATGAGACTGAGAGACCTACCTTCAGCTTAGATAGCTGCCTTATGTTTGCGTTTAGTTTTAGGTGAGAGGAGGTACAGAACCTGCCATAGCCTTTCTCCATGAGCATCTCTGAGTCAGTACTGAGCAAATAGGACCCCAGTAGGCTGTGGCTTTCACAGAGGTACCCTGCCACTCCCTAGCTGGAAACTGTAACCTTTCTCTTTGGTTTACTGGAAGAATTTGGCTGGCTGGTTTTTGAATGGATTAACCTAATTTAACTAGTAAGGTTTCTATAGTCTGATTTCGTAAAAATTGGTTATTAGTCTCCCTCCCTAGAAAAAAGTGTGTGAGAGTATACTCGCCTTTCTTGGCATAATTAAATTAACTCGTATTTCAAGACTTTAGTCAAGCACCATCTCCTTTGATGCCTTTCCTAAGCGTTCAGCTTGGGTGAAGTACTGCCCCCTCCTTGTGCTTCCAAGAGACGTTTGTCTGCTCTTTGTCCAGCCCTCACCTCATCACAATGAAATCACCTGTCTGTAGGATGTGCCCTTTCCACTAATCTACATATTCCTTGCTATTTTGGATCAAATTTCATTTGCCTCCCTCATTTCCTAGCATAGTACCTGCACATAGTAGATATTCAGACGTTTGCGAAACAGACTGAACTGTCAAGAGTCAGTGGCTGTACTAGCAAACCCTTAGCTTTGGAAACCAGAGAACTTCCTTCTGGGGACCGGGCACTCCTTCACTCCATGAGAAAGCAGTCAATGTGCAGAATAAGGGAGGAGAAGAAAATATGGAGGTTCTCTCTTTCTAAAATGGTGCATATAGGATAAAGTTCCGTAATCACTTTAAGACTAAATTTCTCCTTTTAGTGGTGTCACCTTTTCAGGAAGGAAAAAACTTGCTACTATTTTTGATATACTGGAGAGAAAGCAGCTAATAACTTCTTCATGAACATAAAACAGTTATACCCAGGCCTCCCGGAGAGACCCTCCGCCAGAGCCAACCGCCTCACCCCCACACAGGCTTTTTGTTTTTCACTCCAGCATTTCACAGACTCTCCTCTGAGGAGTCCCATCTTGTTGCACTATTATGATGAATGTTTGGAGCTGGCCCTCACCCCCTGCTTTACCAGCTGTTCCTGGAGGTGCTGTCAAAGAATCGGGCCCCAAATTTACCCTCCCATTCAGTCCTCTCCTGGGCAACTCTGCTTGGTTCTGAACAGCAGTCAGCTAGTTTCCCCTCCTTTCCCACCTCCCACTGCCTTTGGAAGTAAGGGAACCACAGGCTCTGTTGTGAACAAAACGCTGTGGTTGAAAGTATGGTTTGCAAATTCTTTTCTGCCGCAGCTCTTGGCTCTTGTTCCAGGCCTAGAGTGGAGCTCGAGTGTGTGAGTGCTGCACGCGCATGTGCTGTGACGCCTCCATCGATCCCAGTCACGAGCCCATTCCATGTCATTTCCGTAATTGGCTGATCATGTCTGTCCCCCAGCAATGTCTTCAGGATCTCCTCTCTGTGAGTTACAGATTTATTGGTTTCTGAACACAGGGGCCTTACCTACCTACCTGTCTGCTCTTATCTGTTCCTCTGAGTGAGAAACACGTGGCCTTCCATGAGCTTTTAAAATGTTACATGCTTTTTAATTTGTCTCCGCAGGTATTCCTACAAGTCTTCCTCTTTGAGGATCCTGGCTTAGTAGGCTGCCGTTTCCTCAGTTTGGGGCTTTTTTCATTTTGTCTTTCATGACTATTTTTAGAAAGGAATAGAGCCAAAAGTTGTGCCAGGTGCCATCTGTAAATCTTAGGGTAATTGATAAATACCCATTTCACTAGCAAACAGTGCCTTTTGTTCAATAATAGATACTGATTAGGTTGTTGAGAAAATCTGACCTTTTAGCTTTGGAGCTAACTCATTAATAAGCTGATATATTGAGGCTGCCATTAACATTGGAAAAGCAACATGCCTCCGTAGTACTTCCCTGCCCCCCCGCCCCCCCGTGGAGAAAGTATATTGCAATGTTTTAAGTTTTTCCCTAATCAGTGAGAGAGATAACTATCAACTTCACCTAAGCAGAATGGTTCAGTAACTTCACCTAAGCAGAATGGTTCAGTACTTTGAGCAACTTATTTATTCTTCATTTACTTCTTGATATACTAACCTACCCAATTTTCCTTATCTTAGTAATTGAACTGCTACGCAGTTTTCCTGCTTTCTACCATACATCTACCTCTCTACCTCTGAAGGATCCTTTCTCCAGGCAACCACATCTCTTCCCCCTACTATTTACACCCAGGCTTCTTACAGGAAACCACTGGTGCTAGGGCCTCTCTGAAGGCAACATAAGTCACTGCCAGAGCAGGTGAAAGCAGCCTGCTTTTTTAGAGCTGACAGGAAGGGCGAAGGTCTCCGTCACAGCGGGTGAGCAGGCAGACAGGGCTGAGTAACGCCACATCTCTCAGTGGTTAGACCTGCAGGCTCAGAGCTGACAGTGCACTGTAATAAGATTCATCTCTGTTCACTTAACTGATGTGGGCTTTGTGGTAAATGTTTGCTTGCTTAATTACTTTGGCAGACTCACTGATTGCTTTTCCTGAGGAGTTCCAAAAGGTACCCCTGGGATGGAGCACAAACCTCTTTCCATGTCTTTTAATTTCATTCTTTACTTGGAGTACTGGAAAACTGGTATGTGATCCATATGTCTACCATCCTCTCTCCTGTGCATGAACATCAGGACCACTCCAGCCTGGCATGGTGTCCATGTGGCCTGCACTGGACCACTCAGAATATTGACAGAGAATATTTTCCTCTGTCCACATGAGATCCCTGTTCCTCCCTTGCCACCACTGAGGTATACGCACAGCTCTTCTAATTAGTTTGGGATCTGTTTACCTTTTTTTCTCTAACTAGTATGGGATCCACAGAAAAATTTCCATCTCTCCAGCCCAGCATGTGATCCACTAAAATAATTCCCCTCTAATTTTGAAGTGAAAGGGAAAAAAGCCTAAGTTAGCCAATTGCTGATTTTTTTGCCCTCTTATTCAAAGTTAAAGGTCTTATAATAAATTGATTAATTGGGCTCATGGGAATGAGATGTAGTTAACATAGTTCAGATTTTTGGCTCATGCCAGTTTTTAAAAAGTTTTTGAGTCACATTCAGGGGATTAAAATGTTCACCATTAATTAAAATTAGATCACTTCTTGGTGTTTTGAGTTTATCTCTACTGCCTCAGAAGTCCTCCCAAGTATGTATTAGGATTTTTTTGTATCCTGAAGTGGGGCAAGAAATCTATTAATAGACATTTTCATGTGGCCCATTTTGTTCCTTTGTATTCACTAGAAACTTCTGAGAGTTTAGAGAGGCCTTGCTTCTGGAGATAGGAAATCCAGGACCAAACTAACTGCAAAGGCTGTCAAAGGTTTGCATTCTATACTCCCAGGGCCTCTGCCACCAACTCCTGGCCTACCACCAGAGACAGAGTAAGGGAAACTGAAGCACAGAGTAATGGAATCTGAACAGGGATGTAGGCTAATCTTGAAGGTTTTTTTATCCCTAGGAAACTTTTGGAGCCTCTCTTCATTTATTTAGAGAAAGCTTTAATAAAAAATAGACAATTTCTAAAGGGAATGGATTAAGTGATGTCTTTTATGGAAATGTAGATGGGTCCATTTGACTTTTGTGGTTCCTTCAACTCCTGTGGTTCATTCTTCTCTATTTACATTCATTGTGATTGTGTAAGCAGTGAAAAAATGTCAGGTTGGTATCTGAAGCAGGAAGGAATTCCATTCTTCTCTTTGGCAGTGCTAGAGGAGATAATTTAGCCAAAGTGTAAAGCTCATGGCAATCTTACTTGGCTTAAATCTATGGTTTGGGGCCACAGTAACTAGAAATTAGCTCATTTTTCAAGCAAAGTAGCTATAACCAATTGCCCAGTTTCCAGCAGGTGATGAGGTGGAAACCTACATTGGACAAAGTCGTGCATCAAAGTGGAAAACTCAGACTGCCAAATGCATAGTCACGCACACAGCTTCAGAAAATGCGGTAACGGCCCCTCAGGCTGTGTGAATACAGATTTCACTTACATTAACTCTTTCCTGTTTCCCTTTAGTTAATGAATTCTGAGCATTTGTTTTTGTCCAGCGCAGAGCCTGGATGAAAATGTCATCCAGTAAGGTGAATAACTTACCTAGTGTGACATGTTTCTCACCTAGAAATAGAGAGAAATGCTAGCTCAAATCATTCCCCTGGTTAAAAATCGGAGGGTTACTGTGTTGCAATCAGTGATACCCATTCTCTGTTCTACTCCCTTAAACCAGTAATTCTGTGTTCACAAATAAATCAAGTTCTCTTTAGTAAGTGGGCCAGTTTACATAGTTGAGTCATTGGGTAAAGCAAGCAACTGCATACACTGGCCAGTAGCTCATTCCTCTTCACGCTTGTCAAAATGGCTTCTGTAGTAAGATTCTATTTTTGTGTCTCTGTTCTGCAAAGAATGACTACAGAAACAGCAGGGTAAGGAAGGGGATAATTGGCATGAAAGGGTTAAGATCTGGTGTGTAGGGGCGGGGCAGGGTAAGTTAGAGGAGTAACCCTAACAGGTCAGTCACTAAAGTTTTGACTAGATAGTTTCAAAGTGAAAAGGTTAGAAGGTAATTCTTATTTGAGGTTTTATTTTGTTTAATGTTAATTAGCAGAGTCTCTGAGGCTTGTAATGCACTGCTGTTAACAGGCATCAAGGGAAATTGCTTTTTTTGTTGTTGAATTGGATGGGCTGAAGATTCGTAGACTCCATGACGAAGGAAGCTTATTACTGCATGAAATGGGAGTATGTGAGGCAGTTCTGAAGATGAAAAGAAATGTTAGTTTGAAATTAAATAACTCAACCTCAGATGAACCATTTTAAACACTGCCACATACCACCTAGTCATACCTTCACCGCTTCTTGAAAGCCAGTCTCTTACATGTATATTTGAAGGTTTTCCAGGTAGAAGCAATTATGAATGTGATGGTTTTCTTGTCTTTAACCCCAGATATCCAAGACACTGGACTGCTCTTTTCAGTCTAGGAACAGAGAAGCTGCTTGAGGCGAGTGGTAAGGGGGAGTTTCCCTTTAAGTCATGTTAGATGGTAGAAATATAGGAAAACACAGAGGAAAGCTTTGGAAAGGAAATCGACCCAATGAAGAAACTGGTACTCAGGTTGGTCTCTTGCCCGTGATCACATGGTCTGGAAGTGGAGTAATCAAGATTTTAATAAAATCTTGCCTCTAAAGCTTTGCTTTTTACATTCTGTACACCATGTTGTTCAGGGAAGTGACAGTATTTTAACCGGCTCTTCAAGGAAAAATAAGATGTAGGCTTTTTAGTGGTGGGAAAAAAATAGCATTCCATGTGAGGAAAACCATGTAAGCAAAGGTGTGACATCCAGTTGTACATGTTTAGTAAGTATTTAAAAATACAGGCTATAGGTCTTACGAGTTTGAGGCTTGAGATCCAGATTTGTTTTTATCAGACTTCAGATATTAACCTAGTCTCTTTATTGTAAATCCGGTAGCCTCGTAGGAATGATTTCAGGGTGAAACTTTTAGGAGTCTTTCCAGTGTGCACCATGTTGAGTGTACCAGTTATGTTTCCTCCCTTGTAATGAGAGCTCCAGAAACTTCTGTAAACAGCTTTTGCCGGTTTTCCTCCTCTCTGCGTGAAGGATTTTTTTAATATTTTTTAAAATTTATTAATTTTAGAGAGGAAGGGACACAGAGAGAGAAACATAAATTTGTTGTTCCACCTATTTATGCCTTCTTTGGTTCTTATACGTACCTTGGTGGGAATCAAAACTGCAACCGTAACACATTGGGACTTCGTACTAACCAACTGAGCCACTCAGCCAGAGCCTGCCTGAAGGATTTACATTGCAATTTTCAGAGACAGCTTGCTCCCTTCAAATAGCTCAGTCAGGAAACAATCACCATGTCCTGGGCTCCTCGATGAAACTATTATTTATGTATTGCTTCATAAAAAGACCCTTAGATGCCCCTCCACCTTGTCTGTGGGAGATAGCTGGTATTGTGAGAAACTGCGTCTTTGGAGAATTTGCTTTAGATTCACATTGGTTATGAAGAAGATTCCACATTTTCTCTTAAGCAACATTGCCTACGTTGTTAAGGTGACATTTCCATGCATTTCTTAGGTAAGTTGGGCATTAACTCTGTGTCTTAGCCATCATCCACCCTGCACTAGGGAAAAGAAAGCTGCTTTGCAGAGTCATGAGTCAGAGAGAATAAGTTAAAAATGGACCAAGAAATCCCTAGCTCAGCCTTGCTGTTCCATCTGTCCACTTCATTTTGCTTCAGTTTAAGTGACCCCTGTCTTCAGCAGTCAGGAGTTGACAGTTGCTTGGAGGGTGGCCCAGATACTTGCCCTTCCAGGTGCTTTGGATGCAGAGCCATCCCTCACTGTGGCTGGCTTTCTCCATTTCCCATGACTATGCCTTTGTCTTTTTTCTTTTAGCTTTCTACTTTGGGACCGTCTGATTCAGTAGCTCTAAGAGACCAAGTACCAGAGTATAACACACTCCCCCACTGCTCTCCCACCCCACCCCCAAATAAACAAACAATAATTTAGGCTTACTTTTGGAACATACTAGATTACCTTAATAGGAAATGCCTGAGAGCTTTTCTCTGGCTTCCTGGTATGACTTGAGAAGATGAGAAAGCTTTACTGTCTTTAGTAACAACTTTCGTTCCTCCTTTGGAGGACAGCTGTTCGTGTCTGAGCTACCTTTCCTCGCAGGGTGGAGATAAAACATTTCTACTGTTATTTTCACACCTTTGGAGACTAGCTGGAGATCATGGACCTCCTTGCTTGTGGTGAGACTGGACAGAAACCTTAGACTTTCATTTATTTATTCATTCAGTTTTAAAAATCTCTCAGTATGCCAGGAATTTTGCTAAAGGCCTGGGAATATATTGGTGAGCAAACTAAATTTGATTCTTCCTCTTATGGAACATTTAGTTCCAATTTTAGGAAAGCTGGAAGTTTGGTTAGAAATTATATTTCCTTTCTCCACCAAGTTCTACCTCCAGATTCCTTTCCCTTTCCTTAGATCTTATTTCCTTAAACCCTCTTCATAGTCCTGGAGGGATGGCTCTCTCTGAGTAATGTGGACAGTTCCAGCCATTTCTTTAAAAAAAAAAAATGGTCAAGGGTGTTAAAAATAAGGAAATCATCCTTCTCCTCCACCAATCTACCCCCAAAGTTTGATTCCAAGGAGTCCTTTGTTCAGCAGCCAAAAGTTGACATCACTTGCCAGATGCAGACCTTTTAATCTAATGGCACCATGCCCATGACCAGAAGTTGAACTTTTCTTCTCTCCAGGCAGGGTTGGTCCTCCCTGCGCATGTGGCTTCTGCTGCCAGTCTCACCCACATCTCTGCTACCTCTTGTGGCACTGCACCACAGAGACTCCTCCAGCAGCTCCTTAAACTCCCTCTGCTACGAGCTGCTTTTCCTCGTGCCTCCAGCATTGCTAACATATGCAAGCTCTAGGAAAGTTATCTTGGTAAATGAAATGCCCTGGGATCTGTGAGTTCTAGTGGAATTGGTTGCTGGGGAAGGCAGCTTTCTCAAGAACTGCTGGAGGCAGAGACCTTAACGTTAATCTTTTTGTTTTAAATTTTATTCATATTATAATTCACCCATTTAACATGTACAATCATTGTTTTATTTTATAGTCACAACTGTGGGTTAGGCAACGACTCTTGGAAGAGACACAAAAAGCACAAAGTGACAAAGCAAAAGTAGGTCAAGTTAAAAAAATTTCGTGCTGCAAATGGTACCATCAAGAAAGTGAAAAGAAAACCCACAGAATGGGAGACAATGTTTGCATATCATATATCTGATACAGAACCCCAATGAGGTACCACTTCACACCCACTAGCAGAGCAATAATCAAAAACACAGTAACAAGTGTTGGCAAGGGCATGGAGAAATTAGAACTCTCAAACATTGCTGGTGGGATTGTAAAGTGGTACGGCTACTTTGGAAAATGATTTGGCAGTTCCTCAAATGTTAATACAAAGAGTTACCATAGGACCCAGAAATTCTATTCCTAGGTGTATACCCAAAAGAATGAAAACATTGTTTACACAAAAACTTGTATGTGAATATTCATAGTGCATCATTCATAATAGCCAAAAAGTAGAAACAACCCAGATGATCATGAATGGATAACTGAGGAATGTATAAACTGAAGAAAGGATAAACAAAATGTGATATAGCTATATAGAATATTATTTAGCCATAAAAAGGAATGAAGTACTGATAAATGCTACAACATGGGTGAACCTTGACAATATTAAGTGAAGGAAACACATATTGTATGATTCCATTTATTGGAAAGGTCCAGAATAGGTACTGGGCTGGCCAGAAAGTTCATTTAGTTTTTTTCCATATGATGGCTCTAGTAGTGCTTAGTTACCCTTAACTTCATTGACACAATTTTATTACATTGCATTGTGACAGCTGTCATATCAGCATGCATTTAAAAAAAAACTTGTCAAAATTAGTGAATTTTTGTGTAGCCGTTTTAATATTGAAGATGGAAGAAGATATGCAACATATTTGGTGTATTATGCTTTATTATTTCAAGAAAGATAAAAATGCAACTGAAACGCGAAATAAAGATTTGGGCAGTATGTGGAGAAGGTTCCGAGACTGATCGAATGTGTGAAAAATGGTTTGCGAAGTTTCTTGGTACTATTGACATTTTGGCTAAATAGTTCTTTACTATGGGGCTGTCCTATGCATTGGAAGATGTTCAGCAGCACCCCTGGGCCTCCACCCAATGGCGGGAGATGGCCGACATATTCAAAATATCCATATCAATAAAGTTATTGGTGAAAATGAATAATGTATCTTGTATTATGGAAAAAAACTAAATGGACTTTTTGGCCAACCCAATAAATTACTATATAGAGAGAAAGATTCGTGGTTGCTTGGGGCTGAGAAGAGGGTTAGAGGAGGAGTGAGGATTGACTGCTAAGGGTATAGAGGACCGCTTGGGGTGCTCTTTCTTTGCCATGGGTGGTATTGCCTGCACTGCTAGCCCTTCAGACATTGTCTCTGCTCAGGGTATGTGTGTGATTGTCTTTATGGCACAGGCCACTCAAAAACTCCTGCAAAATCTTTCTTTACTGAAGTTGTGTTTCTCACTTAGTAAAGGCTGAAAGGCCGGATCCAACCTGTCTGAGAAGCTGGTTGCCCTTGTCGCTACATTTGTGGCACTTGTGATGGGTACTTTGTAGGATAGGAACCTCAGAATGATCCTCTTCTAGAAAAGAAGGAAACAATAACCCACAAGGTAAAGGACACAAAAAGAGGAAGTCACCTGCATAATGAGAAGCCGACTTTATCCGTGTTACCACTTTGCTAAACAAAGACTGATTCTGGCCTGTGGTCTGCTTTGCCCAAATGCCAGGGTCCCTGGGGGAGTAGAACATCCCTGTATTAGTTTTCTCAGCTGCCATAACAAAATACCATAGGCTGGGCAGCTTAAAAAACAAATTTATTTTCTTATAGTTCTGGATGCTAGAAGTCTTTAGATCAGGTTCAGCAGGGTCAGTTTCTGGTGTGGCCTCTTCCTGACTTACAGCCAGCCACCTTTTGGCTGTGTCCTTACGTGCTGGAGAGAAGGAGATCAAGCAATCTCTCTATTATCTCTTCTTATAAGGACACTAATTTTAATGTTGGATCAGTGCCCAGCCCTTATGACCTCATTTAACCTTAATTACTGCAGTAAAGGCCCTCTCTGAAAACACAGTCATACTAGACATTATGGTTTCAACATACGGATTGGGGAGCTGGGGAACAAATACCGTAATTCATCGTGTGTGATGCACAAATTTTTACCTGAATTTTTTAGGGAAAATAAGGATGTGCATGATACTTGGGTAGTACCTGAAATGCCTTGTATCTGTTCTTATGTTTTGTCATTATTTGTTACATAAAATTTCTTGTACCATAATATGTTCAAAAACAAATGCAAAAATTCTTTTATAATATAAATAACAAGTATCTAAATATAAATAAATAAATAGTTGAATTATAAAATTAAAATGAAAGATTTTTCCCCAAAAAAGTTTGAGCCAAAAATGTGGCAGCACATTATATATGGCAAAATACGGTATTCATAACAATTCAATATGAATTTAGTGGGGTTGCCCTGACATAGCCTGCCCTAGCCTCCTGGTCATGCAAGACTCCCTTCTGGTCTCTTCAGCTACCTTTTCTGAACTTTATTTTGTGCCAGGCTAGTCAGGAACAAGGCACTTAGCTCCTGCTTGTAGTATTCAGCTTTTCTGACCCTGCCCTTTTTTGTAGGGGCAGGGTTTGAATAGAATGGGTAGGAGGAACTTAAACTCACATTCTGCTCATTCATCTTCTGATATAAAAAAATTGCTATTTTGCCTGGCTGGTGTAGCTCAGTGGATTGAGTACGGGCTGGGAACCAGAGGGTCCCGGTTCGATTCCCAGTCGGGGCACATGCCTGGGTTGCGGGCCAGGTCCCCAGTGAGGGCCACGTGAGAGGCAACCACACATTGCTCTTTCTCCCTCCCTTCTCCTCTCTCTGAAAATAAATAAATAAAATCTTTAAAAAAAAATTGCTATCTCTTCCTTGCTGGAACACTCAAATTTTAGACTTTAGCACTGGACAGTTGCTTTCTGTCAGGTGTTGATCAGTAGAAACGAGAGCGCTGCTGTCAGGATCTTTCCGGAGGAGCCCCTCACGCCCCTGCCCCCACTGTTCAGAGGAGAGGGCAATAAACCCTTTTGGAGGCGATCTCGGTGGGAAGGAAAGCCTGAAAAAAAGAGACTCTTCCCTCATCCTTAAATCTGGTACCTCATCTTTCTTCCACTGAGAACTAGTCAGACGGAAGTCCTGGTTTAGGGGCGGTGTGGAACCCTAACTTAGGTGAGCCCTAATAGCCTCCACACTTCCTAGGGAAGGAGAAGCTAAGTATGTCAGTTATTGCAAAGGCATGTGTCAGTGTGGGCTGACTTAACCTGGTTTCAGTGTTTTGTCATCTCTTTGCAATCTTAGAATATATTTTTATTTCAACAGGAAGAAGCACCCAAGCCCTCTCTCAAATTCCTTGCTAAAGAACCTGAAGGAAGAACGGCCAGTGTCAGGCTGTTTTCCTTACCTCCTAGGCCTAGTGCCCTGCCCCTGGCATCTGCAGCAAGAAAAGTAAAGCAGAGACGCGGACTCTGTGCCCTTCGTGGAGGCTGAGTTAGGGATTGCTAACTGGATTTAGACTGTTCCATAACTCTCGGGTTTCCAAACAGTCCCTCAGCTTGCGTGGTGGGAGTCCTTAACCTCTGCTGAGACCTGAAGCTCTGAAATGAGAGTGTTATAGAGCAGGTTGGAGGGTGATTTTATCTTCATTCCAAATATATATCCCCCCCAAAAAAAACCCCAGATATAAATTCCCAGAGTGGCAAATCTGTCATACGCTCTCCCAAACAATATTAGCATATAAGCTCTGCAGCATAAAGCATAGAGCTCCTGACCTGTTTCTGTCGTATTTAATGTATTCATTCATTGAATATTTATTGAGCACCAGCTGTGTGCCAGGCATTATGCTAGGTGTTTGATGTTGCTTTATTATATAAATGTTGCAAGAATCCTCTAAGATTTAGTCACTCTTTAAACAAACATTTATTGTACGCCTACAATGTACTATTCCTAGGTACTGTGCTAAGTGCTAAGATAAGTATTATTATTCCCACTTTTTTCCCCCTCTGATGAGATATATAGCTTCCCCAAATCATTCAGAATAATAAGTGGTCAAAATAGGATTCCAAATTACATTTTTGTGAAGTTTCTAGTCTATACTTTTATTACCTGTGTTAGATGAAATGGTTCTGTAATTCTTCACAATAAGTTATAGTAAAAGAAAATATTGATTTCTATTTTGCTGTCATACACATTTTAATAAACTTTTTATTTTGGAATAATTTTAGAATTACAGAAATAAATGCAAAATATGTCTCTCAACCTAATTGTCCCTGTCTCACATTACCGTGATACATTCATCAACACTGAGAAACTGGCACTGAGCCCTGACTAGTGAGGCTCAGTGGACTGAGCACCGGCCTGTGAACCAAAAGAAACTGGCCTTGATACATTACTATTAACTAAACTCCATATTTTATGTTTTATTTCACCAGTTTATCCATTGATGTCCTCTTTCTGCTCCAGGACACAGTTCAGGGTCATGGGTTTTAGGAAACACACAAAAGAAGTGAGGTGCCCTTCCCATCAGAGCACACCAGGGGTTATTTGACAGCTACAGACCCAATGTCACTGGTGAAGTTCGCCTTTGTCATTTAGTTAAGGTGGTGTTCTTCAGAGTTTTTCACTGTAAAGTTACTATTTTTCCCTTTTGCTCCTCTATTCTTTGGAAATAAATTACTAATCTAGGCTACCCTCAGTGGGAATGGGAGATAAACTCCAACTCCTAAAGAGAAAAGTATCTACACATATTTGAAATTGTTCTGTTAAAAATAATTGTCTCTTCTGCCCATTTATTTAATCATTTTTATATCGATATGGACTCATACTAAAACTCTGATCTGAAACCTGTGTTTTTTCTGCTACACTAGACCAGAAATGACAAGGACCTATACCAAGGCATTGGTTTCAAAGAAATTTATTTAGTTCAGATTTCAGAGATTTTTAAGAGGTTAATTTGATTAAGACTTGGTGACCCTTGAATGTGAGGGAGTGAAGGAGACTGTTTGAAAATGACACTCGGATTTTGGTTTCAATGGCTGGAAATAAAATTTTGATTTGAAATATTGCCTAACGTATGAAGATTAATTCTAGGCTTCTATAAAGCTCAGCTTCTTCAGAGAATGTATTCAGCGTACACCTGGGTTTCGCTCTGCTCAGTGTCCTGTTCTCCCAAGTCAGAGCGGAGCGAACTACCTGTTCTGACAGGAACACCAGGGCCCCCTAGTGGACGGCCTCTGGAGTCCGATTTCTTGTCTGAGGGGTGTGTGGTTTTGTTTTTTGTTTGGTTGTGAGGTTTTCTCTTGTTGACTTGCAAAGCAGAGATGCTTAATTCTATTATCTCTAGTAAATTATTAAACCCTTCCCACTTCAGAGTTATCAGTTCACCCAGACGTGGTCTCATGTTCAGTAAGAGGACAGCTCACCTCTGACAATCACTCCCATGCTCTAAACCAAAGAATATGCAATACTTGTTTTAACTCATTTGTCCTTCTCTTATATCTGGTGCTATCTTAATGTTAATTCTTTGTTTCAGAGCCATCATCAACCACTTTAACCCCAAAATCGAGTCCTATGCTGCTGTGAATCACATATCCCAATTGTCGGAGGAACAGGTAAGCCACTACTCTCCCCAGAGTGACCCTCCGCAGTGGCTAGGATCAAGTACGTTGCCCTCTGTCTGATAGCAGAGGGACTCTGTGACGGGGCATCTCGCGGGAGTGGCAGAAGCCAGGCTGCTAAGAGGAATTAGTAAGAGCTTTGTTGGTAGTACTTTAAATAGTAATGGCTTCTGCTTTTGTGCCGTATGAGAGGTTTGTTTAATTATATAGAAGATATGTAGGTGAAAATTTGGGGAATTTTTATTTTAGAGTGGGGGATAAAGCATTTCTGTTTAATTTTAGGCAGAGAGTCATTTTGATTTTTGAAAGTAAGAAATGAAAACTTAAAAATGGATGAAACTGCCAATTAGAAAAACCCAGAGTTCAGCTTAATTTGATGCTGTTTTGCTCGTTAAAACACAAGCCCTCGTTGGGGCAGATTTTCTTTTTGTAATTGAGTTCTTTTTGCCTTGAGAAATTATTTCTGAGCAGGTTTTCTGTGTTGTGGACTGAGTTGGAGATGCAAATAATATTGTGTTTTGTTTTTCCTGAGTCTGGCCTGATTTCCCCAACTCCCAAAGTGCCTGCACTCAGCTCTGTATTATATAAAAGTAGAGATGGGACTTTAGTACATGGCATGGGCTTGAACTTGATGTTTCAGAATGAGACTCCTGAGTCCTATTTTTAAAAGCACAAAATGAGGCATCCTATTCACACAATCTCCTTTCTTTCCACTTTATTCTTTTTTTTTTTTTAAGATTTTATTTATTTATTTTCAGAGAGAGGAGAAGGTAGGGAGAAAGAGCAATGTATGGTTGCCTCTCACATGGCCCTCATTGGGGACCTGGCCCGCAACCCAGGCATGTGCCCCAACTGGGAATCGAACCGGGACCGTCTGGTTCCCAGCCCGCGCTCAATCCACTGAGCTACACCAGCCGGGCCAACTTTATTCTTTTTTTTTTTTTAATCCTCATCCAAGATTTTGTTCTGGGGTTTCTTTTGTTGTTGTTTGTTCTGTTTTGTTTTTTGGGTTTTTGTTGTTGTTGTTGTTGTTTTTGAGAGAGAGAGGGAGGGTTAGCGGGGAGAAGGAGAGAGAGAAACATTAATCAGTTGCCGCCTATGCACACCCCGACCGGGGAATTAAACCCACAACCTAGGTATGTGCTCTGACCGGTATTGAGCCTGCAACGTTTTGGTGTATGGGACAATGCTCCCACCATCCGAGCCACCCAGCCAGGGCCCTTTGCACTTTATCCTTAAGTTGGAGGGCCAGGGTATTCATGAGATGAGAGTCCAGGTATATAGGTTCCAAGCTAATTTTAAAAGCCCCCGTATGCTCTGTGCTGCCTTTTTTGCCAGTGCGTCTGTATAACCCTTCTATGAGCCTCTCACTAGCAGGGCCAGCCAACTATGGTGCAGCATGCGTTCCAGTGTTCCCAAAAGCTGTTCAGCTCTCCCAGTGAGGCACCAAGGGAGCCTTTTTCCTAACAGACATGCTTCTCAGTATTCCCGCCAGTGGCTCTTTCCTCAGCCAGATGGACAGGATTCTATTAGTATATCAGTTGTTCCTTTGACATAATCGTTCTCTTTTGTGAGGCCACCTGTGACAGTCCATTCGCTTATTTAAACTGCCTTTATCAATGGCTTCATTTTCCTTTTTTCTATTCTGCCTATGGAGCAGCCCCAAGTCCTCTTCTTTGATACCACTGCTCTCTGTGAGGTGCTTCGAAATGCTACTTTTTTCCTGATGGACCAATTCAGATCGATTGTACTATACCATTTTTATACAAAAGGATTCAGCATCTTCTATATTGTTCACTGAGAAAAAGGGTGACTTTCCTACCACAGTGAGCTCTGGTTAGTCTAAATAAAAGCTTTATTTTTTAAAAAAAGACACATTTTCCCTGTCAGCCACGTGCAGTATTCATCCCCCAGCAGCTTGGGAAGGTCAGGCTGAAATCTTTCCACAGCAGTCACAGACCAATAATAAAAATTCATTCTGGCGCACGAGGCAATCTGGAAGAGAATGATTAGCAAGCACATGTCCTCACCCTCCTCCACCTTCTTTCAAAGTTAAATGAAGTGATGAAAGTGACTCTCAAAAAGAATCCACAAACCAGAGATGAGGCGATTTCTACAGAGAGGGAGAGTAGATCGTTCTCTCTGAGAATGGGGGAGGGATAGCAGCTCTCAAAGATTGATTTAGTCAATAAATAATTACAGGCCTGCTGTATATAAAGTACGGTGCTGGGCAGTGGGGATCAGGGTGAGCGGTCTTAGTGTAGTACTTGTTCTCATGGAGCTTTTGTATACTCATTCCCTCTCTTAACAATCCTTCGCACTTGGGCAGTGGGGGAAGGGTGGTGATACTATTCTGGGACCCTTTGCAAAACTGCTCTCAAAATAGTTGTTGCTGACTTTGAAGGGCGCTGCATGACAGCTTAGGGTACACTTGATTTTATTCTCAGCACTATCAGATTGGAAGTATTTGACTGCCTTGTTAATCTCCAACATGTGTTCGAGCACTTCTCTCCCTTCATTTATGAACGTCAGTGCTAATATCACTTAGTGTTAAGTGTGTTCACAGCTTCCCAAAGAGCTGGCTTTGAGATGCAGTAGGGCCCTGCAGTTGTTCACGGCAAACTAAGTAGAAAGAAAAAATTAGAAATTTAATCCCCAAGTAGATTCTAATGGACTCCTAAAATAAAACCTAAATACCATGAATAGGCATTAACTGGAATTTGTAGCACCTAGTAAATAGTGACGAGAGGGTTCTTTGCTAGATCGGCCTGCCCAGCCTGACATTTTTTCTAGCAAGGGATGTATTGAGTTTTTGAGTTCTGACAACCCCTGGACACATTCTGTCCTCCGTGTGAGGCATTTCAAGGTGATGCCTGTAAATCCATTACTGCTTACTAAATGAAGTCCATTCTCTCACATGGGTTTTTCTTTTTCAGTTGTCCAGAAGATAGATGACATTTTTCTGTTACTTCTCATTGGCTTCATGGAAGGCAGAGCCCTTTAATCAGTTAATACCCTCAGTATGACTAAATGGTTTTGCATTTTCTAATGTAACAAACTGCATGTACTTTTTAAAAAGATTTTATTTATTTATTTAGAGAGAGGGGAAGGGAGGGAGACAGAGAGGGAGAGAAATAGCAATGTGTGGTTGCCTCTCACATGGCCCTCACTGGGGACCTGACCTGCAACCCAGGCATGTGCCCCGACTGGGAATAGAACCGGCGACCCTTTGGTTCCCAGACCATGCTCAATCCACTGAGCTACACCAGCCAGGGCTGCATGCATTTTTAAAAGATTTTATATATTTATTTTTAGAGAAAGGGGAAGGTAGGAAGAGAGGGAGAGAAACATTGATTGGTCGCCTCTCTCACACCCCCAACCAGGGACCTGGCCCACAGCCCAGGCATGTGCCCTGACTGGGAATCAAACCTGCCACCCTTCAGTTTGTGGGTAATGCCTAACCCACTGCCACACCAGCCAGGGCTGCATGCATTTTTATATTGTATACACAGGTGTCATTTGTCTGAGGTTGATTGTATAACTTGTTCATTTTGACTCCTTTTTTATGTGATAAAATACATGTAAATTTACCATTTTGAACATTTTTATTGTACAGTTCAGTGGCATTAAGTACACTCACATTTTGTGCAACTATCACCACTGTCCATCTCTAGAACTTCTTCATCTTCCCAACCTGAAATCCTATGCCTGTTAAACAATAAATACCCATTTCTCCTTCCCTCCAGCCCCTAGTAACCGCTGTTGTACTTTCTGTCTCTATGTAGTTGACCATGCTAGGTGGCGCATATAAGTGGAGTCATGCAATATTTCTCTTTTTGTATCTGATTTATTTCACTTAGCGTAATGTCTTCAAGGTTCAACCATGTTGAAGCATGTGCCAGAATTTCATTCCTCTTCAAGACTGAATAATATCGCATTGTATACATATACATATATAGATATAGATGTAGATATAGATATATATCACATTTTTTTATTGTTTGGGCTGTTACAGTTGTCCCTACTTTCTCTCCCTTTGCCCACTTCTACCCAGCCCCACCACCCGCCCCGCCTCAGTCAATCCCCATATCATTGTCCATGTCCGTGGGTCACACAGAAATGTTCTTTGGCTACTCCCTTCACCATCTTTCATCCAGTCCCCACTGCCTCCCGGCAGCTGTCAGTCTGTGCTTCTGTTTCTGTTTTGTTCCTTAGTCTATTGTGTTCATTAGATTCCACATATAAGTGAGATCATGTGGTATTTGTCTTCCACTTACTGTCTTATTTCACTTAGCATAATATCCTCCAGGTCCATCCATGCTGTCACAAAAGGTAAGAGGTTCCTTTTTTTTTTTTTTTTACTGCTGCGTAGTACTCCATTGTGTAATATACCCCAGGTTTTTTATCCACTCACATACTGATGGGCTTAGGCTGTTTCCAGATATTGGTTATTGTAAATAGCACTGCTATGAATATAAGGGTGCATATATTTTCTTGTTTCAGAATTCTTAGGATATATTCCCAGAGGTGGAATTGCTGAGTCAAAGGGGAGTTCCGTTTTTAATTTTCTCAGGATACTGCATACCGCTTTCCACAGTGGTTGCACCAGTCTGCATTCCCACCAGCAGTGCACTAGGGTTCCCTTTCTGCACATCCTCGCCAGCACTTGCTGTACATTGACTTATTGATGGTAGCCACTCTGACAGGTGTGAGGTGATAGCTCATTGTGGTTTTAATTTGCATCTCTCTAATGATTAGTGATGTTAAACAGTTTTTCATATGTTTATGGGCCATCTGTATGTCCTCTTTGGAGAAGTGTCTATTCAAGTCCTTTACTCATTTTTTAGTTGGATTATTTGTCTTCCTAGTGTTGAGTTGTATTAGTTTTTTGTATATTTTGGAGATTAAACCCTTATCAGATGTGTCATTGGCGAATATGTTCTTCCATACAGCAGGTTTCCTTTTCATCTTGCTGATGGTTTCTTTAGTTGTGCAGAAGCTTTTTAATTTGATGTTGTCCCATTTGTTTTTTTCTCCTTTGTTTGCCTTCCGGAGGAGGTATATCTGCAAAAATATTGCTACATGAGATATCTGCAATTTTACTGCCTATGTTTTCTTCCAGGATTTTTATGGTTTCATAATTTACATTTAAGTCTTTTACCTATTTTTAGTTTATTCTTGAGTGTGGTGTAAGCCGGTGGTCTAGCTCATTTTTTCACATGTACCAGTCTAGTTTTCCCAATGCCATTTATTGGAGAGACTTTGTATATAGCACATTTTGTCCATTCATTCATCCATCAGTGGACATTTAGGTTATTTTCACCCTTTGGCTATTGTGAAGAATGTTGCTATGAACATCAGTGCATAAATAGCTGTTTGAGTCCCTGCTTTCAGTTCTTTTGTGTATATATTCAGGAATGAAATGCTGGGTCAAATTGTAATTCTGTGCTTTAAGTTTTTGAGAAACTACCATACTGTTTCCCACAGTGGTTGTAGCATTTTATATCCCAGTTTTTCTACATTCTTGCCAACACTTGTTTTATGTTTTTTTTATATAGCTGTCCTAATGGATGTGAAGTGGTATCTCATTGTGGTTTTGATTTGCATTTCCCTAATTATTATTGAAGTCGAGTGTCTCTTCATGTGCTTATTGGCCATTTGTCTATCTTCTTCGGAGAAATGGCTATTCAAGCCCTTTGCTTATTTTTAAATTGGGTTGTTTGGTTTTTTGTTATTGAGTTTTAGGAATTGTTGATATGTTCTGGATATTAATTCCTCTTTAGATACACGATTTGCAAATATTTTCTCCCATTCTGTGGGTTACCTTTTTACTGTGTTGACAGTGTCCCTTGATGCACAAAACTTTTTAATTCTTATGAAGTCCTACTTGTCTATTTGTTCTTTTGTTGCCTGTCCTTCTGGTGTCATGCCTGAGAAATCATTGCCAAATGCAGTGTCATGAAGTTTTTCTCCCATGTTTTCATCTAAGAGGTTTATAGTTTTAGCTCTTACATTTAGGTCTTTGATCCATTTTGAGTTAATATTTGTATATGTTATTTGGTAAGAGTATTTGACTTCTTTTTGTATTTTATGTATCTCTATGAATAAAGATTATGGAAAAGATGCAGCTTGTTTTTCCAAGTACTGTGAAACTACTCTCAGTTTATTCTCCACTGGGTTTACTTGTCTCTAGTACATCTTGTAAAAATTGCCCTTTAGGCCCCTTACCCCCCACTCAGCTGAGACTTAGCTCCTGTTTCTCCCCAGTATGGCTTGTTGGTAAGCACCTGTCCCTATCTGGAGAATCATTTGGTATGCTTCTCCCTGCACCAGTGGCCTGCACCCTGATTTTCATTATCCTAGGAGGATAACTGAGTCACATAACCTGTGTTTCCTAAATAAATCCCAGTGGCCCTTTTGTCTGTACTAAATACGTGTAGATGGAAAGTATTTAAAAGAAACTCTTGACCCCGGGCAAAGCCTTCAATTTAGACGCTTTGAGCACATCTGTCTTGATGATGCGGTGCTCCCTTCATAGAACTAGGCTGAAATGAAAGAGCTTCTCCCTATCCTGCCCTACCCCAAACTCTTATATACCCCCCCTCTCCTTTATTCTTACTTGTCTAATTAGGAGAAGTACTTTATTATTACTGGCTAGATTGTGTTAGGAATGGGTCCACACTCAAGAGGTCTGTCATGAAATCTTATGGAATAATATTAGCTCACAGTTTCTTAACCTAAGGTCCAGGAATAAGCTTTAGAGAACTATTATCCACTCTGAAATTGTGTGTAAAATTATGTATATGTCCTTTTTTTCCTTGATGAGGGTCCATCTTTTTAAAAAATTTCAACCAGTCTTTGACACTTCAAGCTGCCTTGAATAATATCTCATACTTTCCTTGCCCCTCAAGCCCTTAGGCCTTTGAAAATGTCCCTTGAGGATCTTGAGCTCCTTTTAGGCTGTTCACTATTTGTTTTGGTTACAAATGCCATGACATATTGATTTATATCAGCTCTAGTTTTCTTATAGACAAGAGAGGGCTTCATAGCAGAATTTTACAGAAGATTCTCTAGAGCCCTGAATATCTAGAGTACATAGTGGCAATTTGGGATTTAAGTCAAAACTTCTGAGCACCTGGTTCCTTAAGCTTTCCATCACATTCATGACCAATTTTGTTCCTTTGAAATATCCCCTTGAAAAGCAAGTAAATGACTGGCCCACTCTTGCTTTCTTCAGCCTTCATTCAGAACCAGTATTTTAGCTTTTAGTGCCTGCTGTGTGCTTCAGATTATGCTAGGCATTTGAGGAATATAGAAGTGCGATAAAGGACCTTTGTCCTCAGAGGATGGAATAAGTGCAAGAGAGGGCATAAGGCAACTTATTATCAATAGCTAAGCAGGCCTAGCAGTGGGATCTGTGAGTTCCTGGCAGAGAAAGATCTCTGTAGGTTGTGGTGGTGAGGAAAGAGGAGAGAAGACTTGAATGGGGACTTGAAAGAGAAGGGATAGGTTTTGGATACATAGAGAGGCATAGATTATAAAATATACTCAAAGTCAGGACCTGAAAAGGACAGAAGGAGTGGGGAGGAGTCTCAGAGTTTCTGTAAGTCTTGTCCTCAGATCATGGGTACCCAGAGGCTGGATGACTTAGAAATACAACTCGGTCACTGAAATGATCGCAGTTTCCATAATCCCTAATGCACTGACTCTGACTCTCACCTCTGTCGTAATGGCACTGCCTTTGATTCGGTTCACAAGGATGAGCCAGCCTCAGTGCTGGGTGGGTTGTAAGGCCGAACATGCAAACCTATCTTTTTTTTTTTTTTTTTTTTTTTTTTAATTTTTGTAAAAAACACATAACAAAATTTATCATTTAAACTATTTAAGTGTACAGTGTAGTAATGTTAATATGTGCACATTGTTGTGAGGTTTATGTCTAGAACTTTTTCATTTCACAAAACTAAAGCTCTATTCATTGAACAACACTCTCCCTCCCCCACCCTGGTCTACTTACTAAGAGTGAGCAAATCTGCCTTGAAACTGATATTTCCTTCAACCAAGTGGCCTGCTAAAAATTTCTCTACGTACACACTTAGGAATTTTCTGGGATGATCAGAAGGTGGCTTGCTGGTACCCCCATATGTCAAGGACCACAGGACACTATACCCAGATTCCTAAATTTTCTACATTAGGAATGTTATGGAGTTTCACCTTGTTATTTCTCTAAGTCTCCATTCACACTAGAGTTTGGATTTTGGACTCAGAGGAGGCCTGTGTAATGTATGTTACAAGAGGTATCTTCAAAAATATCGTAACAAAGCAGGGCATCATTCATTTGGGGACTACGTTATAAAGTAAATTATGGAAACAAAAGAATGCTTCACATCTAAATGAGTGAAGTGTGCATTGGAAGCTAAGTATTCCATCTGTTAGTAGTCTTTCTAAACCATTTTGATTTTCTCCTGATTAAGATAAGAGCCTCTACAAATAACTGCTGTGTTTACAAATCCTAATGAAACCTAGCTTTGTCTTCCCAGAGAGAAGTGGGTCATGAATAAGAGGAGAGTCCTAGTTTTGGGGGCAGACGTTGTTAGGGGCCCTGGGTGGCACCCACTGCTTGGGAACATCTAGAAGAAAGCCCAAAAAGATCTTAGAGAAGTATCCTAAGAGCTTCAAGGCTTATGAAAATGGAACCTGATATTCCAACTTTAAAATTGTTGGCCCTTCAGTGCTAGTAAATGTTTAACAACGGTAGAGGGGGTGAACGGTGCGAAGAGGCTGATTTGTAGAGCTGTGTGTGAATGCCCCCACCATGGGCACCAATGTGAAGCAAAGCGATCGCTCGAAAATTAAACACTCAGCTGTCACAGGGCAAGCGTGCATGAGCCAGCTCCAGCACACCACTGGTGCTGGGGAAGCTGCAAGAAGGGGCTGTAAAGCTGAGTTGGGGCTTTCTGAGCAGGAGGTGAGTATGGTTCACTTTCCCCATGGCAGCCACCTGTATAAAGTTCTCCCCCAGGCAGTCGAGGCCTCTGAGCAGCCCACTCGGATAGCCCCAGTGGTGTTTTCTCATGCCAGAACAGGGCCTTAACTGCGGTGCAAGACGGTCTTGGCAGAGACATGTGCTGGAGAGCTGAGATTTCAGACTCCCACGGTTGCCATAACTCAGTTTCCTGTACTTGGCGTTGTATTTTTCTACAACAGCCTATGGTTTTACACTGCTTGCTCTGTGACCCTGAGTGATGGTTGCTGTGGGAACTCTTACTGAGTGTGGGCATGTGACACGGGGGTTGGCTGTCTGACCCTGCCTTCCTGGTTGACTTTGCTTAGTTTCTGGCATTTCAATTGACCTGTTGGGCAGAAAAAAGGTTTGATGTGAGTTGTTTGTTCACTGGATCCACTAAAGCAGGAAAGACACAGAGTCAGAGCCAGAGGGATTCTCATTTTCCTACAAGCCACTTCACCTCAGAAATCAACTTTATGTTACATTGGGCATCTTGGAAATGTACACATAAGAGCTGATTATGTGCCACTTAGGATGGCGAATGGCTACTCTCTTACTTGGACCAGAAGGTAAGCTGTACCACCAGAAATAGGGAAGAATGTATCTTGCATTTAAAAAGGATACAAATAGATAAAAGGAAAGGAACAACTAGTCGTTATTGAGCTAGGCACTTTTACTTAGCTTATTGACTTAATTCTTACATCAGCTATTTGAGGTAGGTGCCATTACCCTCATTTTATAGATAAGGTTACACAGCTATTAATGGTAAAGCCATAATGTGAACCTAGGTTTGTTGGAAACCATAGTCTGAGCTTTTTCCATTTCATCAGGCTGAGGGGTGTTTGACAACCTGAGCTTGTCAGTTATGCTGAAGGAAGAGGCCGACCAGGGAGAGGAGAGTGGAGATAACAGGGCTCATTCCTGGGGGAGCTCGTGGTTTGGGAAGGGCCCATTCAGTGGAGGAAAGAAAGTGCTGGCCAGGGGCCTGGCGAGTTTGCCTGCCAGTGAGGCAGGAATGTGTGAGCAGAGGCTCCTGGCACAGGATGATAGCTTCACATGTGAGGGAAGAGTCTTTATTCCAGCGTGTCAGGAAGGTCACTAATGAGAAAGAAAACTTCTTCACATACCAAAGGAACATGGCGATCTTTTCAAAGTTTGTATTTATTTATTTTAATAGATGATATATTTATGAGTCAAAATCTAAAAGACTGCACACTGCATTTTAATAGTTTTTTCAAAGACAACTATTTATTCTGGGAAAATCAAAATCAAACAACAACAAAAAGTACTGAGTCATCACCTAACATCTATTTATACTCCACTGTGAAACATGAAGAATGCAGAACTCACTGGAGCCCTTGCTTCCTTCCCTCCTCATTCGCCCAGTTATAATTAGTAATATCATTGTTTTCACGTCTTTCTAGTGGTTGTTTTATAACAGTAAGTAATTTAATACTTTTGGCTTTGGCCGAGGAGCTCAGTTGGTTAGAACAACGTCCCCATACTCCAAGGTTGTGGGTTTGGTCCCTGATCAGGGCACACACAAGAGTCAACCAGTGAATACATAAATAAGGGGAACAACAAATATCTCTCTCCCCTGCCATTGCTCCCTCCCTTCCTCTCTCTCTCTCTCTAAAAATTAATAAATAAAATTAAAAAAACAATTTAATACTTTTATTTACATACCATCCTGTTCCCACCTTAATTTGGGACATTCCTACTCTAAGGGCTTCTAGTTTTCCACCCAAACCTGACTCACCCAGCTACTTCCGTTGTTTCTTGGATTCTATTTTTTCTAATTTCTCGGATATATTTTTACTTTTTATTGGAGAATACCCGACCTAATACAAATTTTTTCTACAAAGAATGCATAATTTGGTAGGCTCTTATTTTTGTCTACATATTTGAAAAAATGTTTTTTTCCTACATAATAAAGTATTCAAATATGAGATTTTAGGTTTAATTAAAAACTTATTGTCACCACTTTGAATGCATTGCTCTACTTTTACATTCAACTATGATGTCATTTTGATTCTTCCTTTTATTTGTTTATTTTTAAGATTTTATTTATTTATTTTTAGAGAGGGGAAGGGAGGGAGAAAGAGAGAGAGAGAAACATCAATGTGTGGTTGCCTCTCACATGGCCCCCACTGGGGACCTGGCCGAAAACCCAGGCATGTGCCCTGACCGGGAATCAAACCCGCGACCCCTTGGCTCACAGCCCGCACTCAATCCACTGAGCTATGCCAGCCCGGGCTTTATTTTTATTTTTTAATTGGATTTATAGAGGTGACATTGGTTAATAAAACTATATTGGTCTCAGATGTATAATTCTATAACACATCATCTGTGTGTTGTATTGTGTGCTCACCACCCCAAGTCAAGTGTCCTTCCGTCACCATGCGTCCCCTCTGTCCCTCTCTACCTCCCCCACCCTCTTTTTCCTCTTGTAATCACCATACTGTTGTCTCTATGAGGTTATTTTTCTTTGTATAATCTCTTCACCTTTTTCATCCAGCCCCCAACCCCCTTCCTCTCTGACAGCCATCAGTCTGTTCTGTGTATCTATGAGTTTGTTTCTGTTTTGTTTGTTAGTTTATTTTGTTCATTAGGTTCCACATATAAGTGAAATCATATGGTACTTACCTTTCTCTATATTTGACTGGCTTATTTAACTTAGCGTAGTGTTCTCCAGGTCTGTCCATGCTGTCAAAAAAAAAAAAAAAAGCAAGATTTCCTTCTTTTTATGGGTGAGTAGTATTCTATTGTGGAAATGTACCACAGCTTTTTTATCCACTCATCTACTGATGGGCACTTGGGCTGCTTCCAAATCATGGCTATTCTAAATAACACTGCAGTGAACATAGGGGTGTGTATATTCTTTCAAATTAGTGTTTCCGGTTTCTTTGGATATATTCCCAGAACTGGAATTGCTGGGTCACAAGGCAGCTCCATTCTTAGTTTTCTGAGATAACTCCATACTGCTTTCTATGGTGGCTGCAGCAGTCTGCATTTCCACCAACAGTGCAACAATGTTCCCCTTTCTCCACATCCTTGCAACCCTTGTTGTTTGTTGATTTATTGATGACAGTCATACTGACAGGTGTGCAGTGATGTCTCATTGCGGTTTTAATTTGCGTCTCTCTGATGACTAGTTGTGTTGAGCGTCTTTTCATGCATCTATTGCCATCTGTTATTCAGGCCCTTTGCCCATTTCTTCATTTTTTTAAAGAGAAGGGAAGGAAGGGGGAAGGAGAGGAAGAGAAACATTGACGTGAGAGAAAAACATCAATTGGCTTCCTTCTATATGCACCCCAACTGGAGACTGAACCTGCAGCCCAGGCATGTGCCCCGACTAGGAATCAAACAAGCAACCTTTCAGTTTGCGGGACGGCACCCAACCTCCTGAGCTGCACCAGCCCAGGCTGTCCATTTCCTAATTGGATTGTTTGTTTTTTTGGTGTTGAGTTTTATAAGTTCCTTATAAATTTTGGATAGTAAGCCTTTATTAGATGTGTCAGTAAATATGTTCTCCCATTCAGTGGGTTGTCTTTTCATTTTGTTGATGGTTTCCTTTGCTGTGCAAAAATTTTTCTAGTTTGATGTAGTCCCTTTTGTTTATTTTTATTTTGTTTCCCTTGCCCAAGGTGATATATCAGAAAAAATGTTGCTGTAAGAACTGTCCAAGATTTTACTGCCTGTTTCCTTCTAGGATTTTTATGGTTTCAAGTCTAATGTTTAAGTCTTTGATCTGTTTCGAGTTTATTCTTGTGTATGGCGTAAGAAGGTGGTCTAGTTTCAGCTTTTTGCATGTTTCTGTCCAATTTTCCCAACACATGTATTGAATACTGTCTTTACCAAGTTGTATGTTTTTGCTGCCTTTGTCAAGTGTTAATTAATTGACTGTAAAGGCATGAGTTTATTTCTGGGTGCTCTGTTCTGTTCCATTGATCTGTATGTCTGTTTTTATGCCAGTACCATGTGGTTTTGGTTACTATGGCCTTGTAGTACAGTTTGATATCAGATAATGTGATTTCTCCAACTTTGTTCTTCTTTCTCAAGATTGCTGAGGTTATTCAGGGGCTTTTTTGGTTCAGGGGCATATAGATGTTTGGAATATTTCTTCTAGTTCTGTGAAATATATACCATTGGTATCTTGATAGGAAGGATGGGGCTAGTGGGTCTCCTGTGATGGGGAGGTGCTGGTCAGGCTTCAGGGAAGGTGGGGGGTTCAGCCCCTCACTGAGCCAGTCAGTCTGCCCTGACCTCTGCAGGGCAGGTCCACCAGGAGTCATGCAGGTGGGGCCTCTGGAGCCCAGAGGTGCATCTGCCAGAAGCCGGAAGGAGGTTCTCTAAGATGTTTTGTGTGGTGGAACCACCAGTCAGGTTCATGGGAAGGTGAGGGGAGTGGCCTCCACCCCAAAGCCAGAGACACTCAGTCACTGATACCCCCTGAGTCTGCCCAGAGCTCTACATCCTGGCCAAGGCAACTGATTCCTCAGCAGGGCCTGAGTTCCACAGGGTGGGGTGAGAGGGAGTCCAGAGTGTGGGCTGTTGCTAATGTCACATAGGGGAGTGTTCCACCCAAGAGAGATGGCATCTATAGTATTAGAGAGAGATTAAACACAGGGATCCTGGTGGTTGTCCCCTAGGCTTCTCCCCAGAGTCACAAACCTCAGACTTTCCTCACATGACTTTAATCCATTCCACCCTCCCTTCGCTGGAACCCAAGGTGAGTCACTGGGAACAGAATTTTGTGCATTGGCCCTTTAAGACAGGGCGCATGTCTCTAGTGGACTCCAGTTTCTTTCTGGCACAAAGAAACCCCACTGCTTTTCACAGCTGGATATGATGCAGACGCCTTTTCCCAGCTCTCATGCTCTGGCCCCATGCTTCTCAGGGGCAACACCCCTGCCCTTAGAAGAGATATTTCTCGCCCTGGCTGGTGTGGCTCAGTGGATTGAGCGCAGGCTGCAAACCAAAGGGTTGCTAGTTCGATTCCCAGTCAGGGCACATGCTTGGGTTGTGAGCCAGGTCCCTAGTGGGGGCCACGTGAGAGGCAACCACACATTGATGTTTCTCTCCCTGTCTTTCTCTCTCCCCTCCCTCCTGTCTAAAAATAAATAAATTAATTAATTAATTTAAAAAAAAAGAAGAAGAAAAAGAGATATTTCTCCAGAACCTCAGCCACCACCTGTAGGAATGGAGCTGGAACTTTTCAAATGTGTGCTCTTCCTACCAGTCTCGGTGTGGCTTCTTCTGTAAATCCTTGGTATAAGACTCCTCTTCAGATAACCTTCCGTTGGTTATTCAGGATGATTTTTCTTGAATATAGTTGTAATTCCAGTTTGGTCCTGGGAGGAGGTCAGTGTAGCTTTCACCTACTCTGCCACCATCTTGAAATGCCCTGAATTTTAATTGTTTATATGTATGTATTATATATAAAGATTTTTTTAAAATTTATTTTTGTGAGAGGGGAAGGGAAGGAAAAAGAGAAGGAGAGAAATATCGATGTGAGAAAGAAACATTGATTGGTTGCCTCTCCCATGCACACCAACCAGGGACCAAATAGCAACCCAGGCATGTCCCCCTACTGGGAATCAAACCAGTTACCTTTCGCTTTGCAGGATGACACCCAACCAATTGAGCCACACTGGTCAGAGCTATGCATATTTTTTTTAATTCTCATCCAAGAATATGCTTTACTGATTTGAGAGAGAAAAAAAACACTGATGTGAGAGAGAAACATCAATTGGTTGCCTCTCACCCACACCCCAGTGTGTGCCCTGACTGGGAATTGAATCCACAACCTTTTGGTGCACGGAGTGGCACGCCAACCAGCTGAGCTACCCGGCCAGGGCTGAATTTTAATTGTTTTTAAAGTAGTAGTTCCATTTTGTTTTTAAAAGGCAAAATAAAGACTCTTAAAGTTAATGTCCCAGAGCCAAACTAGATGAATGCTGAGGTCACTGGTGAAGAGCTCAGCTTATTATTCTTCTCTGCCACTGTCAGCGTTTTCTCCAGCTAAGTACGAATTTTGAAATGCCCGTCACATAAACTTTTGGTCTTCCTCAGTCAGGCTTCATTGGCAGTGCATAGGAGCAATAGTGTTGCAGCTTACAGGAATTCCAGCAGTTACCAGCTTTTCAAAAGGCTACAGGAGACAGCAGCCCTTGCTTTCCTGGTTTCACCAAAGAAAGATCCTTTATCCGGTTATTAGATGAGAATGTGCAGATAGGACTTCCTTCTTCAGTTTGATTTTCAGCCACCTCCTTCATTCCAAACAGCTCTTTGGGAACTTTTGTTTTATTTCCACCAAAACCTCTTCCTGAGGAGGTAGCTTAAAACTGTAAGGGCACCCAGAAAAGCATGGTTTGCCGCTGTGGTGACATCGGAGGCCAGAAGTGTTGCTGTGCAGACTTGTTAGCTCTGTCATAAGCTGTGTCGATTGAAAATGTTTTTGCTAACTACCGTAACAGCACTTTGACCTTTCACGGTGGTCCCGCCCAGAGAAAGTTGCAATCATTAAAAATGACCCACCCAGCCCTGGCTGGAGTAGCTCAGTGGATTGAGCACGGGCTGGGAACCAAAGGGTCCCGGTTCAATTCCCAGTCAGGACACATGCCTGGGTTGTGGGCCAGGTCCCCAGTGAGGACCATGTGAGAGGCAACCATACATTGCTGTTTCTCCCTCTCTTTCTCTCTCCCTTCTCCTCTCTCTAAAAATAAATAAATAAAATCTTAAAAAAAAAAAATTACCCACCAAGCTAGAAGGGAAGGTGGAGAACCCACAAGTGAGACTTCTGTTTAAGAACTCTTGTCTGTTAGGGAGGGATATCCAGTGCAGCTGGGTGGGGAGGCAGAGAGCCCATGTCGAACTAGCAGTGAATAAGGTGCACAGACCATGTTTTCTGTTTCCCTCCCTGAGAGGTGATACGTTTCCAAGAAAAGGAACCTCAGGCAGGGAGAACAGAGACAACTGCATTTCCGTTTGAGCTGGGCAGAGTGCTCCGCCCTCCCGTCCCCGCAATAAACCATGGAGAAGGAGAGGGCCTAATGTGATATTAGTGTACCATGTTCCCCACCCTCATTACCTTGGCTGCCTCTTAGTGTGATTTCACTCCTGCTTGTGCTGGGTAAGGGTCCGGGTATGTTGGATCTGTAATTAGTGCAAAGAAGAGCTTCACAAGGGGTGTCTAGGGCTTCAACCAAATAAAGTCGGAGAGGTGGAGCAACTGCCCAGGGAAATTAAAGAAAGTCACTGTCACCACTCCTTTAACCAGCTGATGGCCTCTCACTAATCACCCACAGTGAGGTTCATTATCTGGTCCACTCTGCTGAAGGGCAGAGCCAATCTGTCAGATCAATAAATCTTAGGGCAGTGGAGAGCCCGTTGGTAACAGGCTCGAAAGACATGGCTGGACTGGGAGAGCTAGCCAACTTAAATCGGTTCTGAAACTGTTGGGTTTAGTCCTGAAGTATATTAGATGAAAATAGAAAAGGAAAAAAAATTCTGCATCTTATATGCAGGATATCCTGTATAGAGGAGACAGTTAAAACGTGTTTTCTTTTTTTAGCCTAAGAGACTTGTGTCCATCTTTTAGATCCTTGTTTCTAAACAATTATACTGAATAATTGTGCTTGGAGAGATGTGCAGGTTATCTTGGCCAGAAAGTCACTGTAAGCGCCCAGTGGCGGGAGGGATGCTCATTCAATGAGGTCTCTGATTCTCTTATCAGGTTGCTGCTATTTGTTCTAATTCCTGTGCTAGTGGCTTATTTCTGTCCTTCCTCCCTTTGTTTTCTTTTCTTCTTTCTAGCTTGAGCTAAAGTGTTCTGAAAAAGAACCAATTCTTGCCTCCCAGGGAATCTCTCAGAACCTGCTTTGATCCAAAATTCTCTGCTTCTGGGTGTCCTTGGTTAGTGCAATAAGACAAGGAATAATGGGTGCCCTAACTTCAAGTTTCCCCATATTTTATTGTTTCTTTTCTGGGCTAAAGTACAGGAATATCTGCTTCGTGCCAAGCCAAGGGCTATCAAAATACAAAAACCGTGCCCTGGCTGGAGTAGCTCAGTGGATTGAGTGTGGGCTGTGAACCAAAGGGTCGCCGGTTCGATTCCCAGTCAGGGCACATGCCTGGGTTGCAGGCCAGGTCCCCAGTGAGGGCCACGTGAGAGGCAACCACACATAGATGTTTCTTTCCCTCTCTTTCTCCCTCCCTTCCCTTTTGTCTAAAAATAAATAAATCTTAAAAAAAAATACAAAAATCAAACGGGCCCATCCTTGAGGACTTCAAAGTATAAGAATCAGGTTCACCACTTTCTTACGTAGGCCTTCGGCTATGTGCTTCCTGTAGACCCCCCTCAGGGGCATATGCGGCATGCTTGCAGCAGCCCCGCCTGCCCCTTTTACAAGCTGAAGGAGGACAAGTCAACCTTCCTGTTCTTGTATGCTGGTGAAATACTGCCTCACTGTACACCCATCAAAGGTTGGCTAACGACCCTTATTTGGAGTTTCACATGAAGCGCCATGATCATCTCGTACCTTTTATCCCTGCCTCAGTTTCATAGAAAAGGCAAAAGCAGAATCTTCACTAGATGTCCATGATGTACGTGTAAGTCCCTAAGCTTGGCAAATTGATCGAGTTTGTCAGAAAGTGCAGGTAAATGTACCCACTTAAAAAAATCTCATGTGACTAGTGCCCAGCTCCAAATTATTCTAAACACTGTTGATTGTTACCCAGAGTCCATTTAATTTGTCAGGAAGAATGCCAGGGGTGGAGCAATGCAGTGGAGGAGTACAATGAGGGGAATCCTTGGCATTGGTGAAATACTAGGAAGCACTAGCTTAGAGTGGGTGATAAATCAGTCTGAGTGCTTCCTGCCCCCAGCCAAGAATGGAATAGTGAGACCAAAAGCAGACATAAGCTTACTGCCGTGCCATACTTTTTTTTTGACTGGTCATGATTTACTGGACTTATTTTTTATTTAACTTTATTGAGATATAATTAACATGTAATAAAATATATGTAGCCACTACCACCACCACCACAAAAAAAAAAAAAAAAAAGACTGGTAAGAGTTTATTGGAATTGCATTAACTTTATCGATCAACTTGGGGGAGAATTGACACTAATAATATTTTTTCAAATTCATGATCATAATCTGTTTATTTAAACCTTTTGATTTTTTTATACTTTGATTTTATTGTTGTAATTAAATTTATTGGGATGACATTGGTTAATAAGATCACATAGGTTTCACGTGTATGTTTCTGTTACACATGATCTATATATTATGTTGTGTGCCCACCACCCAAAGGCAGATCATCTTCCATCACCACTTGGCCACGCCGTAAAGGACTCACACAACTCAATACCGAGCAAACAGTCCAGTTAAAAATGGGCAGGGGACCTGATCACACACCTCTCCCAAGAATACTGACAAATGGTGAAGGGATAGAAAGAGATGATGTGAAAAGATGGTAACCACCATACTGTTGTCTGTGTTTGAGTTTCAGGTTTATACCGCACACGTGAGTGAAATCATGTGGTGCCTAGCTTCTTCTGGGTGACTTATTTCACTTAGCATGATATTCTCTAGGTCCATCCACATGGTCACCAATGGTAGTATTTCATCTTTTCCTATGACTGAGTAGTACTCCACGGTATCTATGTACCACATCTTCTTTATCCAGTCATCCATCGAAGGACACTTCGGTTGTTTCCATGTCTTGGCTTCCGTGAATAATGATGCAGCAAACATAAGGGTGCATATATCCTTGTGAATAAATGTCTTCCAATTTGGGGCTGGATACCCAGAAGAGGGATTGCTGGACCATATGGTAACGCTGTTCTGAATCTGTTGAGGAACTGCCATGCTGTTTTCCACAGTGGCTGTACAAGTTCACCACCAGCAGTGAATGAGGGTTCCTTTTTCTCCACAACCTCTCCAACACTTGCTATATTACCTGTCTTGTTGATAATAGCCATTCTAACAGGTGTGAAGTGATGTCTTATTGTAGTTTTTTTAATTAAAAAAAATTTTTTATTGTATTTTTTCCATTACCATTTAGTCCCCTCATAACCCCTCCCCTCTGCAGTCACCACACTGCTGTCCATGTCCATGAGTCCTTTTTCCTTTTTGCTCATCCCTCCACCCCCTAACCTTGCCACCCCTTAGCTGTCACCCTGCTCTCTCTCTATGAGTCCGCTGATGAGCATTTCCCTAGTAGCTAGTGAAATTGAGCATCTTTTCACATCTCTTCACCATTTGTATGTCTTCTTGGGAGAAGTGTGTGATGCAGTTCTCTGCCCTTTTTTAATAGGATTGTTTGTTTGGTGTTGAGTTTTATGAGTTCTTTATGCATTGGGTTGGCCAAAAAGTCCATTTAGTTTTTTCCATAAACTAAAAGTCACAGTTTTCGTTTTCACCGATAACTTTATTGATTTGGATATTTTGAGTATGTCAGCTATCTCCCACTCTTGGCTTCTAGTGCAGGGGTCCCCACCCCCTGGGCCACGGATCAGTATCCCTCCATTGTGGCCCGTTAGGAACCGGGCTGCACAGCAGGAGGTGAGCAATGGGCAAGAGAACGAAGCTTCATCTGTATTTACAGCCACTCCCCATCACTTGCATTACTGCCTGAGGTCAGCGTGGTATTAGATTTTCAGAGGAGCGCCATCCCTACTGTGAACTGAACACATGAGGGATCTAGGTCGTGTGCTCCTTATGAGAATCTAATGCCTGATGGTCTGAGGTGGAGCTGAGGAGGTGATGCCAGCACTGGGGAGCAGCTGCAAATACAGATTATCGTTAGCAGAGGTTTGACTGCACAGAGACCATAACAAATGAATTGCTTGCAGACTCATATCACAACCCTATCAGTGAGTGGCAAGTGACAATTAAGCTGCATCTGGTGGCAGGCTTTATAGTGGCAAGTGAGTTGATGTACTTCAGTGTACTGCAGTTGATGTACAGCTGCATCTCGTGGCAGGCTTTAAGTCCGAATCCAACACTTATCTTAGTCTCAGCGGGGCCCACCCATTATTTTATGTACAACTTCCGTCCGTGCCTCTTTCCCTCACTGTGCACTTGTCTCAGTCACAGTTTTGGTAAGCCCACATGCTACCCCTACTATGTGGTTGGTTGTATAATTATTTCATTATATATAACAATGTAATAATAATAGAAATAAAGTATACAATAAATGTAATACACTTGAATCATCTCGAAACTATCCCTGACCCTGCTCTGTGGAAAAATTGTTTTCCGCGAAAGTGGTCCCTGGTGCCAAAAAGGTTGGGGACCGCTGTTCAGTAGGTAGAGGCTAGGGGTGCTACTAAACATCTTCCGATACATAAGACAACAAAGAATTATTTGGACAAAATGTCAGTAGTACAAAAAAACTTTGCAAATCACTTTTCACATGTTCAATCAGTCACAGCACCTTCTCCATACACTGCACAAATCTTTTTTTGTGTTTCAGTTGTGTTTTTATCTTTCTTGAAATAATAAAGCATAATATGGCAAAAATGTTGCATATCTTCTTCCATCTTTAATATTAAAATGCCTGCACAAAAATTCGCCAATTTTGATAATTTTTTAAAAAATATTTTATTTATTTATTTTTAGAGCGAGGGGAAGAGAGGGAGAAAGAGAGGGAAACATCAATGTGTGGTGGCATCTCGTGCACCCCCAGTGGGGACCTGGCCCACAACCCAGACACAATCCCTGACCGGGAATTAAACTGATGACCTCTTGATTCACAGGCTGGCACTCAATCTCCTGAGCCACACCAGGCAGAGCAATGTTTTTTGTTTTGTTTTGTTTTTTTAAAGATTTTATTTATTTATTTTTAGAGAGAGGGGAAGGGAGGGAAGAGAGGGAGAGAAACAGTAATGTATAGTTGCCTCTCACATGGCCCTCACTGGGGACCTGGCCTGCAACCCAGGCATGTGCCCTGACTGGGAATCGAACCAGGACCCTTTAGTTCCCAGCCCACGCTCAATCCACTGATCTACACCAGCCAGGGCCAATATTTGTTTTTTTAAATGCATGCTGATATGACAGCTGTCACAATACAATCTAATAAATTGTTTTGAATGAAGTTAAAGACAACTAAGCACTCCTAGAGCCATGGTACAAAAAAAGCTACACGAACTTTTTTGCCAACCCAGTATTTTGGATATTAACTCCTTGTTGGAGCTGTTTTTGCAAATATCTTCTCCCATTTGGTTGGTTGCCTTTTTGTTTTGTTGGTGGTTTCTTTTGCCTTGCAAACACTTCTTAGTTTGATATTGTCCCATTCATTTATTTTTGCCTTTACTTTGCTTGCCTTTAGGGTCAAGTTCATAAAGTCTTCTCTAAGACCAAGGTCTATAAGTTTAGTACCTGTGTTTTCTTCTGTGTACTTTATTGTTTCAATTCTTACATTTAGGTCTTTGATCCATTTTGAATTAATTTTTGTACATGGTAACAAACTGTAGTCTAGTTTCATTCTTTTGCATGAGGTTTTCCAATTTTCCCAGCACCATTCATTGAAGAGGCTTTTTTCTCCATTGTATGTTTTTTACTTCTTTGTCAAAAATTATTTGCACATAGCCCTGGCTGGTGTAGCTCAGTAGATTGAGCATGGGCTGCAAACCAAAGGGTCGCTGGTTCAATTCCCAGTCAGGGCATATGCCTGGGTTGCAGGCCAGGTCCCCAGTAGGGGGCCCAGGAAAGGCAACCACACATTGATGTTTCTCTCCATGTTTCTCTCTTTCTCCCTCCCTTCCCCTCTGTCTAAAAATAAATAAATAAAATCTTTAAAAAAAATTATTTGCACATAGCCCTGGCTGGTGTGGCTCAGTGGATTCAACGCCAGCCTGTGAACCAGAGGGTTACTGGTTCAATTCTTAGTCAGCCACATGCTTGGGTTGTGCGCCAGATCCCCAGTAGGGGGCACGCAAGAGGCTACCACACGTTGAAGTTTCCCTCCCTCTTCTTCTCCCTCCTTTCCTCTCTCTAAAAATAAATAAGTAAAATCTTTTTAAAAAATTTTTTGCACATATACATGTGGTTTATTTCTGGACTCTCAATTCTGTTCCATTGGTCTTTGTGTCTGTTCTTCTGCCTATACCACGCTGATTTTATTATTATTGCTCTGTAGTATAATTTGAAGTCAGGTATCGTTAATATTTATGGTTTTTTTTTTAAAGATTTTATTTTTATTTATTTTTAGAGAGGGGAAGGAAGGGAGAAAGAGAGGGAGAGAAACAGCAATGTATGGTTGCCTCTCACATGGCCCTCACAGGGACCTGGCCCGCAACCCAGGCATGTGCCCTGACTGGGAATCGAACCGGGACTGCTTGGTTCCCAGCCCGTGCTCAATCCACTGCGCTACACCAGCCAGGGCAATATTTTATAGTTTTTTTAGCATATTGTCTTTCACCTGTTTTGTTCCATTCCTAAATATTTCATTTTTGTATTACATAAATGGTTTTGTTTGGGGGGGGAGTTATTTTTTTTGTTTTTAGAGAGAGAGGGGAAAGGAGGGAGAAAAAGAGGGAAAGAAACATGGATGTATGAGAGAAACAATGACCTGTTTCCTCTCACACGCCCCCAACTGGGGACCTGGCCCACAACCCAGGCATATGCCCTGATCGGTAATCAAACCAACGGCTTTTCGGTTCACAGGCCAGCACTCAGTCCACTGAGCCACACCAGCAAGGACTATAAATTGTATTTTTAAATTTTAATTTCCAGTTGTTTTTCACTAGCATATAAAAATATAATTATTTTGCGCCCGGCTGGTGTAGCTCAGTGGATTGAGCGCGGGCTGGGAACCAGAGGGTCCTGGTTCGATTCCCAGTTGGGGCACATGCCTGGGTTGCAGGTGAGGGCCATGTGAGAGGCAACCATACATTGCTCTTTCTCCCTCCCTTCTCCTCTCTCTGAAAATAAATAAATAAAAAAATCTTTATTGCCCTGGCTGGCGTAGCTCAGTGGATTGAGCACGGGCTGGGAACCAGAGGGTCCCAGTTCGATTCCCGGTCAGGGCACATGCCTGGGTTGCGGGCCGGGTCCCCGTGAGGGCCATGTGAGAGGCAACCATACATTGCTGTTTCTCTCCCTCTCTGTCTCCTTCCCTTCCCCTCTCTCTAAAAATAAATAAAAATAAAATCTTTAAAAAAAAAATAAAAAAAAAAATATATAATTATTTTTACCTGTGCACACCAGCCTTAAAGTATAAGCAATTCTAAGCCATGCCCCTGCACAGTTTGAAACTTCTATATGCAATGAATATGGCTGCCTAAACAAATCATAATACTGATTGCAAATCCACAAATGCCAATAGTTTAGACAGTTATTTTCCAGTTTTTATCTTCCCTAAACAAGTGTAAGCCACCTGAGATAAGCTTTGTTCCCAGTAAGCACTGAATAATTTTAACAAAATAAATAAAATGAATAAAAATGGGGACAAAAAGAAATATAATTATTTTTATATTGACCTTTTCCCCTGCAACTTTAGTAAATTCATTTATTCTTTTTGGAGAGTCTTTAGAATTATCTCTGCTTAGAACCATATTGTATACAAATAAATTCAGTTTTACTGCTTTCTTTAAAATCTGTAAGCCTTTGATTTTTTTTTTAATCCTCACCCATGGACATGCTATTGGTTTTAGAAAGAGGGGAAGGAGGGAGTGAGTGAGAGAGAGAGAAACTGATCGGTTGCCTTTCGTATGCACCCCCACTGACCCACACCCTAAGGGGCAGGGTACTACCCGAGCCACACCAGCCAGGGCTATAAGCATTTGGTTTCTTTTTCTTTTCTTATTGCACTGGCTAGGGCCTCCAGTATAATGCTGAAGTAGTTAAGAGTAAACATCTTGCCAGATCTTCGGGAGAAAACATTTGGTCTCTCATCATTAAGTGCGTTAGCTGTAAGTTTTTATAGATTCCCTTTATGAGGTCGAGGAACTTAACTTCCTTTCTATTCCAGGTTTGCTGAGAGTTTTTATTATAAATGGATGTTTAATTTTGTCAGTGCTTTTTCTGCATGTATTGAGATGATCATATAGATTTTTGCTTTTATTCTGTTACTGTGGTGACTGAATTTTAAATATTAATCCAAGCATACATTCCTGGGATAAACTCCTCTTGATTATGATACAGTATTTAGTTTATATAGTACAGAATTTGAGTTGCTTATATTTTGTTGGTTATTTTTGTGTCACTGTGAGGATGTTAGTTCATAGTTTAGTTTCCTTGTGATGTCTTTGTCTGGTTTGGGTAGTAGAGTTATTCTGCTCTATAAAATGAGTTGGGGGGTATTCCTCCCTTCATTAAAAAAAAAAGTTTGTGAAGGATTGGTATTAGTTCTTGCTTAATAATTAATAGAATTCACCAGTGAAGGAATCTGGACCTAGAGTCTCCTTTGTGAGAAGAGTTTTTTACCCAACATTTTATTATGAGAAATTTCAAACATACAGTAAAGTTGAAAAAATTATATGTGAATACCAATATAACCACCACCTAGATTCTGTCATTTACATTTTACTATACTTTACCACATAATTTGATCCATAAGATGGATCTTAATCAATCCATGTTATTTTTATGTATTTCACAATAAATTGCATTTATTACTATACTTCTGTGAGCAGTATTTTAATTATCAATTTAATTTCTTCAATAGATATAGGGATAATCAGGTTTTCTACTTGTTCTTTTTTAAAAATCAGTAATCATTTTATTTTTAAATTTTATTCAATTACAGTTTGCATTCAGTATTATTTCATATTCGTTTCAGGTGTCGAGCATAGCAGTTAGACACTCATATACTTTACAGAATGCTCCCCCAATATTTCTAGTGCCCGCCCAGCACCGTACACAGTCATCACAGCATTACTGACTGTGTTCCCTGTGCTGTACTTTGCATCCCCGTGGTGTCTTGTAATGACCAATTTGTGCTTCTTAATCCCTTCAACCTGTTTCACCCCATGTCCCATTCCTTCTCCCCTGTGGCTACCCTCAGTCTGTTCTCTGTATTTATTCATCTATTTCAATTTTGTTTGTTTATTTTGTTCTTTGGATTCCACATGCAAGTGAAATCACATGGTATTTGTCTTTCTCTTGACTCACTTATTTCACTGAGAATAATACCCTTTAGATCCGTCCATGTTTTGATTCCTGTGTAGCCTTGTATAGTTTGACACCAGGTAGCGTGATACTTCCAACTTTGTTTTTCTTTCTCAAGATTGCTGGGAATATTCGGCATCTTTTGTGGTTTTATATAAATTTTTTGATTATTCTAGTTCTGTGAAATACAACGTTGGTATTTTCATAGGAATTGTGTTGAATCTATAGATGCTTTGGGTAGTATGGACATTCTGATGATGCTTATTCTTCCTATCCATGAGCATAGTATATGCTTCCATTTATTTGGATCTTCTTCAGTGTCTTGTCGCGGATCCTGTCCTGCAGAATGCGTATGCTGTGGCTGATGTGTAAATGAATCCACACGTGAAATCTGGGGGAATAGAACTCGGGGACTACACAGATCCCCTCTGAGGCAGAGAGAGCTGGAGAGAAAGGGCCCGCCGAGAGCGGGCTGGAGAGAGCAAGGGGGCCTGAGAGTGGCTTGGAATGCCTTGGCCACTCTCTCCAAAAGTGAGAGAACCCTGACCCCTGCCTTGATAGGCTTTTACTGTCTTTCTGGCCACATTACATTGAGGGTGGTTCTCATTTACTATGCACAGGCCCTCATCAGGTGATAGACAACAAAGGAGAGGACATCAAAGAAAGATATTTGCAAATATAAAGGCAGAAGGGGATGGGCAGGACTTGAGAGGTTTATCACAGACTTTCAGGAAACCGCCTTGGAGATATGCAGTCAGCATTTGTTCTTTTAACCCAGGTGAGAGAGTTTTTAAGCAAGAGCAAGACTTAACTCTAGGAAAGATGTAATCCTGATTTACCCACAGGAAAGCCCGTCCACACATGTGGACCCTGCTTGCCGACCCACGTTCCACTGGGGGCTTTTAAACAGGGAACGTTGAGCTACGTTTCCCACAATGAGTGAAATGGTTCCCTACAGTGTCTTGTAATTTCCCGAGTACAGGCCTTTTCCCTCCTTGGTTAAATTTATTCCTAAGTATTTTTTTTTATGTAATTGTAAATAGAATTGTTTTCTAGTTTCCCTCTCTGATAGTTCATTATTGGTGTACAAAAATGCAACCAATTTATGAATATTTATTTTGTATCTTGCTACTTGACTGAATTTATCAGTTCTAGTAGCTTTTGGCAGAATCTTTAGGGTTCTTTATATACAGTATTATGTCATCTGCAAATAATGACAGTTTTACTTCTTTCTTTCCAATTTGGATTCCTTTTATTTCCTCTTCTCGTCTGATTGCCATGGCTGGTACTTCCAGGTTTTCTAGTTGTTCCTGAGCCTTAAACTGTAGTTTGTGTCTTTGAGGAAGTTCACTCATAGAGGTTGTTGAATGTATTGGCGTAAGTCACACATAATACTCTCTCTTTCTCCTTTAAATGCCGATAGGATTTATCATTCATGATATAAGTAATGTGTGTGTTTTCTGTTTTGTTTCTAATCAGTCTGGAAGTACAGAAGTTTATCAACTTTATTAATCTTTTCAAAGAATCAGCTTTTTGTTTCATTAATTTTAATCTTTTGTTTTTCTGTTTTCTATTTTATTGATTTATAGAATTATCTTTGTTACTTCCTCTGTTTGCTTTGTTTTAATTTGTTCCCTTTTCTCATTTTTTTTCAGATGGGAACTTAGTTCATTGATTTTTAACTCTTTATTTGCTAATGTAAAAATTTAGATCTATAAAATTTCCATGTTAACAACATCCTACGAATTTTGGTATGCTCTATTTTCATTTTCATTCAGTTCAGAAATATTTTCTCACTTATTTAGAAGTGTGTTGTTTTGTTTTCATTATTTGGGGATTTTCCAGATAAATTTCTATTACTAATTTCTTATTTAATTCCCTGGTAGTTTGAAAGTATACTCCATGTGATTTCAGGTTTTTTTTTAATTTATTGAGATTTGTTTTATGGTCCAGCATGTAGTCTGTCTTATTGAATGTTCTATATGCATTTCAAAAGAATATATATTGTTGTTGAGTAGGATTTTCTATATATATGCCTATATGCCTTTAGATCAAGTTGGCTGGTAATGTTGTTTAAATCTTCTATATATACTGATTTTCTGTTTGCTTGTTCTGTCAGCCGCCGAGAGAAGTATTGAAACCTACAACTATAATAGACTTTTCTATTTCTTCTTTCAGCTTTGTCACTTTTGATTCATTCAGGATTTTAAAGCTGTGTTATTAGGTGTGCATACATATAGAATTGTGTTATTAATGAACTGGCCCCTTTATCATTATAAAATTTTATTCTTTATTCCTGATAATATTCCTTGTTTTGAAGTTTCCTTTGTCGTATATTAATATAACAAATCTAACTTCTTTCAGTTAGTGTTTATATAACATTTTAAGCTCTTTTTATTTTCAACAAATCTGTCTTTATATTTTACATAGATTTCTCTTTTTTTAAAGATTTTATTTATTTATTTTCAGAGAGAGGGGAAGGGAGGGAGGGAGAGAGGGAGGGAGAGAAACATCAATGTATGGTTGCCTTTCATGTGGCCCCCACTGGGGACCTGGCCTGCAACCCAGGCACGTGCCCCGGCCGGGAATCAAGCTGTAAACCCTTTGGTTCACAGCCTGCGCTCAATCCACTGAGCCACACGAGCCAGGGCTACATAGATCTCTTTTTGACAGCACATAGTTGAGTTGTGATTTAATATCCAGTTTAACAATCTCTGCCTATTAGTTAGAGTGCTACATTTATCAGTATGGCTGAGTTAAAATCTGCCATCTTGCTTTTTTCCCTGTTTCTCCCATCTGTTCTTCATTCTTTTTTTTTCCTGCCTTATTCAGTGTTTGCTCTAGGGCTTACAAAAAGCACCTTTAAACTGATTACAGTGTACCTTTGAGATAATGTTATATGGCTTCATATAACATGTAATCACCTTGCAATAGTTTATTTCCATTTGCCCCCCCCTCCTGTCCTTTGTTGTAGTGTTGTCAGTTTTCTCAAGTTTTGTTGTCAGTTTCACAGTACATTGTTGTTCTTTTTTACTTTAAAGAGTCCATTATCTTCTTTCCTCGGTTTTACATTTGGAAAACTGCCTGGCACTGGCTATCCTACCCTGATGTCAGAGGGCTTTGTCTGGTGGCTGAAAAATTGCTTAGTCTCAGATCTCTGTTGAACTAAAGTCCAGCAGAATAAGAATTAGGGGACAACTACATAAAAGGATGTGACCTGACAGCAAACTTGTGTTCATTACCTTCTCCTCAGTTTGGTCTGACATCTGTCTGGGGAGAGTATTTAAGTCTGTCACCAGCCCTCTCCCAGTCCAAGCAACATGTATGGCCTCTCTGCCAGACTGCCAAATGAGCATAAAACCACGAGATACCAATACAGAAGCTTACTGAAACTTCTTATAGTATAGGAAATAAACATGGAATGCAACAAGACATGTGCAGTGGGATGTAATGGAAAAGAGACTATGGAATCAGAAACCCGGGTTCCAATTTTGGCATCATTATTTACTAGTTATATGACCTTGACCTGTCTGAACTTTAGTTTCTTTCTTTTTTTATTTTTTTATTTTATTTATTTATTTTTAGAGAGAGGAGAAGTGAAGGAGAAAGAGAGGGAGAGAAATATCAATGTGTGGTTGCTTCCCACACATCCCTTACCGGGGACCTGGCCCGCAACCCAGGCATGCGCCCCGACTGGGAATTGAACCGGCAACCCTTTGGTTCACAGTCCAAGCTCAATCCACTGAGCTATACCAGCCAGGGCTAAACTTTAGTTTCTTTATCTGTAAAATAGTCATCATCATCATAATATTTTCTAATAATATTGTGAAGATTAGGGATGATATATAAAATAAACATAGAAATATATGATAGCATCTAGCAAATAAAAGGTGCCAAATGAAAGAAGACTGTTGAGATGGAAACAAAGGAAAATGGGAAGAGAAAGTATTTGATGAATTCAAAGTAAGATGAATAAGGTGGTTAAAATGGTGGCCAGGAAGGTGCAGAGTCATTTGTATTTGAGGACAGTGACATGGGAGACAACCATACCTCTTCTATGGCAGAGTGTTACCATAGCGATAAAACTATAGAAATAACAGTTCTTTGAGGAGCCTTCGAAATCACCTGACACCTACTCCATAGCCCTCTTCTCACGTACAAAGAAACAGATGTCCAGGAAGGCTGTAAACTGCCCGAAGACACGAAGCTGAAATTAGAAAACAGTTTTCTTCCTCGCAGTCCAGCGCTCTTCCCATCCTGGCAGCCTCGTCTAACTTGGGGCAGTTCCTGAGTTGGCAGGTTAAACTTGCTTTCTCAGAGAACAAACTTTCAAGCAATTCAGATTCACTCCCAGCAAATGAGAGGATGATCTGTGGAGAGCTAGGAAGGTAAGCTGGTAGAGCAGTTCGATCTTTGACCTTCAGTGATTTCCAGGTCCTCTGAGCTCCCGAGATTGTGGGTTCCCACCAGTTCACAGGTTCCCACTCCGCCCTGTGAGAGCTGGCGCAAACCACCAGCAAAACTTCCCAGACCACTCCAAAACTCATTATCAGCAAAATCCGTTTAGGTTGCTATTTTAATTACTTAATACCCATCTAGAAGCTTGAAATTCAAAAGTCTTTAATTAATTGGGCTTCTTTGATCACAGGTATCGGGTGATCTCTAGGCTTGGGTGGGTGTTAAAAGGATTCACTGAATCCCTTCTGTAGTGAATGCTCATACCTCGGGGCCGGCTTTCCATTCTCCGAAAGACACTGTAACTGCTCCGTTCCTACTTCCACGCTGTTCCACTCTAACTCAGCCAAATCTCTAATCATAGAGCAAATTCATCTCTGGATGATTGGAAACAGATACAGTAGTTAAAAGGAAGAAAGAAGATGGAAGATTTTTAGAGGATTTTTCATGGTAATATTCATATGTTTCTCCCACTGGCCTCTGGCATATGATCTGCTTCAGATATTTTTTTTCACCAGTTAGAGGTTATGGTTTTTGGCCCCATTTCTTCCACAAACCAGGAAAAGAGAGCTTGAGAAATCAAGCTCTGAAACCATAAGCAAGAGTATCACAAGGCATAAGTCTAGACATTGTCTTTGCCTCTGTGTCCCATCAGTTAGAGGGAGCTGAGCTGGTACTGCTTATTCTGATGATGGAGAAAATAATGAAAGATTTGTTCCATAGAAAGTTGTTAGGAAATGAAGTTCATCCCTCACAGTGATTCCAGATTTGGGACAAACCTGTTCTTCTGCCACAGAACCAAGGAGGTCTGAATAACAGGTTTGCTGTGCATGCCACCCCTCTACACTGTGCACCGCTCTGGCGCCATGTCCTATTTCTAAAAGAAGTGGTGCTCCCCTGACCAATGTGGCTCAGTTGGTTGGGTGTCATCCCACAAAGTGGAAAAGTCATCAATTTGATTCCCAGTCAGGGCACATGCCTAGGTTGCAGGTTTGGTCCTTGGTTGCACATACAAGAGGCAACTGATCAGTGTTTCTCACATCAATGTTTCTTTCCCTCTCTTTCTCCCTCCCCTCCCCTCTCTTCTAAAAATATATTTTTTTAAAATCCTGATGTCTCTAGTCTTCTTTTTTTAGAGAGAATCTTTTTTTTTAAGATTTCATTTATTTAGCCCGGCTGGTGTAGCTCAGTGGATTGAGCGCGGGCTGGGAACCAGGCGGTCACGGTTCGATTCCCAGTCGGGGCACATGCCTGGGTTGCAGGCCAGGTCCCCAGTGAGGGCCATGTGAGAGGCAACCATACATTATTGCTCTTTCTCCCTTCCTTCTCCTCTCTCTAAGAATAAATAAATAAAATCTTTAAAATAGGTCCACAAATTAAAAAAAAAAGATTTCATTTATTTTTATTTTATTTTTTAAAGATTTTATTTATTTTTAGACAGAAGGGAAGGGAGGAAGAAAGAGAGAGAGAGAGAAACATCAATGTGTGGTTGCCTCTCACGTGGCCCCCAGTTGAGGACCTGGCCCGCAACCCAGGCATGTGCCCCGACTGGGAATCAAACCAGTGACCCTTTGGTTCGCAGCCCACACTCAGTCCACTGAGCTACACCAGCCAGGGGCTGATGTCTCTAGTCTTAAGTGTGATTATCGTCTCATTGAGGACACAGTACCTTGAAAGAAGGAAGAAGGAAGGAAGGAAGAAAAGGGAAGGGAAGGGAAGGAGTGCTGAGCACAAAATAGCCTTTCAGTAATGGTCAATGGCAAATGGGACTGCCAGAGAGAAGAAGGTGGTCCAAGTAGCTGCAGGCAGTTTTTATGATAAGTGCAGACTGAGGTCTCCTTCTCCTTGTCTGTAGAGGACAATAGAAATCAAATATACCTTTTCTCAGCCAGGAAGACTGAAACCTTTTTCCTTCTACTACCTGGTGAACTTCCTGAAACTCAAAGGAAGATAACTTTTCCTCTAAAAATGAGAATGACCTACTCAGGATGAAACCAGAAAAGACACCGGCGTTCAGGCTGCTTGTCACTACCAAACCCAATAAGCAGAGACAGGGATTGAATCTTTATGGCGCTTTATTCAAATGGCCGGCGATCTGAGAAGATGGCGGGTTCATACCCTAACAGACCATCTTGTCTTTTCTTTCCAGGCCTTGTTTTTATAGCAGGGAATAAACAAGGTGTGGTGAGGGGTTTTGAAATTTAGGGAAATGTTAATTGGATTAGAAAAAATGGCTTCAGCATTCTTGCCCTGGGCGGCGGTCTTTAGCTGTGTCCTGGGTGGTGGTCATCTCACCCTGGAGGACAAGGGCTCAGATATCATCTTGAGTTGCTTGCAGTCCTCCTGAGCAACAAAGGTGGAACTGCTTATGGTCTCCTGGAGTCAGGATGGGTCATACCTTCAGTTCCTGGAACAAAAGCTTTACATTCATCGATTACTATGCTTATTAGCTATTACTTAAACTAAAATTTTCCAACTCTTAAGTCCCCTATCAAGGGCATTAGGGCTGGAATACTCTATAAATTTTGGCAAGAGACTGAACAGAAATTGGAGCTCTGATCTTTCATTTTCTCTGAAAGGACCTAATCTAGTCTCCCACCATCCTCTACTTTCCCCAAACCAGACCTTCCCCAGCACTGGTATGTGTTTTCCAATGAGAAGCAGCTCTCTTTTCTCCCAGAAGCAATGAAGGCGTATCCCTAACCTTGTACTCTCACCAGTCTAAGGAAAGGCTCTCAGCGGCATTCTCACAGCTAAGTGAAGTGGTGATCAGGTGTTGGACCGCTTGGAAGGGAAGTTGTGGTGAGACAGAAGCAAAAAGCCAGTTCTTCCTCCCTAATCCCTGCTTATTCTTCCAAATTCAGGACTAGTTAAAGCTGGACAAGAAGCACCGCAAAGATGTCTCCAAGTAAAGACCTCGGTGCATCACTATGGGTCTTGGTTGTGCTTGGACCAGAAAAAGAGTTTCAACCAATAGCTAGTAATTTTCAAGATAACATCGTTAAGGCCATGACTCTAGAGTCAGCTTGCCTGGACTCATATCCTAGCTCCACCCTGCACTCACTAGCAGGGTGGAGCTGGGTGAGCCTGTTTACTCGTCTGTAAAATGGGGGTGATAATACTGACATTTATCATATAGGGCCGGTAGTGAGGATTAAATACGGTAGTGTATATAAAGTGCCAAGCATATTGCTTGACACACTGAAAGTGCTTGATAACCTTAGCTGTTATTATTATCCCTTTCATTTTAATGTCTCCATGAATAGCTGCTTTTTAGGACCTGAAATTCAAACACTTGTTATAAATAAGTAGATGCTGTCCTCCCTGACTTTCTGGAAGAGCACTGTCTCTACAGGCTTACCAACGAGGGATTCACTGTGGAGGAGGGAACACGCCTGTTAAGGTTGCTACAGTAGCAGGCGTAGACAGACAGAATGGCAGGCCCTCTTCTGGAGAAACAAGCATGCTGCTACTATTGGTTTCCTCACTGAAACTGTGTCACAGCTTGATTCTCAGCGCTGGGAAGAAAGAGACCCAGGGTTACCTTCTAGATTTTCCACAAGGCCTCACTGAGTCCTAAGAAACAGGAAACATCCAACATGCTTGTGAACTAATTTAGTAACACTCAGGCCCAACCAAAAAGGAAAGGAATCTCTCACCAAGGTCACACAGTAAGATTGGAGTTAAGCCATTACCATACACCCAGCACTGTTCTCAGCGCTCCGGTAGATTACTAAAGCCCTCAGAGCCAAGTTCTGCCTTTAAGGAGCTAACAAGCAAACGGGGAATCAGGATAACCGACCACGAAGTGCGTCCCCACAGCTGTAAGCACATAACACGGTTGAGCCAATAACATGAGGTTGGTTTGGAGTCAGCTGCAAAACCAGTGCATAGGCAGCCAGGCTGAAACCGTGTCAAACCTTGTAAGACAGGGAAAAGGAAGAAATTCAGGGTCTCTTCTGTTTCATCTACCACCTCCTCCACTTTCCCTTACTGTGTCAGCCAATTCTGAGGGCAGAGTCCCCATCAGTGAGCAGGCCCCTGAACAGCGGCGGTAGGGAGGGCCTTTCCCTCTGACCGGTCTGTGGCTCTGGCGCTGACAGCTCGGGCTCCATCGGGGCCTGCCACCGCAAGGGCAGGCTGTTCAGGCTCAGCCCTGGTGCTGAAAATAAATCCTACAGAAAGGATAAGCAAAAGGTTGAAAAGATGGGGAAGAGTATCGCTTTACTCTCCACATATACAGTCCAGTTTCAGTTTCTTAAATACCAGGTTTGATCCATTCTGAAATGGCCTTGTTAAGGTGCATTCAAACTGAACGGAAGGGAGGGAACGGAAGCTTGCTGTCAGGTCACATCCTTTTACCTCATTGCCCCCTAGTTCTCAGTCCAGCGGAGATCTGAGACTAAGCAATTTTTCAGGCACAAGGCCAAGCACTCCACCACCAGGGTGGGATAGCCAGTGGATAATATCTGTGGATATTCCAGCCATGAGCACAGCCAAGGTGCATGACAGGGCCAGGGCACTTTGTGGGTGACTACCATTGCCGATAGAGCTTTCAGATGGCATTAGAAGCAAAGGAGCCAGCCCATACTGGGGTCTTCGGGTACATAACCAGGCAAAGTCGCCTTGAGGAGTGTCTGCAGGTAGTAAACCCAGAGCCTGGGCCAGTAGTACCTTTGCCCTAGTTGTCCTTTCCCCCCAAACTCAGGACACAGCCTTCCCTGTGTCCTCCATCCATACTCTCTCCTCAGGAATTCTTGGCAGGCAGAAGTGTTTGCTACCAAGTCTGCCCTGGCGCAAGACCAAGTTGGTGAGAACAGCCCAGAGGCACCTTTGAGCCCCGCAGGAGTCCATCCTCAAGCCCTCTGACCAGTCCTGACTCTGGCTGACCCCTTCTGGCCCATCTGCCTTTTAGAGCTCAGCCTCCCTCATTACTCCTTCACTCTCCTAAGCTCCCACCGAGCTGGGAGATCTCCATGACGCCACAGACTTCCCTCCAAGGTCCCATTGAGTTGCAAAACAGCTGTCCCCCAGATTACCAGTTAAAGTCATTCCCTCTCCTGGTCCCTCCTTTCTGCCCAGCTCATTTCTTCTAACTTGATGTAGTACCTCTCTTCCTAATTGTCCTTGCCTTTAATTCATGCTCTTATAAACTAAAGTCACATCAGGAGCAGCTACGATAGTTCCTTCCTTTTGGGATCACAGAAATTCAAGGCTCCTGGAGCCAGTGGAGGTCTGAATCCCCACTACAGAAAGTCAGAGAGAGGCACGGTGGGGGAGAGACCCCCTCATCGGAACAAAGGATGGTATTGTCTCTAGCTTAGTCTCAGAAGTGTCCCCTATACCTGAAGGCTGGGATACCCACAAGATTGAGCCAGGCAATGGATAGGAAGACTGAGTTGGCGTTGAGGGATGAGAACAAGTGGCAGATGGTGCTGAGGAACATCCCAGGGCTCAGGAGATGTGGATCCCAAAAAAGGGAAAGGAAGGAGACCCTGGCAGAGTCTTACTGAGCAACCGTGATAACCTGGCCAGAGAAAGCTGAGAAAACATGAGAACGCGGGGACATGGGTGAGCTTAGACACTCACTGTTCTGTGACCTCTTCTCATGCTCTTTTACTGTACTCAGAGTAAGCAGCCTTGGTGGCCAGGCAGGACTAGTCAGGAAAAGTGGGTGTTGGAAGAGATTAGAAACCCTGAGGAATTGCACCCTGTGGCCAGAGTTTTTTGGGAGGAGGGAAGGGGTGATAAGCAGTGAGCAAGGTCTCTTGGGGGTATTGCCCTAGGCTAAATTCAGTGCAGTAGAGCAGTGGGAGGGGCATGCATGGTGACCTAGAGTGCCGCTGGACTGAGCCCTGCTGGCCTTTGGCGTCCCCCAGGTGCTGGAGGTCGTGCGAGCCAACTATGACACGCTCACACTGAAGCTGCAGGACGGCCTGGACCAGTATGAGCGCTACTCGGAGCAGCACAAGGAAGCTGCCTTCTTCAAAGAGCTGGTGAGTCTGCCCCATCTCCGTCTCTACCTGTGTCTTTCGGGGGTCTTTTCCCAGCCACTGGGTTCTACTGTGCAGGTGGGCGTTGAGGGAGCAACTGCAGTTTGCCAAAGGCTGATGAAGTAAGACTTGAGGAGTCTGCTGGGATTGGGTGTGCAGCTTCTCTCCCAAAGCAGTCCCGGGACCAGGCAGTGAGAGAAGATACTCCCCAGGGGACTGGTGCCAGGCTAAGGAGGTGTGAGAAGCCTGAGGCAGCCTTGGAGACAGCTCTTGCACTGTTCCAGCTGGGCCTGGGGTTTGACGAGCTCCCAGTGGCAGCTCTGGCCCATTACTCTGTATCCCGTCCTCAGAGAAACTAACGAGAGTAATTGATTCTCCTCCTTATGCAGTCTCTTCCTAAATTCCAGCTGGCTCCTGGAACCAGTGCTGCCCTCTCCCCGCCATCTAGTTCTCCAATCTGCTCCCTGTCCCCACTCCCACTTTCCAATCACTCAGCTTCCTGCAGCCCCCACCCTCGGCCACCTGGAGCCAGTGAGCATTTGCTCTGCCTCCTACTCCGCCTCCCAGTCAGCCTCTCCCCGCGGAGCTGGACTCTCCCTGTGGACGGTCCTTCTGCGCTTTGCTCAGAGCTGCTCCCAGGAAAAGCGCAGCCTCCCTGAAGTGAACATCCAGGACACACAGACCTCTCACCTGCTTCCCGTGCCCTCCGACCTCCCACCACTGGGCCAGGGATTGCGTCAGCCCAGCTTTCCCTACCCTGTGCTCAGTCCGAGATGGAGTGTGGGGTCCTAGCTCATCGGTGTTGTACTGACCACGGCCCAGCTCTGACCCTGACATGCCATTCCTGGGATTTGGGACTCCCAAGGGTGAGGAAGACGTACTCTGGGTGAGTTAGTTGGGAAAGGGGAAGCCATTGGTGTAAGGAGACAGCCGAGGATTTTTATGGGGTTGTTAGCAAGTCTTTAGGGTGATGTGGGGCAGTGGCTGAGGGCCAAGACTTAACAAAGAGTAAGTTCCTGGGAGGTGAAGGGGGCTGTGGAGCAGAGGGTTCGAGGAGCTCTGTCTCAAGGCTCCGTGCTGCTCGCTGCTCCCTTACTCAGTGCTTCTTGTATCTGTGCCTCTGGCACAGGGGCGAAGAGGGTCTGGTTGGGTTGAAGAGCTCATGAGCTTGAGCTGCTGGCTCTCCACCATGCCGCCCTTTCCTCTGCCTCCAGCCGACTGACTTCGTCACGTTCACCATGGCGAAGCAGAAACTGAGGGACAGGTCCCTGGATTTTGGGGCCCAGCACAGATATGCATTCTTTTTTCCTTCCTCCCCACCCCCTTTCTCTCATGCAACATTCACATCTGTTTCTCGTGAACGCGTCTCCTTAGATTCCTCTTAGAGTGTACTCGGAGTAAGAAGCGTGGCCCTCTGACCCCTTCTCCCCAGGTCTCTTCCCTGCTGACCCAGGCACCACTTTCTGCAAGGTTCTGGGCCCGTGGGTGGAAAGCATGTGAGGTGAGCAGGAGGGACACAGCAGGGGCGCCCCCCAGGCTTCCCTGCCAAGTGGGGCGGCATGTTCGCAGCACGAGAGAGTGCTGCACTGGGAGTTGGGCAACCTGGGCCCTGCCCCAGGCCTGGGACTCACTGGCTGTACGACCCAGTCCTGGTCCTTGGCCTCCTTGGATCATACTCCTGCCATCTATGCCAGACATGGGCTGCACCTCTAAACATTCTTCCCAACCCCCAAAAGGTCAATAAATACAAAGGGAGAATAAAGAGACTAGCAACACATCCAAAGGGTGGTAGCTCCAGAGCTGGAGTCTACTAGCGTCAGTTCCCGTCTCCACTAGACCACTGGCCAGGCCCGTCATCCTTCTGCACGGCCGAGGCCCCAACAAAGGCCCGCCCTGCCCTCCTTCCCTGTCTGCTTGCTCCTGCCTCTTCAGGTGCTCAGATCCTCTTCTCCACACTGGAGAGTTTCCGTCTCAGTCTCTCTTTTCTTCGCACTCCCAGCAAACGGAACTGTTTGCTCATTTACCGAAAGGGGTGATAGCTGTTAAGGGTGCGTTTCCTGAGAGAAACTGCTGGCACTGAGTCATGGCCTTGCGCCTCAGGCACTGCCCTCTGCTGTTTGTAATGACGCTCTCCTCTTTTCTCTCTGCCTGTGTCCTGCCTCCCTCACCCTTTCCCAGGTTCGATCCATTAGCACCAATGTGCGGAGGAACCTGGCCTTCCACACTCTCAGCCAGGAAGCCCTGCTCAAGGAGTTCTCCACTATCTCCTGAGGCCCTGCCAGCCTGAGCGGCCACTGCCCGCCCTCATCCATGAGACTGCGGGGCTGGAGGGGGCCTAGGGGAGAGGGGCTGTCCCCAGGTTGGAGAACAACACAGACACCGAGTTCTCCTGGTGAAAGCTGCACTTCAGTGGAGCTTGGACAGCAGATGCCAGGAGGGGCAAGCCAGGGGTAACTGGGGAGGGATGGGTGGGCACAGAGAGAGAAGCCTTCGAGAATGTAGGGCATGTCCGGGGTGGGGGTGGGGGTTCCCTGGACATCCCCTCACATTTCCAATTGAGATTACAAGTTGTGGCTACTGACCAACTTTCAGGCGCTCTTGGGGCAAGCCTTCGGGTGGTGCCAGCACCTTGAGGATCCATGGTTCTCAGAGGCTTCTGAAAACCGACAACTCTCAGATCTGGGTGGAACTATTTCTCCTTCTTTTGGCCTGGGGCCAAGCTGGGCTTGACATCTGTCTCCCCTGCCCCTGCTGGCACTCTGTCCAGTCATGAGGACTCTTGGCTCAGGCTTAGGGTAGGGTAGGAATGGAGTACCTTTTTTCTGTTTCCTAAACCCAGAGCTGAACTCTCTGGGAGACGGAAGACTAGAAGCCACCCGGTGCTCTGCTGTCCGGCCACCACTTTCTGGACTTGATTCTTGGTACCAGGAGTACCTGTTAGCTTTCCCCTACCCTCCTTCCCATTGGCTCGTCAGCACTGTGGGGCCACAACTTGAGCTTTTCACTTTCAATCTGGTTTAGACTGTCTTTGGAGGGGGGTGTGTGAAATAAACATTGACAGGTTTTCTAGAACCCTCAGGTGCCTACTTTGCTGGTTCCCTTTCCAGCAGCCTCCCCACCTCCCGAGCCACCCCCTCCTCTGGGAGCCTCTCCTGCCTCTGCTAAGATCCCTCCAGAGTTCCTCCCCCTCACCCGCTGCTGTTTACATCCAGCCTGCCTGAGAGTTTCCTCTGGGGAGGAATCTGTTCCTGCTGTGGTTTGGTGCCTGGGAGGGAGAGAACCTGCTGGGGGCAGAGTACCCTCCGTCTACAAGAGGCCAGGTGAGCATCATGGAGAGGCCGTTCTGTCTACCTGTGTTCTGGGCGGAGCCATGGGCAAGTCTCCTGACATTTGAGAAGTTGGCCTGTGATTCCTCTGGACAGCCTCCGTGGACTGCTGTAGGCTTTCCATGCCCTGCGGCTGCCTCCTAAGTAGCTGCTGCTCGGAGATCCTCCTTTTCTGAAACACTTTCTAAAGCCTCAGGATGGCAGGGAGGAAGAGTCTGGAGGAAGTGCAGGAATCCAGCAGTGAGAGCAAGCCCGGGACCTTCCTGGTTGCTGCTCCACTGAAGCGTCAGGGGAGGGACGCTTGCCCTGCTTTGGAACCAGAGTTCCGGCTCCCACACGGAGCGGACCTGTGCTAGAGCCAGAGACTCCGCCGACATGCTGCCACAGACGGATGTAGGTTATTTAGAGACCAGCAGCTGGGTCACCTCTGGTCACTAGACGGACAGCTCAACGCGGGGCATTTGGTGTTTTCCTCAGTGGTAAACCCTGGAGGAGCTGGAAGCTGGTGGCAAGCTGAAATTATTAAAAATTGATTTGTATGGGACAGTCTTTTTAGTGTCTTTTTTTTCTTCTTAATCTCTTACCCAGAACTCACTTCCCAAAGACAAAGTTAAAGTAATCTTCCAGGTGCTGGTGCCATCTGGCTAGGCTCCCACCCCCCACCCCCCATCCTTAGAGACTCTCCTGGCTGCAGAGGAAGCAAATTTGGTTCAGAGGTGTAGCCTCCCATGCCTTCTGGGTGGAAGGAGGGAGAATACAGAGTTCCCTTCTCTCCAAATGTGGTATTGAGGAGGACAGCCAGCCCATTTGGGCAGTCATGGATTCCTGCTTGTGTTTCCTTCGGCGTGAATAAGGGCAGGTCAAGGGCACGAGGTAATAGACAAAGGGTTCCACCGTGAAGGCCCACGCATCTCTGGCCCATCTTATTCTAAGGACTCTGAAGAGGAGTCCCGTCCTCTCCTAGAATCGAACCCCAAAAGGAGCTGCCCACGCTCTGTCCACTCCCCAGTGTCTGTCAGGTCTGTGTGGGACCTTCCAGAGCCAGGGGAGGGCCAGGAGCAGGACATTGCTCCCAAAGACAGTCCTTTGGCTCCTGTCCTCTTCTCAGGCCTGCCCCCCGCCATAATTCCGGCCGGGTTAACTGAATCAAACACTTGGAAATTCATTTCAGTTGAAGAAATTAAGTGTGTTGGGATTGTTGTAGCTGAAACTTTCAGTCTCAACAGGTCACTCCTCCAAAGGAGCCACGAGGCACGCAGGAATTCCTGGGACACTGCCACCACACCACCCAGACTCATAGACGCTGCCCCGCCTCTGTCCTCCTGGGCATTGGGGGCTTGGGCTAGGAGCCCAGGCGGCATCCTGGGGAAGGTCAGACAAGGAGGCTCAGCCATGCAGCAGCCACCTATTGCTCGGGGCCAGAGGTGGGCAGCGCCATGCTAGCCTCAGGCTTCAGAAAAGGGGCTAATTTAAGGGAAGGGACTCATAACAAGGGCATGCATTCCCCACTGTGGATCCCCAAACCCTCAGTCCCCACCCCACCCCCCAAAGTGCCGCCGCAAATCTTGAGGAAAACAGGAGGAATCTAGGTCAGAGCAGGTGATAGAAGAGAAAAGGCCAGGAAAATTGAAGAAACAAAGACCAAGAAAGTCTTGAGAAACTGATCCGTTTGACTTTCTTTCCCTTTTCTCCCCAGTTGGCCAATGGGGGGCGGTCATTAGATCAGGGAAGAAGGCACCCTGAGAATGAATGGGGCCCAGAGACAGAGTCCTGGTGTGGGTGAGGGTTGGGGTATTTCTCAGAGGAGAGAATTACTGTCCACTGGCCTGAGCTAAGCCTGCATTAGAGGTCAGGTTGACCCCTCCTCTGCATCCCCAGGCCCCGTCAAGCAGGGTGGGCACCTGCGGTGAGGGCAGGGGAGGGGCACAGAGGCCCACGCATGAGAGAACAGAGAAAAACTGGGGCTGCAGAGAGACTGACTAACCGGAGACCCCGACGGAGACTTCAAGCCCTGACCGGTGCTGGCGGTGGGGAAAGAGTGCCTGAGAATTGGGGGCGGGGCTTCCCCACAGTGGGGCCTTTTTGGCCCTGCTTTCCCCTCCACCCCCAAAGCCCGTGGCTTCAGGTTTAGGGGGTAGTGTTGCTGGAGAGCCTGTCTCCATCCCCGCACTTCCCAGCTCACCCTTTCACCGGGTGCCTCCCCCGAGCTGCAAAGAGGAGGGGGCGGGGGTAGGGGGAGCCAATCCCGGCAGCGCCAAAGGGGGGAGGCAGCGATGACAGCCGCGGGGAGGGGGCGGAAGGAGAGAGGCGGCTCGGCTCCGGCTCTGCTCCGCTCCGCTCTGCCTCAGGCTCTGCGCTCACCTACTGCCCAAGGCTCCTGCCCCGGGACCGCCGGGTGGGCCCTAGACCCCTCCCGGTCCCCAGACTCTCTACCCTAGTCCGGACTCTCCTGGCCCCCAGCCCCTCCGTGTGCTACGCCGCCAGGGGGCGCCGTGTGAGCGCCCTATCTTGGCCACCCGGCGCCCCCTCCCAAGGCCCAGGCGGGACGGGAGGGGGTCGCCGGGGGCCATGCGGGGCCAGGGTCGCAAAGAGAGTTTGTCCGATTCCCGAGACCTGGACGGATCCTATGACCAGCTCACCGGTGAGTCGGTGGATCGGGGGTCACTGAAGGGAGGGTAGATTCCATCCCCCCAGACCCTTATGCCTCTGACCCCTGCCAAGCCCTTACCCACACTCTGCCCCATTCCCAGACACCCTCCGGCTGTCCGGGCCCCAGGACACTGGGGTTTAAAGCCTTGGGTCCCAAGGTCGGGTAACAGGGTTGGGGAGAGCAGGTGGGCAGGTGGGGAGAGGCAGCAGGTGTGGGCCCGTGTGACACAAGGCAGGGAGGGTTATGGTGGGAGGTGTTACGTGAGTGAGCGCCTGTCATTCTTTGTGTGTGTCTGTGTATATATGTGTGTGTGCGCGCCTCCCACCGCTGGTTGCCATGTGCCCAGGGCTTGGTGATGGCCAGGGTGAGTGCGAGTGTGTGTGTGTGTGGCTGTGCAGTCGTGTGAGCTCGTCAGATGTTGGAGCAGGTTGTGTAGTACCCTGGTTGTACTAATGAAGTTGTTTGACCATATGTCTCTGTTCTATGTGCAACTCTGTGCTTTGAGTATGTGCTTCGGTGTGAAGTGGTATGTGGCTGCCAGAATGTGTCAAGGCTTCACTTTGTGGTGGTTCGTCTCTTTGTAAGACTTTGTGGACTCCTGGGGCAAGTATGTGTGAAGGTGGGTTGTGTCGTGTTTTGTGATTGTGAGACTATGCCGGTTATGTTGGTGTTTTGATTCTGATTGTGTACTTTCATGTGGTGTCTTCAGTGGGGCTCGCTGAGTGTCAGTGATGTGTCTTAAGCTAGCTGTCTCTCTGGCTTCCTGGTGCAGAAGGGGATCTTTAGTACACACCACTGCTTACCCCACGTTTTCCACAAATAGCCAAGTGGACCCAAGCAGGGACTCAAATGTCCAGCTGCCCAGCCTGCCTCCTAGGAGCAGCACCTGGCCCCGATCCGGGAGATTTGGTTAATGCTGGGTCAGGCCCCTCACCCCGTAAAGTACTCAGAGATCATTCTTACAACAGAAGCTCCTTCAGCGCCCAGCAACCGCACCAGAACTTCACCCAAGCCCTTAGGAAAACACATCCTCTTGCCTCTTCTCCAGACCCAGAGATAGAAGCTCTAGGCTTGGAAGGTGCCATGTGGCCTTCCCTTGTAACTGTCCCCCAAGCCCCTCTGCTGCCCAGATACCCTCTCTCCCACACTTGGGCAGGGGGCGGGGGAAAGTGAGACCAGTATGTCTGTGCCTCTGCACATTGCTGAGTTTGGCAGGCAGATCCGTGTGTTTGTGTGGGTGACACTTGTGTACATTTCTGTGTACGTGTGTTTTGGTCTTTTATTGTGCAGCCTGCCCAAGAACTGCAACAGAGAGTGGGAGGGGGTAGACTCTCCCCTGTGTCTGCACCAGCTGGGGACATGGAAGGAGGCCACGGTCCTTGTCTGTGCTGAGGGGAGCGAGGTTAAGACTTGGGGATGGGTATAGGGCTGGAATGCAGCGCCTTCAGAAAGTGTCTCCCTGCCTCACTGACCCTGTGGAGGTCCTAGTCCCTATGCTACGACTCCCAGAAAGGGAAGCCCATCCGCTCAGGCGGGCCCCAGATGTGTCCTAGATGTGCCTGAGACTTAGATGGAGTGGGAAGGTCCAGCTATCTAGCTCTGCTTTGAACTGTTCTCACCATCTCTGGATCCTTGAGAGTGGTAAGGGCCCAGGGCCCTCATTAGCACCACATTAGTCAGTGTTTGCTTCTCACTTTAATTGATTCTCCCCTTTAAGGGGAATCGCTCCACGTGGCTGTTTGAATCAGAGATTGATTGGGTGAAGGTGGGGAAGCACTTGTATTAGAAGGTGCAGGAATGGAAGTGTGAGTACTAGCTATGTACGACTTTTGCTCTCTTTGGGCCTCACTTTTCTCTGTAAAATGGGGAATGCTTCTTCCTGCCTGCTTACCTCCCGAGGGAAATAGAAAGGTCAAATGTTGGCAATCGTGTTTCATGTCATAAGCATCCTTTCTGTAGATAGCTCTGCACAGAACTTGGAAAGAAGAAATAGGATTACCAGGAGCTCTCCTTTTGAAGGAGGGTTATCTTACAGCAGTCCCAAATGGGGTTGGGACACCCCCTGAATTAAAGCGCTGTGTGCTTGGAGACGCCTTATCAGAAAGAAGCCGGAGAGGGAGTCGTTGTCCGCGGTGCTGAAGAATGCGCTAGGAGGAGGGGCAACGGGGCCATCTAAGTTCCCAGAGTATCGTCCCTGTGCAGACGGAGATGACTTTTACGGGAGGGGAAAGTCCGAGAGCCACCCTGCCCCGCATCTAACCCCTCTGGTCTTACCAACCCGGCAGGGCCGCTAGGCAGTGCAGCGGGGTGGGAAAAGTCAGCGGCAGGCCTTTCCCAGATGGAAGAAAAGATAGGACTGGAGAAGATGGGGGGAGAATTGGGACCAGGCTGGCCAAGGCCTCAGCTCCCGTCCCAGGGTCTAGGATCTTCGGAATCGGAGTCACGTCCTTCTGGCCATAAATATCGTTCCCCGGACTGGGGCGCCCCCGTGTGGTCATAGTCAGCTTGCGGCGCTGAATCGGAAGAGGGGTCACCAAATCAAGGGGCAAGATTTGCGTGGAGTTCGGGTGTGACTCTCGCTGCATAAATGCAAGATTTTTCAGCCAAAAATACGGGATCCGAGTCGGAGGAGTGGAACTATGCCCCCTCTGTAGGCTGTCCCAGAGTGTGAAGACATTAGTGAGTCCCTGAAGAGGTTTACTTTGGATAAAGCCAGATGGGGGTGAATCCGGGAAAGGGGTCAGGGCAGGGACGGAGGAGAGGGGAGCTTCTGATGCATTTGGCTGGCAGTCAGCACATGACGGGAAAGTCTGTGAATCCGCTGGGACAACAAATGGACACAAACAGAAACAGCTATGAGAAAGGGATTGGGAGCCAGGATACACACCATGGGGTCACATCCCTGCTGCCCTTCTTTGTCACCCCAATGCACTGGTCAGTTCCTCCTCCTCCCTTCCGCTCTCTCTCCCATTGGTCCAGGAAGTATGGAAGTGTGGGAAGTTGCCATGACAACTATGTCCTCTTACCCCTCTCATCTCTGCCAAAATGGGAAGAGGAGGGGTGTGACAGGCAGAGAAGGAGGGGCTGGAGAAAGGCAATAAAAGATAAGGTTAATTCTCCCCCACCCCAACTGCCTCCTCAAAATCCGTGGGGGACCCCCTTCCCCACCAGAAATCCGAAAATATTCCTAAAGAAGACTATGAAGAGAGTCTGCGCCGCGCCCGTCCACGCCCCTCCGCGCCTCCACTCCAGCCTCAGTCTAGGAACTTTGGGGTCCAGTGCTGTAGATGCTGGGGCGGGGGCGAGTTCCCCTCGTGCGGCCCGGAGGAGACCTGGAGCGGAGCGAGGCTCTGCTGTCTGAGGTCCTGGTCCTGCAGGTCCCGCCCTCCGGCGCCGCCCTCGCAGAGCCCACTCGGTACGGAGACCGGACCACCCGGGGACTTGGGGGCGGAGCTTGGCCACTGTGCTCCCAGCGGAACCATGAACCGTTGCCCCCGCAGGTGCCGGAGCCCATTGGGGCAGGCAGCGCGATCCCTCTACCAGCTGGTGACTGGGTCGCTGTCGCCAGGTATGAAGAAGGGAGGAAGGGGATGGACCCCTTAAAAAATGAGCGAAGTGGGATAGGAGACTTACAAAGGAGAGAAGGGAAACAGCCCCTCAAAGACTGAGGGAGCAGGATCTCTCAAAGAAAAGGGTTTAAAGGGCAATGCCCCTGACAGAAGTGGAGCTCGGGGCAGGATTCCTTACAGAGAAGGCAGAGGGGGTAGGGGTTCGTCAAGGGGGAAAGGAGAGGGGGCATCATGGTCCCTCACAATGGTGGAGGAGCGGGCAGGGCTTCTCACTGATGGCAGAGGAGGGGCCTCCAGTGGTGGGGGTAAGAGGCAGAGCCCCTCACAGGGATAAGAGGAGGAAGCTTGCTTGCAGCAGAGCAGGGGAAAGGCACAGCCCTTTACTGAGTTGTTCGGTTTAATGGGATCTTAAGAAGACTGAGGAGGTAGGAATGGACCAACATGAACTCAGCTAGTGAGCTCATGCATGATGGGATGGATAGACTTATGTGGCGTGAGGAGTGTATGTCACCGTTTTGTCTGTCTCTAGGAGTCTGTCCTGAGGGGGTTGTGCATGCATCACTGGGGTTGCAAACGCTCGGGCTCTGTGTCCCCAGCTCTGCGTATCCCTGGGATTCTCTGACAGTGAAACTGCACGTACCTACAGTTTTGTGCTTTAGAGTTGGGTTGGGGGTCCCTGTGTCACACTAGTTAGTTGTGGAGCCTTCACAAGGCTGTACTGTAGTGTGGGATTTGTGGAATTTATACGGGGATTATGGGTATCATATCATGGCACTGCTGAGATTTGTGCGCACTTCCACTTGGGTTTCCTTAGGGCTGCCTGGGCAGGGCCCACAGAACCCAGCATCACCTCCCCACCTGGCCTGGGGAGACCAAAGCAGCCTAGCTCCCTGGCATTCTGGGAGCTGTAGTTCTCTGGCTCTCTCCATGGTGTCCACGCCACTTGAGCCCCTGGAGTAGAGGCAGGCCGTTCCAGAAGGAGAGGAGATGGGGCTGAGACACAGCCATACTTGGAAGTTGCCTGGGGAGCATGCATCCCCCAAGCCCACTGCTTGGGCCTGTCTCCAGTGACAGATGGCCAGAGCCAGGCGGGGCCAGCTCTCAATCATAGCAGGCATGACTTCCAGGCCCCAAAATAGCCCAAAGGCCTAGGGAGTTCATTAATCACCTGATACAGCTGGGGGCTGCTGTGTCTTCTGTCCTGGCTGGGGTACAGTAAGCCGAGGGACTGAGAAAAGGGCTTTGGGGTCTTCACTGGCCAGGATCTTCACTCGGGGAACAAGGATAGATGGAAAAGTGGGACAGTTACATAGAGTGGGCCCCCCCATTAGGTTTGAATGACTAAATGATAGGAGTATCTCTGGTGAGATTTGACAGATCCAGGGAGGGCCCACCTAATGCTTCAAGAAAGTTTCCCCTGCCCTGGCTGGTGTGGCACAATGGATTGAGTGCCAACCTGTGAACCCAAAGGTTGCCAGTTCGATTCCCAGTCAGGGCACATTCCTGGGTTGCAGGCCAGTTCCACAGTTTGAGAGAGCACAACCTGGGTTGCAAAAGGCAGCTAGTTGTTGTTTCTCTCCCTCTCTCCTTCCCATCCCTCTCTCTCTCAAGAGAAATGAAATCTTAAAAAAAAGAAGTTTTCCCTTTAGCCCTCACTCTGCCTGATGTGTTTCCATTAAGACTTTACTCCTTTGAGTAAAGAGCTAAATGGCACAGGAATGCTTGGGAGGACAGATCTGGGCACGTTTCTACAAGGCCCTGAGACTTGAGAGGTCGCTGAGTGGGGAGAAGGGAGAACTTGAGAAACAACTTCCCCTTTTACTTCTGACAGACCCTCCCACTAGAGGCATGGTTGATTTAGGACCTTGAGTCCCTGTGTGGCTGGGTCAAGGTCTCTGAAGGCTGAGAGTAGAAGCGAGAGAGGGAAGTGGAGGGACAGGGACAGGGCAACTGGCTGCAAGGTTGTCACTCTGTCCATCTGTGAGTTAGCATCTGAGGTCAGGGAGATGTCACTGTGCTGCCTCTTTCAATGGAAGAGCTTGGCATTCAAGGCTCCATGGAATCTGACCCTTTTCATCTTATCATTTGTAGCTCCTCTGGGTGGCTAAGCCACAGTCACCCCTAAGATTTCTTTTTTTTTTTTTTTTTTTAAGATTTTATTTATTTTCAGAGAGGGGAAGAGAGAGCGAAAGAAAGGAAGAGAAACATCGATGTGCACAAGAAACATCAATCATTTGCCTCTTGCACGCCCCCAGCTGGGGACCTGGCCTACAACCCACACACGTGCCCTGATGGAATCAAACCAGTGACCTTTTAGTTAGCAGGCTGGCACTCAGTCCACTGAGCCATGCCAGCCAGGGCACCCGCAGGATTTCTTGACACACCCACATCTATTGGAGAGACAGCCTGAAGGATTTGGCAGATTATTGGTTGTGGTTCAAGTTTTGATCCACCCTTATAATCTGCGCTGTCTTGGGAAAATCACTTCTCTGCGCCCCAGTTTCTTCATTGGCAGACCAGGTACATTGCTACTCACTCTGACCACATCAACTGTAAACACAGGAGTGATAGACCCGACCTCCCAGGTTTATTGTGAGGACTAAGGGAGGTAATGTATGTAAAGTATCCAGGACACAAAATATGCTCAATAAATGTTGATCCCTTTATGAAGGTGGCCTGGTGACATTTTAGCCACCCTTTAAGAGTCAGCTCAAAAAATACCCTCTCCAACTTAGAAAGGCCTCCCACCTGGAAAGTTTTTACTATAGCTCATTTTATGCCTTGCCTAGAACAAACAGTTCTTCCCAAGTGGTAGGCGTGCAACAACTATTTTTTGAATGAATAGATGGCTTGTAGTTCTCTCAGCGGGAGAACTCCCTGCCCAGTGGGAGCCAAGCCCTGTTTGGTTCACCTTTGTCCCTCAGGCACCAGCACAGGGCCTGACATTCAGTCTACACGTCCAGTTTTTTCATGGCCTGCCTGGCCCTCTAGGAACTTGGAAGCTAGTTGAGGAAGCAGGATTGATCCAGAAATATCTGGGTTCAAATCTGCATCATTTAACTCTGAGCAAGTCCCTTTGTCTCTCTGGTCCTCGTTTATCTCATCAGTAAAATGGGCGCAACACGAATCACACTGCCTACCTCACGGGGTATCATGGGAAGCCACTGAGAGAACAGTGTTTGTGGAAATGTCTGTGAATTGCTAAGTGCTCTGGAAATGTGAGGAGGGAGTGGTGTGCTATTAATAATGGTCACTGTTCCCCGGCTGGTGTAGCTCAGTGGATTGAGCACGGGCTGGGAACCAGAGGGTCCCGGTTCGATTCCCAGTCGGGGCACATGCCTGGGTTGCAGGCCAGGTCCCCAATGAGGGCCATGTGAGAGGCAACCATACATTGTTCTTTCTCCCTCCCTTCTCCTCTCTCTGAAAATAAATAAATAAATAAAATCTTTAAAAAAAAATAATGGTCACTGTTAAGGTGGCTGGTGATGCAGGCTGTGAAAGAATTCACAAAGAGAAGAAAGTGTAGAGAATAAACTTTTTATTCACTCTCCAAGAAAGGAGAGGGGGTTGATGTGGAGAGATACACCAGCCTCGAGAGGTGGGGGCTTTGAGCTTTTTTGTTTGTTTGTTTTTAATTTTTTTAAATTTTATTTCTTTTTAGAGAGAGGGGAAGGAGGGAGAAAGAGAGGGAGAGAAACAGCAATGTATGGCTGCCTCTCACATGGCCCTCACGGGGACCTGGCCCGCAACCCAGGCATGTGCCCTGACTGGGAATCAAACCGGGACCGCTTGGTTCCCAGCCCGCACTCAATCCACTGAGCTACACCAGCCAGGGGGGCTTTGAGCTTTTATTGGATTATAATTGGATTAAAAAGGTGGGGGCCCTGGCTGGTGTAGCTTGGTAGATTGATTGTCAGCCTGTAAACCAAAGGGTCACAGGTTTGATTCCCAGTCAGGGCGCGTGCCTGGGTTACAGGCCAGGTCCCCAGTAGGGGCCACGTGAGAGGCAACCACACATTGACGTTTCTTTCCTTCTCTCTTTCCTTTCCCCTCTCTCTAAAAATAAATAAAAATCTAAAAAAAATAAAGGGGTGGGGTTGCCATTTGGCCCCTGAGCTGTGGGGGTGCTGTAACAGAGCTGGCAGTTTGTTCAAACGTTATCTTCTGCCTGTGGCTGTAGGCAGCCAGTTAGTTCTGTTCTTGCTTCCAGTAATTTCCAGTCCTGGGGACAAGCTCAGAAGGGTAAAATGGCAGTCATATTTAACAAGGTCATAGGCCTGCCAGGCAGAGGGTGCTACCATAGCAAATGGGGCTGGCTTTGCCCTTTCGGTCACAAACACTTTGGCGTGTACTCTGGGCCCGGAGTTATTCTACCAGCTTTCCATGCATTAATTCATTCACTCCTCCCAGCAACCATATGAGATGAACAGCTCAGGCACACAGAGGCTAAGAACGTGACCATTTAATTGCAACTTAAAATTAAGAGGCAAAGCTGGGATTTGAACCCAGGGAATCTGACACGCTTACACATGTTGTTACCACATTGTATTCGAGAAACGTATTTATACGTTTTACGTTGACTGGTGGTGGAGTTCGGGACACGTATAAATACGTGTTTTGTAGACTAGCGGTAGAATGCGGGTAACGTATAAATACATTTAGTTTTATACTTTTTTATTGCTCTAAAGGGATACTAACATGCAGATATACGAATTCCAAAGGACAAAATTTGGGTCTCTTTAACACAGACAATGGTGAATTATGTATGTATGTTTTAACGATTATCACCAAAAACACTACTAAAACTTCATTCTTTCTTTTTTTACACATTTTACTTACTTTTTTCAAAATATTTTCAATAAATCGGAATTTTTACATATTTTATTACTTTTATTTCAATTTCCAGTGAGTTTTCCAGTATTTGTCTGTTTAAAATTTAAGAAAAATAATTCAGTATACATTTTATAGTAAATCACAAAAAGTTTCATTGAAAAAAATATGTAAAACTAAAGTTATCGTAATTTTACTGAATGTT
>PVJI01000022.1:175917-397052 GCA_004026765.1 Micronycteris hirsuta | reverse complement strand
CAAAATGGCCCGCTCCACCTGTTAGCTTGCAATAAAAGCTACCCGCGTACCATGGGTTACCTAGGATGCTAAGCTGCCTCCTTTTGTTGTTCCACTGGTAATATTACAGAAGAACTAGGTGCTGAGTTCTGAGGGCCCAACATTAATTTCAGTAGAAATTCAGGTACCTGGAGCCTGCTGGGGGCTGGAGGCTCTGAAGGGATGGGAATTCAAGATGCCTCCAAAGGATAGACAAAAGCGGTAGTGTAGAAGGAAAGCAGAAGGAGGCGTATTCCAGGCAGAGGGCCTAGCAAGAGCAAAGGCACAGAGATAGTGAGACAGTGGGAGGCCAAACTGTCTGAAAAAAAAGCGGGGGGACCTGCTAATGAGGGGAAGGGGAAGGGAATTAAATGCCAGATGTGGAATTTGGACCGGGACAGGAACAATTTGCTGGTTTCACTTGTCAATCTGTAATCTCTGAAGTGGGAGAATCCAAAAGCAGTCCCCGAGTTGACTTCTTCTTGGGGGAGGGGAGGAGGGGAAGCAGAGGATCAAGCCTGCCCTCCTTCCCAACCCTCCTTCGAACACCTTCCAGGGCTGTTGGGTGGAGGAAAGTAAAGGGTGCGATCGGTCTGAAGCGGACGCCTGGACCCCAGTGGTGGTCTGTGGAACTACAGATCAGCAAATCTCAAAAGCAGCAGCGGCCACCCAACCCTGGCCCCACAACTGGGGCTCAGACACACTCACTGGCCCCACAACTGGGTCAGACACTCACCCCAGAGGGCTTCCTCCGGGGTCCATCCCCCTAAACCGAGCCTCCTGGATGGGCGAGCTAAGACGGAAGCCAGCGTAGTGCGGTGGCTCGCAGCCAGACTGGTTTAAGATCGAGGCTCTGATACTTCCTGATGGGACCTCCTTTTGCCTTAGTTTTGCCACCTGTAATGGGGATAACAGTACTGTCTTCACAGGTTTGTTGTGAAAATTCAACATGATAATGTGTTAAGCACAAAGTACCCGATCTCGCACTCAGGGAGCGCTCCGCGGCGGTGGTCAGCCGTGCAGTAACTCAGCAGCTCTAGTCTCCCGGCTCGCCGGCTCTGCAGGCCTCTCCCCACCCCCTACACTCACCAGCACCGCTGACCAGGAACGAGCTGGATGGAGGAGGGGCTCCAGGAATGTTCCAGGAGGTGGAGGCGGGCAGTGGCGCCCTTGGAGGGTTCAGATTTCCCTTCCACCCTGGGCCTCTCCGTCTGCTCGGTAATGGTTCCCTAGGAGCAGGCAGGGCTTTGGCAGCTCCTGGGCGAGGCCCCGGCCAGGGGGAAGGGCAGAGCACAGCCCCTCCTCTCCCCAAGGCGCTTCAGTCTCTTGGTCACAGAGGCAGCCAAAATAAGTCTCCTCCCCATGGAGCTGTGCTAGGGCTAAGTAGCCTTTTTCCTGCCTAGGCTATTGGACTTAATTCTCCCTCCCTGGGCCTCAGTTTCCCTGTCTGTGGCCTGTGGGAGGAGGGTGCTCCCCGCACAGTCTCTATGGCAACCGCAATCGATGTCGATGGTGTCCTCCCGATGGGAGAGGTCACTGCCTTCCCCTCTATTATATTGTCATCCAGCTCCATGCAGATACAATTACACCACCACCATGGGCCCGGACACCTAATTATAGGACACATCCGTATCACCTCCCAGTCTTCAGACCCACATCCCACAATCCTCCTGAAACACAGACTCCTTACACCCCATACACACTCAGAAATATTCCCACACTCACACACACACCACAGACACCCCGGTCGCATACCCCTAAACACAAACACACACCTAATAGACAGGTGCACAGTCATGTGCAAACACGGGGATATACACACGGGAAAACACCCAGACTCCCCTGAGACATTCGGACCCCTACGTCCATCACTCAGGTATGTGCAGCTCAGCGCCTCTCACACACACGGCCCTTCCCTGCCTCCTCCCTGAGCAGGGCCCCTCCCTCTGCCTCCTCCCTTGGGCGCAGAGTAGCCACAGGGTGTCTGGGGGAAGCGGTCCTCAGGGACAGAGGCAGGTCACTGCTTCCCTCCTCTGGCCTGGCCTGGCCTGGCCCAAACCCTTCACACCAAAAGCTCCCAAGGAGATGCCAGACCCGAGGCCGAGGTGGCCTGTGAAGCGGAAGAGGCTGTGGCTGGGAGGTGAGTGGGGCAGGGGCGGGGTGAGAGAAGTGGGGAGAGGGAGGAGATCCAGGGCGGGAGAAGGGGCGGGAGGCTGCGGGCGGTCCTCCTCACGCTGGGGAGCCCGAGGGCCAGGGCGGCGTGGGAGTCTCAGCTGGTGGGGGCCATGCCCCGGGCCCACCATGAACCTGGAAGGGCTGGAGATGGTCGCAGTGCTTGTGGTCCTCGCTCTGTTTGTCAAGGTCCTGGAGCAGTTTGGGCTCTTTGAGCCTGTCTCCTTGGAAGGTAACCCAGGTGTCTGGGCAGGTCTGGGCTGCTGGCTGGAGGGACCGCTGCCACCAGCATTGGGGAGGGGCTACTCTCACTTATGACTGGGAGCAGGGATGAGCAGATTAGTGATGGGATGGGGTATCTCTGGGAGGTGTGGGGGGGTGCTTGGGGAACAGGGCATCTGGGAGAGGTAGAGGGGGGCTCTGGGGTGGAGCGTCTGGGGGAAGTGAGGAGGAAATCTGGGGGACTAGGTGTCTGACGGAGGTGAAGATAGAGGACCAGGGGACAGGGTATTTGGGGAAGTGACGAGGGGTGCCGTGTGGGAGGACTGGGGTATGGAGATGAGGGGCATCTGGGGGACATGAGGAGAGGTCAGGAGATAGGCAGGGGTGTCTGGAGTAGAGGAAGGAGGTTCCAGGGATCCGGAGATACCACTAGACTTCCAGAGGTCCCGTTTGGGGCCGGGGCCCACAATGGCTCAGAAGATGTGTGAGCCCATGCCTCATCCCTGCAGGTTACAGGGTGTGTGTGGACTCAGTACGTGAGAGATACAGGGGGTGTGATTGTGTGTGTCCATGTGTGTGATGGGAAAGGACAAACTGTGTGACTGTGTGAGCCTGTGTATGTGACAGGAATGTAATTTAGTGTGTCACAGTGACAGGGTATGTGGCTTTGTCAGATGGTGGATGTGACTATGCCTGAGGGAACAGTGTGTGTGTCTGCCCGTGGGTGTCAGATTGTGTACATGGCTGTTCCCGGAGCTCCCTGAGCATTCCTAGCCCTACACCCGAGACTGAGGAGGGGGGTGGGTCCTGGAGGGCGGGAGTGAGAATGCTGTGAATGGGACATTTGTAGATCCGCTCTGGCAGGAGGGAGAGGGGTGGGTCCTATCAGGGACCCTGCTTCCCAGGCGCCCACTTCCTCTCAGGATCCAAGGGCAGAATGGTCCCCAGGGGCTAGACGCTGGGAGTGGGACATTCGTTCCTGCTCACGTGGGGAGAGCGATATCAGAGGGAGCGAGGTGAACATGCTCTGCCTCCCCAGAGATTCTGGCCTCTCCCTCCACTCGACGCCAAGAACTGTGCAGCTCCATGCCATGGTTGCTCCCCAGCTCCACCAGGGACAGGTAAACAGGCAAGAACCATGATGGGGGGACTGTGGGGAAGAACTAAAAAGATGTGAGAGGAGCGAGGACAAAATGGAGGCCCATGAAGTGCTCTAGTGTCGAGTAAGAGCAGAAGACGCCCAGCTCACCTCCATCCTCGGCTGCAGGTATTGGGGTGGGGCGGGGAACAGGAATTGGTCCTAGATGAACTAGGGTTCTTCCAATCTTTTTTTTTTTTTTTAAGAGTGAGGGGAAAGGAGGGAGAACGAGAGGGAGAGAAACATCTATGGGTTGCCCCCAACTGGGGACCTAGCCCACAACCCTGGCATGTGCCCTCACTGGGAATCAAACTGGAATCCACTGAGCCACATCAGCCAGGGCTCATCCAGTCCTCATTGGAGGAAATCGGTTGGGCCCTTCAGACTATTTGGTGGGAAGAGGGGTCATCCAGGAAACCCAGCATCCCGTCAGCTGAAGGCAGCCCCTTTCTCTTTCCGTCTTTTGAGGAGCCTAGAGGAGAGTGAGTCTTGGGAGCAGGTAAGGAGGACGTGTGAAGAGGAGGAGATTGGCAGAAGGGGGGAGCTGCCCCCCAGTCTGGTGGCTGCTCTAGGGTAGCAACAGAGGCCCCGGGGGCAACACAGCCTCAGCTCCGGGAAACCGAAGTCCAGGCTAATGGAGCCCCGGGCCAGGGGCCAGGCCGCCATCGATCCCCCACCCAGCCCACTGCCCCTCCCACCTCTCCAGGGCTCCTGCTGCGGAGGCGGGAGAGAGGACGTGTTGGAGCCGGAGAAGGCGGTGACTTCTAACAGTTACCTCCGGGAGCTGGGCCTTATCCTGAGGGTGGAGACTGCATTGGGAGGGCGGCGCCTGTGTGGGAGCGGAGATGCCAGAGTACCCTACAACCAGAGAAAGTTGGGCCCCAGGCTGCGATGAGAGCTGCAGGACGTGTGTGGAAACAAGGGGACAGGAGAGGAAATGTGATCGGCAGGCTCCAGCTAGCCCCACGTCACACTGAAATACTCATTTTAAGGTCCATTATTGCCTCAAAGTTCAATATCATTTCACTTTCAAAGAGCAGGCCATACTGGAAAGGACTGGGAAGGGACACTTTTAGGGCGGGTGAGTCAGCTGCTGGGGAGCCCTGTCCCACTGGCCGGGAGACACCCGCGCCTTGGGACGGGAGCCCTAGGAAAGGGAGGTGGGCGCGCTCTGGACAGGTGGGCCTCCGCCGGTGGGCTGCAGCCTTAGTCACAGTGTGATAACGGGTTCTTGTCCTGGGGGCCGTGTCAGGTGTCACAGTATTATAAGATCCTCGAGTGGCATTAACACGTTGTGTCATGATGTCCCCAGGGTCATCGTGTGTTTCCGTGTGATTCAATCATACTGCGTGTGTAGGACGGCCTGTGTAGTTCCTCTGGTGTATGTGTCGTGTGGTTCCCAGGCCACAGCTGTGTGTTTGCGTTCAGGAGTTTTAGGGCAGAGTGTGTACGTGCGCCTGTGTTGAAGCCTGAGTAATTAGGCCACGGGGCGTGAGTGACTGGGTATCAAGCTGTCACTGTATGGCATCCATCACTCTGTGGTTTACCATTCTCTGTGTGTCACTCTGCACGCCTGTCTGTCTGTGCGTGTGCGTGTGCGTGTGTGTGAGAGAGGTGTTCCTACCCGGGCAATCCTCCGGTTGGACATCACCCTCAGAGGTCCAGCTGTAACTCTGGAGGCAAGGGCACTGGGTCAGCAGACACTGAAGCCAGTGCCACCTGCTGGGAGCTGCCCCCCTCTCTCCAGCTGGGCCCCCTTATGCGAGGCGCCCCAGCTGCCTCCGTGGGTTTTCCATGCCTCTGAAACCCACTGGGCTCCCCTGACCCGGTCCCAGCTACCTTCGCCATTCCCCTTCAACCCTCCCCCAACGCCCCGCCCCCAGCCAGGGTTAATCTGTGATGGTGGGAACGGGACAGGGCACGGAGGGGCGGTGGGGGTTAATGTGCCTTCCCGGGGTCTTCTCTCTTCCCAGGCCACCCTCCAGGGCCCACTAAAAAAGCGCTGAAGCAGCGGTTCCTCAAGCTGCTGCCTTGCTGCGGGCCCCAAGCCCTGCCCTCAGTCAGTGAAAGCAAGTGCCGCTCCTGTACTTCCTGGGGCGGGCCCATCGTGTGGGACAGTGTGACTGGAGCGGGCCTCTGCGTGTGTGTGCACGCCTGTGTGTGTGTGTGTGTGCACGCGTGCGCGGCCAGTGTGCCCTCCTTGGCGGGGTGGGCACTGGCTAGCGCGAGAGTGAGTAGGCGTAGCTACAGTCCTCAGAGGAAGCGCAGTGTGGGGACGTGGTCAGTTTGGGGTGCGGGGCCCTAGTGTCCGGGGCGGCACCAGGTTGCGAAATGCGCGGGACCCGTGTGACTGAGGGCGGCCCGGCGTGCTGGGGGCTGGTCTGTGCGCCTGTGCGTGGCTTAGCTGGGTTAGTGTCCGCGACTTCGGCCTCCTGCCCCGTCCCTGGGCATGTTATGGTTGTCGAAATGCATGTTGCCCGTGCGGGTGGAGCCCGCCTTCCACCGGATGCCAGGATACTTGGATTTCCCAGTGGCAGCCTGGTTCCCAGTTGAGTGACCCCCCCTTTGTCTCTAGGCCTGTTTTCTCAGTTGGGCCTCGTCCATGTCAGAGGGTCGTACTTTCATTTTGCAAGCTACCGAGGCCCGTTTTGTAGTTGTTTGAGAGTGTCGTGGTGTTTGACCCCGGATCCCACTTGGGGGTAGATTCGGAAGAAGAACCGGCGTGAATGCTGCATGCAGGTGTGCGTGGGGTCCATTTCGCGTGTGCCTGTGCTCGTTCGTCACGTGTGCTTTTGCGCGCGGGGCTGGGGTGTGTGCATTGTAACACGCAGGTTTGTGAGATCTGCAGTGAGTGTGAGGGACAGACGAGGTGTGTGCCTGCAGTGGGCCGGGTTTTCGGCTTTCTCGGTGACAGTGCGCTCCCTTCAGCATTAGCCGCCCCAGCCTCCCTCCGCCCCCACAGACCCTGCCCGCTGGACCCAGGTGACTTCCTCTCCTGGTGGGGGCGGGGGCGGGGTGGGGGGCTTTGGGAGAATGGGAGGGCATTTGCCTGGGGGACTGGATGTTGGGGTTCGGGGGACTGAGATGGGGCTGGGGTGGGGCCTTGGCTACGGCTTACCGGAGGTGGAGGCTGGGGTGGGGTCTAGGCGGGGCTTGGCTGGAGCTGGGCGGGGCATGGCTCCAGCATGGCTCTGGAAGGCGGGAATCTGGGCGGGGCAAGACCTGGACCCCGCAGATCCGAGTGGGTCAGGGGGTGTCCAGAAGCTCGGATCCTCAGACGCCTCTTCTCGAACCTGCTTTTACTACTCCAACCCCTTACGGGATAAAGATGGGTTGGGGCCTTTTCTTCCTACCAAGGACCAAGGGCCCAGGGGCCAGCGCCTGGTTGGATCCCTGGCTCTGGAGGCAGGCCTGGCCTTGGGCCAGGCCTTCTCATAGACTTTGAAGTTGACCAGAGTCTTGTCTTCTTGCTCTCACGTCCAGGGAACTGGCAGGCTGGTCTCTGGTATCGGAGATAGGGGGGATGTATGGATCGGTGATTTTGAAGAGGGGCCATGGGGGCTGGGCCTGAGGCGCGCCTCTCCCCCTCCCTCGCCCCCTCAACCCCCACAGACAGCGTGGAGGATGAGTTTGAACTGTCCACCGTGTGTCACCGGCCCGAGGGTCTGGAGCAGCTGCAGGAGCAAACCAAGTTCACTCGCAAAGAGTTGCAGGTCCTGTACCGGGGCTTCAAGAACGTGAGTGTGAAAAGCAAGGCCAAACTGGGGGAGGGGTGGGACAGGAGGGGCCAGCCTATCCAGGACTAATCAGAAAGGTGGCCTGGCTTTGGGATGTGAGACAGAAGGCAAGGGGGAAGAAGAATCCCCTTCCCCACTTCCAGCCCCTACTCCACTCCCCTCCCGCGGACCAGACCCAGCTTCTAGCAGGAGGTTCTGGCCTGTTGAGGAGTGGAGCCTGTAGACTGTAGACGGGTAGGTTAGGTTTTTGTTTTTTTATAGTTTTTTTTTTTTTTTTTGCACTGGGAAGAAGTCTTGCCTCCCATCAAAAGAGCTCCATGGTGAGCCCCCTGGAGACATGAAGACTTTGCCCCTCTCTGGGAGTTTCTGGGCATGGAAGGGGGAGGGATGTGGAAGGGGGGTTTGTCTGTGTCCTCAGTCTGGTCTCCCCACTGCCCAGGAATGTCCCAGTGGAATTGTCAATGAGGAGAACTTCAAGCAGATTTACTCTCAGTTCTTTCCTCAAGGAGGTGAGGGGACAAGGCCTGAAAGGAAGCAGCTGTCTGTCCATCTCTAGGCTGAGTTGGGGAGAGGGTGGGGGTGGGGGCTGGGAATGCCAGGTGGTAAGAGGTGTTTGGGGAGTCCCATGGAAGCTGGAAGCCCTCTGCTGTCTGGAAGCCAAGCTCACTGGCCCACTCTTCTGCAGACTCCAGCACATACGCCGCTTTTCTCTTCAATGCCTTTGACACCAACCACGACGGCTCCGTCAGTTTTGAGGTGAGCTGCATGCAGAGGGTGGGCCAGGGAGGCCTGGGGGCTTCAGGGCCAGGGTCTATCGGCCAAACCCAGAGAGGAGGTTGAGCGAAAGGTATCTGAAGACATGTTTTTCCCCGTGCCTCCTTCCCAGGACTTTGTGGCTGGCTTGTCAGTGATTCTTCGAGGAACCATAGATGACAGACTGAATTGGGCCTTCAACCTGTATGACCTCAACAAGGATGGCTGCATCACCAAGGAGGTGTGCAGGGCAGCCGAAGAGCTGGAGGGGAGGTGTGAAAGGCCCCCCGAAGGAAATGAGACCCACATGTGCATTACCAGCGAGGGCGATGCTTGCCCTAGGCCCTGGGCCTCCCAGCTTGGAGGCTATAGGCCCTGAGGAGGGCTCCTCTTCTTTTTTGGCCCCACAGGAAATGCTTGATATCATGAAGTCCATCTATGACATGATGGGCAAGTATACATACCCTGCACTCCGGGAGGAGGCCCCAAGGGAGCATGTGGAGAGCTTCTTCCAGGTACTCGGGACGGGGTAGGCTGGAGGGTCCTGGCGGGAAGGGAAGAAGGTGAGGTCCCAGTGGGGAACTTCCCTGAATTCTACCTGCCTCTCTCCTGCCATCCTTCCTGTTATTCCTCCCGACTACCTTTTCTCAGAAGATGGACAGGAACAAGGATGGCGTGGTGACTATTGAGGAATTCATCGAGTCTTGTCAAAAGGTACAGGTCCCCACCCCCCACATTTCCCTGGTCTGGACTCAGGGTCTAATTCGAGGCTGTGGGAGAAGGCTCCTTTGGGCAGAGTATCATCTCCTTAACTCAGCCCCACTCCCAAGCCTGCTCCTTCACAACGGGTGGAGGCCTGCCACTCCTCACCTCTGGTCTCCTGGGTGTCTCCTTCCTCATTGCCTCTCTGTCTCTGACTGTCTGCATTTATAACTCAGTGTCTCTCTCCCTGTCTCTGACAAGCTCTTTTTCTCTCTCTCTCCCCACTCTGCCTCTCTCACACCATGGCGACAGGATGAGAACATCATGAGGTCCATGCAGCTCTTTGACAATGTCATCTAGCTCCCCAGGACAGGGGGGTCAGGTGTCCGTTGACCATGCTCTAGCCCTAGTCCAGTTGGACCTTACCCTTCTCTCCCCAGGTCTGCCCTCATCCTAGCCCTGCCCAGGGTCTGTAGGAATCCAAGAGCCTGGGAATTTAGTGGAGCCAAAGGGGCCAGGGAGTGGGCAGAATGCATCTGCTGGGTGTTCCCAACTCCCAACAGCTCCCACCCCCTTCCTGCCTGACATTCAGTGCTTAGGGTGCCCCTGCTATAGGAATGAAGTGGTTCTCCACCTCCCCGCTCTAGAAACTACAACAGTAGACAGAATTTCTCCTGCTATGGTGCTTTTCCCATCCTGGATCTCAAACATTTTCCCTAAGACTCCGTTCTCAGAGAGGCCACTCTGTCCTTGACATGGATTGGCCTTTCAGAGCAGGGCCTTTGAGAGCTCTGTAGGAAGGGGACAAGAATGAAAAGGCAGAAATCTTGGGCTTGAGCCAGTGGTCAGGCCCTAGGAGGCAGCCAGAGTGCAGAGTAGAAAGGCCTAGGGGCTGTCGGTGAGAGCTAAGGCACGCCAGGCTCTCACTCTGAGCACCGCCGTCTGCCACCAAGCTGTAAACATAGGGATTTCTAGGCTCTTCAGAACTTTTCTCCTTGGAAACACCCCACAAATTTTCCAGCTCAGTATCCCAGAAATGCTTGGGATCATGATGTCTGGCTCCTCCCTGGATTTTTCCCCTCTCCTTCCTTCCTGTTTTGTATGGTAGTGGTGGCAGCAGGGGAATATGGGCGGGAGATGTCCTGGCTAATGCCTCCCTAAGGTTCAGCCTACCAGCATGGGGTGAGTCAGGGACCATCTAGTGAATGCAGTAGAAGAAAGGGAAGGAGGGAGGCTGGCATAGCATCTGAACCAGTGTGGGGGCATTCACTAAAATCTTTGATCTACCCAGGCTTTGCCCAGCCCCCCAAATAGCCTCCTCAATTCCCACTAGGGTCTCCTCTTACTCTATTCAATCTACCCAGAGATGCCCTGAACATACCTAGAAGGCAGGAACCAGAGGATCCATGGCCCACATCATCAGCAGCACCCCTGCCATGCTGTTGCTCCTTAATACACCTGCTTGTTCCATTAGCCAGGACCTGAGGGGAAGGGCCCCCAGAGAGCTCCCTTTCCCATCAGAACACTGTCAACTGCTTTGCATTTTTGGCTCCTCTGTATATTTTGTAAAATAAAAAAATACACCAGATCCAATAAAACATGATGGCTATGCACAGGCTTCTGTCTCCGCCTTTTTATCCTTCCTGCCCCCTACATACGTCACAGCCTCCAACTCATGCGCCTGCAGCCTGTTCTCTCGGAAAGAAAGGGCCTCTCTTTCCCAGTGTGGCCACCTCTTGGCACAAGACCAAGACTTGGGTTCTGAAAGAGGTGGAAACCTACCTGACCTTAGAGAAGTGCCTACGAGAATCTCTCTCCTTAGAGGAGACAAGGAAGAGACAGGATACCAATGCCCCAAAGATTGTGCCAAACCAGCTGTCTTTGTCTAGTCGTTATTACAAGTTGAATCAATAATTTCTAATTTACAGACACCAGTTAGTCTCAAAGTGTTTTCTTTTGAGAGGGGAATTCCCTTTAGTGTCTAATGAAAATTTTGTTATGTAAACACCCTGATCTTGCCTTCAGTATGGACATACATTTGTGTCTAAGCTCCACCCAAGAATGATGGGCAATCAGATGGCGTGGACCCAGGGCAGGTTACCATGGAGCAGGTGACACTAGGGTAATAGAAACTTCCTGTGGAGGGGGGAACGTTTCTTTGTTTTGCTGCTAGAGAGGTAGCCACCATGGTAGGTTCCTCCCATCCTTCCTCGAGGGCAGAGGCATCAAACTCACTTTCACCGGGGGCCACATCAGCATCACGGTTGCCTTCGAAGGGCCTAATGTAATTTCAACTCCTTAACAGTTAAGGAGTAGTTACATTTATACAGTCCTAAAGTTATTTTGGCCCTTTGAAGGCAACCGTGAGGCTGATGTGGCCCTGGCGAAAATGAGTTTGACACCCTTGCTCTAGGGTACCATCGTATAGTGACTAAGCTTCACCATCCATAGGAAGTCTTTGGACATAACTCAGTTTCAAGACTGAAATCAAGGAATATCATGCTTCCTGTTGCATTTGATTTTGCCCTTGAACGTTCTACTGCAGAAGTCCTCTCCCTCCTGTCCCTGAGGAATGGTGATAAATAAGGACGTTAAGCCCGGAAGTTGCATGGCCATCTCCCTACCAACCAGATCAAATGTGAACACACAGAGAACCAAGGGGAACCCGGAGAAGGGGAAACAGACCCTGCCTAGAGCTCCATCAACTGTCATGTCTTTTATATTTGAGTTTATACCTTTCCTTGTGGTTGAATCCCATTTTAGGCAGAATTTTTCTGCTACTAGCAAATGTACCCAACTGAATCTGTAGCTACAAACCAAGGATGTCTTGAGTGAGATTGTTTTTATAGACATACATTACAGAAAAGAATTCCAACATTTACTAACTGTATTCCAAGATTATGTAGAGGCACCTGTTCTATTACTTCTATTCTATTGCTGTACACATTGGCAAGGTTTTGTGTCCAAGAAACAAAACGTACTTCCAGATCCATTGCTTTGTCATCTGACCCTACTCACATCGCACAGCTACCTGCTCTTTAGGCCCTTGGGTTCCATTGGGTCACAATCCCTTTGAAGGATCTGATGAAATGTATGGGTCCACTGTCCAAAAGAAGAAGAAAAAAAACCACATTTACTTATTTGTTTTTTTTTTTAAAGATTTTATTTATTTATTTTCAGAGAGAGAAGGGAGGGAGAAAGAGCAATGTATGGTTGCCTCTCACATGGCCCTCACTGGGGACCCGGCCCGCAACCCAGGCATGTGCCCTGACTGGGAATCGAACCAGGACCCTCCGGTTCCCAGCCCGCGCTCAATCCACTGAGCTACTCCAGCCAGGCTACTTATTTGTTTTTAAATCCTCACCTGAGGATATGATCATTGATTTTAGAGAGAGAGTGAGTAGCATCAACATAAGGAGGAAACATCGATATGTTCCCCCACCCCCTTATGTGCCTTGACTGGGGAGGGAACCCGCAATCCAGGTACGTGTCTGACCAGGAATCAAACCCACAACCTTTTGGTGTACAGGATAATGCTCCAACCGACTGAGACAACCGGCCAGGCTCCATTTATTTTGGTAACCCTTAAGCCTATCCATGGGCCCTAAATTAAGCCCCTGCAATCTAGTCTACCTTTCAGCCTTCCATTGTACGGAAGAGGAAACAGGTGCATTTATAGGAGAATCGAGACTTGACTCAGTTCCCAAAGTCTCTCTTCAGTGTGGGCCTGTGTCACAGTAAAGATTTGTGTGGAAAAGATGAATGCTGTGCATGTCATCATCTAAACAAAGTGACACTGTGACAGGCGCTCATGGTGCTCTCTACTTGTACTTCACGGCACCTCTCAGTTTGTCACTACTGTGCGTGTTTATGTGAGTAGCCGTCTTCTCTGACACGCTGTAAGCTACAGAGGGCTCCTTGGGTGCCTGGACTGTTCTCCCCCTCACCATCCCACCCTGAGGCCTGGTAAACAATAGACATTCAATAATTACTTGATTGGATGAATAAGCATGTTAAGGTTGTGTACATAACTGGGTTATGTGTGGGGGCATTCTCTATATTTTAGGGTAGGTCCAAGTTTAAGGGAAGTTGAAGTCTAAAGCTGAGAATGTCTAGTGAAGTGCCCAGAGTCAGGGCACAAAAATGGGAACCAGAAAAATAACAGGTTGGCATTCTGATTTTTTCTGGTCAATGGTTGGGCCCTGAAGGTTGTCAGCTGCTCCATCTCAAAACACCCTGCTTTCCTGCCTTCCAGTATTTTATACTTCCTGGTTTTCCTTTTACATTTCTGTCTGCCCCATCTCAGCCCTCTCTGCAGACTCATCCTTCTCACCTGGAATTCTAAATGTAGAATTTAGAATTCACAGCTCACACCTGAGCCTCTTCTTCAAACCACATTCAACCCCGTGGCTTAAATACCATCTATATGCAGGGGACTCCCAAATTTACATCCCCAGAATTGCCTGAGCTCCAAGACCCATTCATTTATCCAGGTGCCTATTTGACACATTACGTGGACCTGTAATGAACTTAACCTGTTCAAAAGGGAGCTTTGATTCATGCCTTCTCAGTCCTCCCCTTTTCAAGTAATGACACCATCCACCTAGTTGCTCAGGTCAAAATTTAGGAGTCTTCATGTCTTCCTCTCCCTCTCTCCCCACTACTCTCCTTTAATCAATCACCAATTCCACCACCAAAGGTGTAGCCCCTCTCTACCTCCGCTGCTGTTCCCTAGGCGAAGCCACTGTCATTACTCACCTGGATTATTACTTATTCTTCCACCCGAAGCCGCCCCTCCTTGCTGTGGTTACTTTTTATTACATCACTCAATTTCCTCGCTTCATATTACTTAATCACAAACTGAGTTCCTATGTATGTATTGAATTTGTTATGGTCTGTGTCCTCAACTAGCATGTGCACTCTCTGAGAGTAGGGCCCTATTTCATTCATTCCACAAATATTTATCATAGGCCTGTTAAACTTTGGTTCCTATTATAGATGTGGTATGGAGAGAAAGTGTGAGGCAAACACGGCCCTTCAAGTTTGAGAGGTACAGATATGGAAGGTGGATCTTGCTTGGGCCACAGACCCCAGAGCAGATCAAATTGTGGCTGACTTGCTAGCAGATGTGAGATATGAGGCAAAAAGGAAAATGCCATGAGACTGAGGGCTGGGGTTGGCTGGAATGACAGCTCCTGTTCCCCAAGTGACTGCACTATCCATTGAAGCTGCTTCTGACCCCCAATTGTCATCACAGGAAGTCCCCTAAGAAAATGCTTGCTCTTAACTCCAATCCCAACGCTCCAGGGCTACAAAGAAGAGGGGCTGTAAGAGTCTCAGGAGCTACAAGGTGGACGACCGTTGGAGGAGTTGAATATGACATGGAAGAGAAAGATGGACAATATTGAGTCAATCAGAATGAGACTGAGATGCTCAGTTCACATTTATACCGCACAAGTCGAGACCGGTAGCTCAACGTAAATGTCAAGCGCAGTATGACAGAACATGTAGAAAGCGGATCCAAGCCCACCTAGGATTCAGGGAAGGCTTCCCCAGGGAAATGATGCTTATGCCGGGGCCCAAGGTATTTCACTTCTCCCTCACACTTCACGTTCCCCATTCCCAAACGAGCCAGGCCTTTTCACCCCTCCCTGCATTTGTACTCTGTACCTTTTGCCTGGAGTGTTCTTTTCCCTTCCTCACCACTCAGCCTGGCTAACTCATACTCATCCTTTAACATCTAGCTCAAAAGCAAAACCACCCACGGTCATTGCCTCTTCCCCAAAGAGGATTAAATCAGTCTCTTCTCTGCGCGCTCCGGCAACACTTGGGTACAACTTACGGGATGTGTGCTTGATTGTCTCCACCACTATACTGTGAGCTCACAGTGGCTCAAGAGCCCAGCACGAGGCCCCCTCCATAGGTGTCGGCTGAATGGAGGAAGAAACGAATGATTGAATTTTTTAAAGGGGTTAGCGCCAAATTGGGTGTAGGCGGAAATGATTCAAGACAGGGGGGTTAGCTGAGCTCCTAGGAGCGTTGTCTTCACAGAACCGAGCCCGGGTCAAGTTGTAATGAGCCAACGTATTAGAAGAATCTCAATAGAAATAGGTCAGTTCCTTCCTATGTCTTTAAGACCTAGAGGCATCATTTCCGCGCCTGCCCATTGAGAGAGTAAACGCCTCTCTTTCTCATCCTTCCTACCCCCCCTTATTCCAATTGCCCCAACCCGCTGCAGCCTCCTCCCATACTCCCCTTCTTTGGGTCGGGTAATGGTCCGTCCCGGGGCGCCTGGCACGTTCTGGAGGGTGGAGAACATAAATGGTACATCCTACTGTCTTCATCGCCTTCTGCTTTTCGAGTCTCCTGGGTTCCACTTCCCCCTACCGAATGAGCTCAATAGGCTGGCCCAAAAGAAGGAGGGGGGGCGGGCTAAGGGGACCGGTCTGAGCCGGTCTCCAGCGCAGGCGCAGTGCGGATAAACAGGAAGCTGGCTGTAGAGGCAGGGGCAGGAGAGCTCTTGGGTTTTCGGGGGGAAAAGCAGCGGAAGACTAAGATTGTGGGGAGGGCGACAGAGGCTAACTGAGAGCGAAAAAGCAGCTCTGGCCATCTGCCTCCAGGGAACTAGAGGTGCAGCTTCGTTCTCGGCGTAGGCTTCCGGCTCCCCAGCTTAGGCTGAGGCAGCGGCTGACAAAGGGCTCGCTCCGGTGCCGCCGCCCTTCTCATCCGGGCATTCAGGTCCCTGCGGAGAGGGAGGGGGGAAGGGCAGCGGGGGAAGGGAAGGAACAGGAGGGGCGAGCTTTTGGAGCCGAGGCCCTCTCCAGGGCTCTGGGCCCGCGGTCCAGCGGACGGAGGCCAAGGAGGATGGTTCAGAAGGAGAGCCAGGCGGCGTTGGAGGAGCGGGAGAACGAGCTCAGCGCCAGCCCTGCCGCCTCCGCTGGTGCGTCGTTGGAGCCACCGGCAACTCCCGCCGCCGGAGAAGACAACCCGACCGGGGCTGGGGGAGCAGCAGTGTCTGGGGCGGCAGGAGGGGCTCGGCGGTTCCTGTGCGGCGTGGTGGAAGGTGAGCGTCCCTCTTCCCGCCTCTCCCCAGTACTAGCAGGTTCCTTTCTCGTGCGGGGTGGCGGCGGTGCTGGGGCGGGGTGGGGGTGCCCTTTAAGAGTGTTACTCGATTGGATTTGAAATTTGACCTTGCTAACACGAGGCGAGAGGCGAGACCGTGTGCACGTCTTCCTTCTTGTTCTTAAATGGCGTCGAATTCCCCTCTGGCAATTGCGCCTGACCCCACCCGCCTTGGGCTCGGAGCCCAGCGTTCTCCTGCGGAGGCGGCGGTAAGGAGCCTAGTGCTAGGCTCCTGAGTAGTATAGACGCGTTTGTACCCCGGAGTGTTTCTCCCTAGGGCGGTTTCTGTTCAAGTGGGGAAATGTGTATAGTGATGCTGTCGCCAGTCTGGGGGAAAACGCCACACAAGTGTGCTTGCTGTATTCCTGGAATGAAGAGAAGCTCCGTGGGCCGGTAGTTGTACTAATTCCTCTTAGTTCAGGGGTTTTTCTTTTCTTTTTTTTTTTTTGCTGGCCCGTCCCCCCGTCCCCCCACCCCTTGAAGATTCATTTGCAGCTTAGAAAATTGCCCTTTGGCCAACTACTGTGCTTTGCCTCTGACGGAGGAAGCTTTGACTCAATCAGATACAGAATTTTAATTTAGTGGCTTCAGAAGACGTTTAAAAATTGCCCTTCTGAGATCACCCTCCCCACTTCCATTTAAGAGGAATGATGGAATTTTTTTGTAGTTGGGCACAATGACCAGAAGATTGTATAACAAATTTTTAAAAAGACTTTATTATTTTTAGAGAGAGGGGAAGGGTGGGAGAGAGGGAAACTGTGTGACTGCCTTTCACGTGCCTGTATGACAATTAATGTAGCAGACAAGTGTTTGGCTGTGTATTCTATGAATACGTTAACCGGTTACATTGTTACTTTACATTGTTACTGTTTCCTCGAGTACAACTCGTATTTGAGTTTTCTGAAGTATTTTGGCTGATCCAGGGTTTCCTAGATGTCTGCTTTATTCTATCCTGTATGTGAAGGTGTGTATAGGAGTAAAAATGTATAAAAACTAGTCTCTAGAGAACAACCAACAGGGTTTCTGGCTGGTGTGGCTCAGTGGATTTGAGCACCATCCTGCGAACCAAAAAGTCACAGGTTCAATTCCCAGTCAGGGCACGGGCCTGGTTTGTGGGGCCAGGTCGCCTGCTGGGGACATTGGGTAGGCAACCAGTCCATGTATCTCTCGCACATGGATGTTTTTCTCCTCCTTCTCCCTCCCCATCTCTAGAATAAATGAAATCTTTTTTAAAAATTAAAAAAAAAAACCCAAAAAGATATGGAAAAAGAAAGACGGTTGCCCTCTCAGTTGAGAGCTTCAGCTTTTCCAGCATAGAGGAGTGATTTTCAACTTTTTTCATCTCACGGCACACAAACTAATTACTAAAATTCTGTGGCACACCAAAAAATACATTTTTTGCCTGACAAAAGAAAATAGGTATAATTTTGTTTCACAACGGATAGCTGTTGTGTTGGCTGTTGTCATTTTTTACTTTCACAGTTTAAGGGAAAAGAAGTCAGTGTTTCTGACTGAACTGTAAGGTATTGCATGTTTTAAAAATTCTTGCAGCACACCGGCTGAAAATCTTGAAATGAAAATCTTTGGCATTGAGTATTCATTTGAAAGATGGGCGATAGTTATTATATTTTAGATAGTTAAATTGTAGCGGAGAATAGACTAGTTTTCTGTAAGGAATGAAACAGTTAAAAGTTAATTTGCAGAATTTAGGGGAAGACAGAATGGAAAACTACTTTGTATTTGACTGTAGTGAACGTTTATGAAAACATGATTGCTTTGCGTGACTTACCTGTTGATACATTTTTGGGGCTTGTTTGAATGCAGGGGGGTTGTAGAAAAAAATCTGTTTTGCCATCAGAGATCTTGGCCTGGAGTGTGGAGAAGCAGAGCTGGCAGATGCAGCTGGCAGATGCGGACATCTTAGTCTACAGTGGTCTAAGGAAGCTTGCCTTCCGTAACCACGGATAAAAGCTTGTTGTAGTTGAGTAAGTTGGTTTGTTTTTAGGAGTGGTATTGCAATAGAATTACTCAAAGAATAGAGTTGTCTTGTCTCTTACGTGTTGTCCCTCCTTCATCCCATTCACAACAAATTCTGTCCCATTCCCTGCTATGTGTTCGTGGTGGCTAAGTACCTGATTTTTTCCAGCAGTGCTTGCAAGTTGGCACCATTCCTAAAATGAATGAGCATGGAAACACTGTAGGTATTGCAGGGTTCCTTTTTTGTTTGTTTTCTTTCCCTCCCAACATTTGTTGGTTTTACCTTCTGTGTGACAGCGCTGCTTCCTCTTTGTGGTGCTGGTGACTCAAAACCAACCTGGCTCTCAGAGCAAAGGTAGGTTTTTAATCTTCAGATTAAAGCGTTAGGCACTTGAAAAATGTTTTTTATATTGAAATAATTCTAAAGGGATGTTTAACGCTGACTTGAGATAAAAATGATAATGCTCAGTGTTCTAGGAAAGCTATAAAGTCTTGTATAAAATTTACCTATTAGGCAAGATCATCTTAAGAGGGTAACATTGAATTGTCAAGATTGAATATGCTCAGTTTCATACTTTGGTATGTAATGAATTTTTCTTTGTTCTGTTATTTTCCTTGTTTGTAGTGCAGAGTAACCATCTTGTTTAGAGATTGGAACTTAATACACTTCATAAATTTTGGTTTTAGGTGAGTCTGAGGTAGTGCGCGCGCGAATGTAGCATTTTGTGTTCAAAATACAGGTTTAACCATCTTCATGGTACATCCAGGAGGTTGTCCTTATCTCTTGCAGATGATTAGACTATGAGAGGTGGAAAATAAAGGTTAGGTGAGCTGTAAACTGTGGAATAGCATAACAATGAGCTCCAAATACCTGTTTGGTGCTTAACACCACTGGGTAAGTCCTCAGTCTGCAGGTTTGCTTCCTGCACTGTGCTCTGCGACCATGCCCCCCCCCCCAGCTCCGCCCCCTTGGACACTGGAGAAAGTCATGTTGCAGTTTCAGTTGTTCAGCCCTTTGCTCAGGAATTGAGGTTGCTTGAGAGCTTCCTGTTTGGGCCAGTTCAACTGTTGAATTTGTTGTGAATGTAGTTTATGGTGTTTTTTGGGTCTCTTCTTATATCAGGAACTTAAAAAATGTAATCATAAAACTGGGTCAGTCAGATTCTTTTCTAACCTTGTTCTTGATTTTTTTTCCCCTGACTTGTTTATCTCCTCTCCCTCCTTTAAAAGCAGTTTAACTACCCTTCTAGGACGTAATTTTTTTTTTTTAAGATTTTATTTTTATTTATTTTTAGAGAGAGGGGAAGGGAGGGAGACAGAGAGGGAGAGAAACAGCAATGTATGGTTGCCCCTCACATGGCCCTCACGGGGACCTGGCCTGCAACCCAGGCATGTGCCCCGACTGGGAATCGAACCGGGACCCTCAGGTTCCCAGCCCGTGCTCAATCCACTGAGCTACACCAGCCTGGCATATTAGTAGCAATTTTGTATTACTTTGCTTCCCTTTCCCCCATCGTAAGATTGAGATAATCTTTTTTAAAATTTTACTTATTTTCAGAGGGGAAAGGAGGGAGAGAAACATCAATATGTGGTTGCCTCTCGCGTGCTCCCTACTGGGGACCGGGCCCGCAACCCAGACATGTGCCCTGACTGAGAATCAAACTGGTGACCCTTTGGTTTGCAGGCTGGCACTCAGTCCACTGAGCTACACCAGCCAGGGTGTTTTTAAATAACTCTTATCATATGCGTAATGTATTCATGGTAGAAAAATCAGAAAATTTACTTAAGCACAAAGGGAGTAAAAACCTCCCTATAATATCACCATCCAAAGACACTTTAATGTTTTACTTACTAAATGCCCTTCAGGTTTTGGTATCGTGTTCGTATTTTTTTATGAAATGGGATTATAGTGTATGTTTTGTAACCTGCTTTCCTCAAACAGTTTAACACGTTTTGAAACTTGAAAATAATTTTATTCTGTTTTTGAATACAGGATTTTATGGAAGACCTTGGGTTATGGAACAGAGAAAAGAACTTTTTAGAAGGTAAATTTTTATTTTATGATGGAGAGTCTTAAATCATTAACATACCCTTTTGTTTAAAGAAATACTAACAATAGACCAGATGCAATTTGATGATTTCTTAGTTGCAAAAGTTGGTCTTTTACCTCTTCTTCACTTAGGCCATTGGTTTTCCAACTTTCCTGGGGAAGCTGAATGGGTCTTGGGCTTTACCAGCCTCACCCAGAGTTGTGTGTGGTTTTGTTTTGTTTTGTTTTTTCCTTTTGTTTTTTAATCATCACCTAGGGATTTGTTCATTGGTGTGTGTGTGTGTGAGAGAGAGAGAGAGAGAGAGAAACATTGATGTGAGGTTGCCTCCCGTAAACCCCCAGGCACTGAACCCTCAACCCAGGCAGGTGCTTAGACCCTGTATCGAACCTGCAACCCTTTGGTGTATGGGATGATGGCTCCAACCAACTGAGCCACCCAGCCAGATCCAGACTTGTTTTTTAAGACTGTTTAATATGCTTTCTAAAAATCTTTTTTACAGTTCCACTGGATTATAAAAAGGTTAAAAGCTATTGCCCCAGAATATTATTAGCTTTTTAAGAGATAGAGATGCTTCAAGAAAAGGGAAAAATTGAGCCCTGGCTAGTGTGGCTCAGTGGGTTGAGTGCCTGCCTGCGAACCAGAGGGTCGTGGGTTCAGTTCTCAGTCAGGGCACATGCCTGGGTTGCAGGCCAGGTCCCCAGTAGGGGACATGCAAGAGGCAACCACACATTGATATTTCTGTCCTCTTTCTCCGTTCCCCTCTCTCTAAAAATAAATAGATAAAAAATATATTTTTTTAAAGGAAAAAAATAGAGATTTATGGCTTATGCATGTTACCTGTTTATACATATGTATTTTTCTTTCCCCTTAAGGCTTCAGAAATGGGAATTAAATACATACTTGTATGCCCCAAAAGATGACTACAAACATAGGATGTTTTGGCGAGAGATGTATTCAGTGGAGGAAGCTGGTAATCTTTTTCTGTTTAATCCATAGATTCAGAATATGTGAAGACAACAGCTATATTTTTAATATAGTGGTACAGGAATTTTATTAAGTATTTTCTTTTCACTTTGTGGGTAGTTTCCTTTTTTCTGTTTGGTAACTACATGAGTTAGTGTAGACAGAAAGAGCAGCACTAACAGTGCGCAGCCATGCTGTGACTCACGGGTGTATCAGTCTGTTCTGTGGTCATAAATTGTACTTTGTAACTTCTGCCAGTGGCCTAAACAGTGGGCCACTGGATGAAAGAGGTGCTGAAGCAGGGCTGGGCCTAGCACCAGGCAAGTGAGGCACCCACCTGGATGCACATTTTATGGGACTCAAAAATTGGGATAAATAATATTTTATGTGGTTTTTAAAACCTAACTTAATGCAAAACAAAAAAATATCCATGAACAAAATACCAAAATTTTAAATAAAAGACAGGATCAGTATTTCGATCCTTTTGCTTTAGGCTCAAGTATGTTTCGGTCTTAACCACTTGATTACTGCTATTGGTCCTGTCTTTAAAATGAAGACCTCACCCTAGTCTGTGCCTGTATCAAAGTGAAAAGCAATCTTAAACTCGCCTTGTTATGTATGTTCTTGTGCAGTTAGTTATGTGAAATTTGTAAGTAAGTAGTAAATCACAGAACCTCCTTGTCAGTTAGACAGATGTGCTTTTGAGGGGGACTTGAGTGCGTGGGGAGACATTTTCGTACTTGGAACTTAATGATACACACATGCGGCTAACGGGATGTTTGGTTACGGAGCCCAACCAAGGCACTGAAGACAGAGTTTTCTTAAATTATGAAGAAGCAGTTAAGACTTATCCCCATCTCCATGGACTGTTACTTACTACTACATATAATTTAAGTGTGTCTTCAACTTATTTTTCTGGAGATGCGGGTAATGAACTTTAATGTGATCCATACTCAAAATAAAATGTAGTCATCTCAAAATTTTGAGATGCCACTGAAACTCATCTGAAGATACACCCTGTTATGGAATAGTGTTTCAGTTTACTTAGGAAAACTGTCGCATTTTAAAAACTTAAAATCTGTAATGAATATTTTTCTGTCATTACAAAGATGAGGGGTCAGGATTGTTAAGGCCATCACCTAACCCTGGTATTTAATAACAATTTTTCTTTTTATTGTCACATTGAACATGACACTTTTGTGAAATTAAGAGACTTCCTTTCTTAACTTGTAAGTTGGAGAAAGTGACCTCTTCAATTGAAAGGTGAGGTTCTTTAGTTTTCTGTGCTGTTTTCTAAAAACGTGGACTTTGTTCTCTAGAACAACTTATGACTCTCATCTCTGCTGCACGGGAATATGAGATAGAGTTCATCTATGCTATCTCACCTGGATTGGATATTACCTTTTCTAATCCCAAGGAAGTTTCTACATTGAAACGCAAGCTGGATCAGGTAACTTCCTTAACTTTTTCATTATTTTTCCCTGAATCAGTACCTGGAACTAAGTTTTCTGAGTTGTTTTTATGATGTTAAAAGGAGAGCAAATTCATATGTTATTTTTTTTGTACAGATTTCTTTCTTTGATGCTTTCAATAGAGGGATATTTTCTAAAGTGACTTCATTAGGGGTACCAGTGCTTCTCAAACTACATTTTGCTTGAGAACTTCTTTTTAAAAGAATGCTTAGAAGTGATGCTTAAAAGAATGCCAGCTAATAGTCTCCATTCCCAGAGATTCTTACACTGATTTGGGGTGGGGAGTTATTTCAGAGTCTAGGTGATTCTGTGCTAAGTGGTCCAGACCCACATTCTGAGAACTGTATACTATTGGGTGCTTGACTGAATTTGTGACTGAGGTTGTAGAGAAAAGATCATTTTAGCTGTTAGACATCAGTTCCCTCAGTTACATGGACAAGAAATGTAATTTAGTCTGGAAATGATTAGTTTCCCAAGATGAGAAGGAAAATGGACTAGGTAAACATGTAAGCTGTTAGTGACCCAGATTGAATTCTAAATTCTACTTATCCTAAAAGTTGCATGACTTTTTTTTGTAAAGTAAGTTTGCAGATACATGTTTGCTGATATATAAGTATGTATATATTTTTATTAGGCAAAGGTTTATGTTATTTGTGGCATTAAAATGGCTAGTAAAAATTTAAGGTCGTTAAATTTCCATGAATAAGCTTTTAAGAGGTTATTTTCCTATTTGATCAAATTCTCTTACGGTATTCTTTCTGATTCCTGGCCTAGTTAAAGTTTGTGTGCAGAGAGATTAATTAGGATCATTGTGTCTTTCAGAACTAGAACAGGCCTGGATTTTTCATGTCATGAATTTATTTATTCATGTTTTCGTATTTTTCTGACAATTGGGTCTCATGATTAGCAGCTAAGGTGGTGGGTAGGCCCCGGTGTTCAGTAGAAGCGTTGTTGGAACACACTGGCCTATCGCACTCAAACCCAAATGCGAAAGTGGGTCCCAAAGCGGTCAAGCCTTTTAACATAGAAAATGTGAAAATAGTAGGTTTGGCTTTGAACATCTTATTAAAGGAAATATTTGACTTTTAAATATAACTATTAAGTATATGCTTTGATGTTCAGAGTCCTGTATTTTTTATTCTAAGATGAGCTGGTAAGGCCTCTTGTTTTTCATTTGTTTTTTTCTTTCCTAGGTTTCTCAGTTTGGATGCAGGTCATTTGCCTTGCTTTTTGATGATATTGACCATAATATGTGTGCAGCAGACAAAGAGGTATTCAGTTCTTTTGCTCATGCCCAGGTCTCCATCACAAATGAAATTTATCAGTACCTCGGAGAACCAGAAACTTTCCTCTTCTGTCCCACAGGTATCGTATATAATAGCTTTATATTTATCTACTCTTGAAATACAGGGTCCAGCACAAATAATGCCCCTTTTTTATTACAAAATCTTTTATTACAAAATCATAAGCATGCACTTCTATAACATAACAATAGCACGCCGTGTGACGTTTTATGTAAAATGTTCAAAATCTATAAATTAATTACACCCCTATTATTACCTTACCATCCTCACTCAAGCAGGCATTACCTCTGCCGAACCCCGTGCATTAACTTTCAGAGGATCGTGTATGGGCTTTATTGTGTTGTCTTCTCTCTCTCGGGTGTATAAAGGTTGGAATTCTTTCTCTAGAAGATGTTTCTCAAGGTCTTAAACTGGAGAAGTTTTAGGGCCAAATTTTATTTGTTTTTTAGTACTAGAAATACAGTAGCCCCCTGTCGTTTGTGTTTCGATTTCTGCAGTTTCAGTAACCTGTGGTGAACCATGGTTAAAAATATGATATGTTACCCACCTGCTAGTAACCCAGCTGTCCTGTTGTGGGGGTTGGCTGTGGAGGGTCAGCTGATCCTTATTTTATTTAATAATGGCCCCAGGTCCCCGGTTAGGGGTGTGTGAGAGGCACCCGATCAATGTATCTCTCACACATTGATGTTTCTTTCCCTTTCTCCCTCCCTTCCTCTCTCTCTAAAAGTAAATAAAATCTTAAAAAAAAAAAGAATGGCCCCCACAGTGCAAGAGTAGTGATGCTGGCAGGTCAGATATGACAAAGAGAAGGTATAAAGTGCTTCCCTTAAGTGAAAAAGTGAGTACAGTAAAATAAGATATCTTGAGAGACCATATTCACACTTATTATAGTTTATTATTACAATTATTCTCTTTTATTATTAGTCTCTTACTGTGCCTAATTCATAAATTAAACTTTATCATAGGTGTGTTTGTATAGGAAAAACAGTATTTATAGAGTTCGGTACCATTCGAGGTTTTAGGCACCCACTAGGGGTCTTGGAACATATACCGTGGCAGATAAGGGGGAACTACTACATACGAACATTATCAAAATGAAAATTAGAAAATAATTTATATAGCTTTTAATTTAATCACTTTCTCATTTCTCTCACCCTCTTTCTGCCCACACATCTCTGTCCTTTCTCGCTCTTCCCATTGCCAGTTGGGTTCTTTCTTTTCAGAAGTCAGCATAAAAAGCTTAATATTTCTTTCCTTTGTTCTGCTCTCCTTCCTTCCGTCATTCCTTCCATTGAAAATGTTTTAGTCTCTTTTAGTTTCTTCTCAAAATTCAGCTTTAAGAACTTTGCCCAAGAATTGACTTCTTATTTAGGAAGACATGAATAAATCCTAGGAAGTTTTAGACAACTTTATGTGTGTGTCTGTCTCAAGTATTGTGAGCCACAGACCTTATCTTGGTGGCCCGATACTACATGGGCAATCGGGTAATATTCAATAAGATTATGCTGGAAAGGACTTAATTCAGTATAAATTATCATTTAGTTGCAGTTGAGTACTAATAGCCATAGGGAAAATGTTGAGTCTTTTTGCAATATCAGTTCAGTGTATTTGGCTTCTGATTGTAACTCAAGACATATAGGCAATTCAGAATTATGTAGAAAATGCTAAATTTTTAAATTATTTGTTTAGTAAACTTGTATTTCTAGTGATCATAGGATTGATCTGTACTACCGTTAGATGAAGAATATCAGACTTTGTGAGCTGACTTTTTTTAATGAAGTGATGCTTAAATGAACTTCCCACCTAAGTTTACTTCCTTTGGGACATAACATGGAGGCCTTTTATGATTTGGATGAAAAGAATTTAGAATTGGTAGACATTTTTTTCCTCATTTAAAAACTTACAACCATTTCACTTCTGACTATTTTACTTATGTCCCCCCTACATTCAGAATATTGTGGCACTTTCTGTTATCCAAATGTGTCTCAGTCTCCTTATTTAAGGACTGTGGGTGAGAAGCTTCTGCCTGGAATTGAGGTGCTTTGGACAGGTAAGTCTTTAAGATTTATACAGTGACACTTTAGGACCTAGAGAAGTTGGTTCTTCTGGTTAATTGGATACTTTAAAAAAACTGATCCTTAACCGGAAAACTTTGTTATTAAAATTTTCCTTCTTGGTTCTGGCTGGATAGCTCGGTTGGAGTGTTGTCCCCATACTCTAAGGTGGTGGGTTCAATCCCTGGTCATATATGCACATGCAGAAATCAACCAAGGAATGCATAAGTAAGTGCAACAACAAAAATAAATGTTTCTCTGTCCCTTCCTCTCTCAATAAAATAAAGTACATAAGTAAAATTTAAAATTTTCTTTTACAAAATATACATTTTTCACTTAGTATTAAAAACCATATTTGAGGATTTCTGATGAACCTGAATATTATTTATTGATAAATAATAGATCTATTGGTAACTGGGCTAAAGGGTATTAATCCCAGCCCTAGGAGACTGTTCTATTTTATAAAATGAAAGCTGTCATGCTAGATTGACAGCTAGTAATCAACAAGCTGTATTAGCTTTTAAGAATTAAGAATTAAGGTTAGAAACCCTTCCAGGATTTAGGTTAATTGGGGTTTGTCTAATTAAGGATATACTGTATTATAATGGAAAAAGAAATTGTTTACATGTAGACATACTTATTAACATAACAGTTTGAGGAGGCTTGCCCAAACCTTAAATATTTATACCTTTTGACTAATTTTGTTTCTAGAAATCTGAAGAAATATTGGGGTGTGGGGATGAATAAAACTGAATTAAAAAAAACATGTTGCTATGTTATTTTAAAAAGAAAAATTGTTAGAAAGTATACCTATAACAAAGAAAATGCAATAAAATATTGTATGCAGTATGTTTTGGAAAACCATATGTGAGGGTCTTTTAACAAAAGTTGGTCATTATTTCTAGGTCCCAAAGTTGTTTCTAAAGAAATTCCAGTCGAATCCATCGAAGAGGTTTCTAAGATCATTAAGAGAGCTCCCGTAATCTGGGATAACATTCATGCTAACGATTATGATCAGAAGAGACTATTTCTGGGCCCATACAAAGGAAGGTCCACAGAACTCATCCCACGGCTAAAAGGAGTCCTGACTAATCCAAATTGCGAATTTGAAGCCAACTACGTTGCTATCCACACCCTTGCTACCTGGTACAAATCAAACATGAACGGAGTGAGAAAAGATGTAGTGATGAGTAAGTAGACTACTTAACCCTTGATCTGTAGAGGGGAGAGCTGGGTTTACCTTGAGGCATTGGCGAGTAAGTGTTCCTTTGTAACCACAGTTTAAGAGACTTTTTAAAGATGCGTTGTTTAGTCCTATGAATGGGATACGTGCATGTGAGTACATGATAGAAGAACTGAGTGGCTCTCGACAGATTACTTAATAACAACCTCTTGGCCTCAGTTTTTTGTTTTTCACATGTGTCTTAGCCTTTGTGTGAGTGCTAGACTGACTAGTCTTTTAGTGTTAATGTTATCTCTGGAATTCTGATTCGTTTCGTGTTTTCATGTGATTTTTATTCGGTAGGATATTTTAGATGAGTTATTGTCTGAGGTTTTTCACATATCATGTAGATTCAGCTTACATTTATGGAACATATTCTCATTTTTTAAATGTTGGCTTACTGAATTTTTATTTATAAAAAATTTCTAATTGATTTTCAGTTAAGAGCATGCTGACTAGTTTTTATTAACATTTAAACACCTATTATGTGGCAAGTGCATATTCCTAGGCACTAACGGTGAAAAGAATAAAGTATTCCCTACTTTTGAAGAACACAGTCGGGTGTTGTGTGAAGCATGTAGGCACCTGTGCTGTATATAGTAAGTGCGGCGATAATTATCTACAAAGTGCTGCAGGAACACAGGAGGGAATGATTATTTCTGATAAGCAAATTGGTGGTAAACGGTTGTGTAGAGGAAGGGATACTTAAACTGGGTCAGAGTATTAGTAAAGATTGTTGGGCGTTAAAGGGTTGGTGGGCTGGAGGTGAAAACACTGGATACTGAAAATTTGAAGTGATTTGAATTTTAAGTTATTTGGGTGTATTGGAATGTCACAGTGTGATGCTTGGTGGTATTTAGTTATATACTTTTATTTTCAGAATTACATTTATTGGTGTGGCATTGGTTAATAAGGTCATATGGGTTTCAAGTGTACATTGCTGTGACACATGAACATTATTGCGCTGTGTGCCCACCACCCGCAGTAAACTCGTGTCCCGTCACCGTGTATGTGGTGTGTAGTTGGGTTCTGTTTCTCAGGTCTGCACCTCTGCTTCCACATCTGTTTATTGAACAAATGCCTCCCTTTAAAAAAAAGTTCAATCATTGTTACCTTTCCTCTCCCTAATAAAAAACCCCCACAAAATTAGGGATATAATCTCCATGCCCTCTATCTTCATGGCACTTAGCTTCTATTTCTTTTAAGGCAGGGCATTTTGAGGTGAAGCATTTTGAGAAGTAGTAGACATGAGCCAAACCGGGCCACGTACGGGGAAATAAGGGGGATAGCTAAGAATAAGAGGGTTTTGACTGTCAAGCTAGAGTTCATACTTCATTTTCTCTGTCACTATCCTGGTTCAGTTGCATTATTTGCATATTATCTATGCTCCTGTGTGGGCTTTCTAATCGGTTTTACTCTTTCTCCCCAATGCATTTACTGATTTTCCCATTTTTAAATAATTTGCCCATTAAGTTACCCCTGAAAAGTAAGGAATATTTTCTTTATGGACAGCATAGTGCTTTTAACCTTGTGTTCCCAATAATTGGTACTCAGTGGACATTTATGAATGACTTTTCCAGTAATTCTAAAATTAGTGTTTTTCATTTCAATTGGGACTTTACATTTAGCAGTGCATTCATATGACTATTCAAAGTGAAGTTAGTTGTTCCATGAAGGGTCTTGGTAGCGGTTGCGTTTTTATGTTTGAGGTTTGTTCTTGTTCCAGTTCTTTGCTTCGCTCGTTGCACCGTAACAGCCAGTGTTTTGCATTTGTCCCTGGCACTTTCAGGAGGCTTTTGAATCAAAACTGTTTTCATGCTCTTTCTCTCTCTCTCTCTCTCTCTCTTTTTTTTCTTTGCAGCTGACAGTGAAGACAGTACTGTATCAATCCAAATAAAGTTAGAAAATGAAGGCAGTGATGAAGATATTGAAACTGATGTACTTTATAGTCCACAGATGGCTCTAAAGCTAGCTTTGACAGAATGGTTACAGGAATTTGGCGTACCTCATCAGTACAGTAGTGAGTTTTTGCCATTCTTTGTTATAAGGGGGTTGGATCACGTGGTTTGAGTCATAAAAAACTTTTTTTTTTTTTTTTTAAAGATTTTATTTATTTATAGAGAGAGGGGAAGGGAGGAAGAGAAACATCAATTGTGGTTGCCTCTTGAGGGCCCCCTACTGGGAACCTGGCCTGCAACCCAGGCATGTGCCCTGACTGGGAATCAAACTGGTGACCCTTTGATTCGCAGGCTGGCGCTCAATACACTGAGCTGCACCAGCCAGGGCCATAAAGAACATTTTTGATGTGCCTTGCCATAGGCCCCCCCCAAGCAAAATGATTTGGGATCTAGAGAAAAGTAAGGTTTTAAAAATCTTACTTTTGGTCTTAAATAGCTTTTATCTTGATGGAATGCTATTTGTTTGAAACATGTTTATTTTACAGTTGACTTTTTAAGTAGTGATTTTCAAAAGAGGCGATAATATATCAGAATGTTTAGGGATGTTTATCATGTTTCTTCTTTCCCCACTTCCCTGGTGATTTTAGAGAAATTGTACTTTTCTCGGGGCTCATATAATTTGGAACCTGAAATTGAGGTTCCAGTTACAGATACAAGAAAACCTTTCTCTAGATCTGATTTGTTCTGATTGTCTGTTTGGCAATTTCTTTTTGTAGGTAGGCAAGTTGCACATAGTGGAGCCAAAGCAAGTGTAGTTGATGGAACTCCCCTAGTGGCAGCGCCCTCTTTAAATGCCGCAACTGTAGTGACGACCGTTTACCAGGAGCCCATTATGAGCCAGGGCACAGCCTTGAGTGGTGAGCCTACAGCTCTGACCAAGGAAGAAGAAAAGAAACAGCCAGATGAGGAACCTATGGACATGGTGGTGGAAAAGCAAGAAGAAACAGACAACAAGAATGACAATCAAATACTAACTGAAATTGTAGAAGCTAAAATGGCAGAGGAGTTGAAACCAATGGACACTGATAAAGAGAGCATAGCTGAATCAAAGTCCCCCGAGATGTCTATGCAGGAGGATTGCATCAGTGACGTCGCCCCCATGCAGACCGATGAACAGACAAACAAGGAGCAGTTTGTGCCCGGTCCCAATGAAAAGCCTTTGTACTCTGTAGAACCAGTGACTCTGGAGGATTTGCAGTTACTTGCTGATCTTTTCTACCTACCTTATGAGCATGGGCCCAAAGGAGCACAGATGTTACGAGAGTTCCAGTGGCTTCGAGCAAATAGCAGTGTCGTCAGTGTCAATTGCAAAGGAAAAGACTCTGAAAAAGTGAGTATGCTTAATTTACCTGCTTCTCTAGCCTGGATGAGTCCCCTGATGATACAGAGGAGGTATTAAATGAGTACATTGGTAACTGGCAGGAAATTGACCATATCTTAGAATATATTTTGTAAAGTGGTTGTGGACCCTACCTAATCTGGTATGTACAGTTCCATAGTTTGACCTCATAGTTAGGAATGAAGGAAAGTCAAAGTTGATTATTTTAGGAATATTTGTCAGTTTGAGCAGTCACAAACTTTAAAAAAAAATTTTTTTATGTTGAATTCTGATACTTTTTAAAAAAATATTTTGCTTATTTTTAGAGAGAGGGGAAGGGGGGGAGAGAAACATCAATATGTGGTTGCCTCTCATATGGCCCCCACTGGGGACCTGGCCCACAACCCAGGCATGTGCCCTGACTGGGAATTGAACTGGGGACCCTTTGGTTCCCAGCCCGCACTCAGTCCACTGAGCTACACCAGCCAGGGCAAAATTTTTTTTTACTTTACTGATTTTTGGAGAGAGAAAAACACTGATTTGTTGTTCCACTTGTTTTTGCGTTCATTGTTAGATTCTCTTATGTGCCCTGAGTGGGGATCAAACCCACAATGTTGGTATATTGTGTATCGGTCGATGCTCTAACTGACTGAGCTACTGGGCCAGGCAGACATGAACTTTTATTGCTTGTCGAAAGAGTGTAAGCTCAGTCATTCTTTAGTGATTAAGACAAATTGCAGGCCTGATAACAGTTTAGTTTATAACTATATTTTAGATTATTTTGTTAAGCTTGCAAGTTTTTGAGTCTTTTTATTGATCCTTTATAGATTGAAGAATGGCGGTCACGAGCAGCCAAGTTCGAAGAGATGTGCGGACTAGTGATGGGAATGTTCACTCGACTTTCCAATTGTGCCAACAGGACAATCCTTTATGACATGTACTCCTATGTTTGGGATATCAAGAGTATAATGTCAATGGTGAAGTCTTTTGTACAGTGGTTAGGTAGGTGCACCAGGAATAATCTCTTCTCAGATATATTGTCCCTTAAAGAAAAAAAGACATTATCCCACAGGGAGAAAAACATTTAGGGAACTTGCGAATTTCCAACTCTGTTTAAATTCTTTGCCTAGAGTTTTTTCAAATGTGTAGCCATTGTTGCAGACTTGAGGTGCAAGTCTCAGTAAATACATAGAGCACTTTGATTTTTCTCCCTTGGGCTAATTCAGCATAAATATTTTGAAAATGTGTTAGAAAGTACTGACTTTAACTTGCTATGACTGAATGCTTCCTGGATGGAACCCGGTATACCATTTTTATCTGATTTGGAGACGAGACACTATGAGTTGTGACTGGGTTAGCTCTATGCTGCTTGCTGTGTCTTGATAATATTAATGCTGTTTAACAGAACAATTGCCGAAATGACCTAAGGGGCCTGGCAAGAGGAAGCCATCCTCCCAGCCCTGTGCGCATGCGAGCTTTAGTGGTGGGCTATTCTGGTGCTACTTGGTATTACTTCACTTGGCTTTTTCTTTATTTCTCTACCAAGTAATTGGTTTTAGCAGGGGATGGAAATTGCAGCCCTCTAAAAATGCTTCTATTCATTAAGTGGACTTCTGTATGTCTTCTTTGAAACTTGACTTTTTTTTTTAAATGTTCAAACTTGGTAAAAAGCACCAGCATGGCCAAGTTTCTCCAAGGACCTCGTTTCATTTCCAGGTTATCAATCCAGCTGTAAGGAATATGTAATGGACTTACAATACAGCACACAGCAGGCAGCAAGGCTGACTGACAAGTCATAGTTTTCATAGTAGTCACAAACCTAAGATGGGTCACACGGTCTTGGTGGCGAAGTAGATGTGTGGCACAGTGCGAGCCTAGGTTAACTGAGGAGCAGTGGCAGTGAGATCACTTTCTGCCTATATACTTTGGGCTCTTAAATACTAAAAAAATAATAGTTTCCCTGTGATACGACTAATTAGCAGCTAAGAGTATATGGTCTTTGATTGTTAATTTGAAAATACAGAACTTTGGGTTCTTGTAAATGTAGCACAACAGGTGGAACAGAGATTTGTGACCTCTTGTTAAAAGGCTCCAGGAGATCGTTTCCTGTGATCGATCTTTGTTCCCAGGCTCAGGAAAAACCCCTGTGTTGGTTTTTGGATGATCGCAATTGCCTTCCAGGCTTCTGGCCGAGGGGTTATAATTAGCCCTTATAGGGATTTAAATCTTAAATTTCCACCCTGCTTTTCATTCCAGAATTATTAAAAATTAAATTATTTTTTAAAATCCTCACCTGAGGACATGTTTATTGATTTTAGGGAGAGGAGAGGGGGTGGGGAGAGAGAGAGAAACTTCAGTGTGAGAAACATCAGTTGGTTGCCTCCTGTACACACCCTGACGGGGAATTGAACTTGCAGCCTAGGTATGTATCCCGACTGGGAATTGATTCCACAACCTGTTGGTGTATAGGACAGTGCTCCAACCAACTGAGCCACCTGGCTGGGGCAAAAAATTCTTGATTATACAGATACTGTGTTGTTTCCACTCAGGCTTCTGTGTTGTGCAGTTATGACGCAGCTTTCCCAAATTGTATAGATAGCTGTTGTACAGTCTCAAGGTCAGGGCATCTTAGAAGTTTTAATGATCGTCTTTGCATTCACATAGCTTTACAAAAAGCTCATGACAGGAGCACTTTCATGGCTCTATAGTGATTTCAGGGAGTTACTGATTAGAACCCTTTGTTTTCCTCTTCTCTCCAGTCCAGTTGGCATTCAGTCCTGTAAAGAATGTGGCTGTGCGTACTTTTGATTACTAACGACTTCTATTATCTTCTTCCCCATTGTGTGCAGATGGGAGAATCCTCAGCACAAGTGTCTACTGCTATTGGATGGACAGCGGCAGATGTTCACAGCGCGTCATGATTAATTAGTTTAAATTGAAAGGTTCTGTTTGTGAGGTAGCTCAGGTAGATTTAAGGGCAGTAGGCATGAACTGAAGTCACGTTTGCGCAGCGACTGAGGCATTAACCATGTTTTCATTTACACAGCTCTTCGTACATGCAGCTTTTTATTACAATAGTTGGAAGTGCTAGTTATGTTGTAGTCTCAAAGTGGGGGATAGGGGAAATTGGCTGATCTTAAAGTTTGAGAGGTATAGTTTTTTCCTGCAGTGTAAACTTACACTGAGCTATGGGATGGGGCAGGCTCTCTTCATAGCCTAAATTTTGACCCCATTTCATATTTATTTTACAAATACTACATTATATATGTTTTTTTAAAATACCCCTACCCCTAAAAAATGCCAAACCTGGATATAATCTTTTAAAGGGCCTGAATTGTCAGCAAAAAAACTGGTTTGCTTTGGGACTGTCTGACTAGCACACTCTGCCTTGTACTGATGAGACGGTTGACTTGAACAGGAGGTAGAATGCTGTCTTCAGATGGAAGAGAACTGTATTGCGCTGCTTATCTTGTCAGAAGACTAGGCAGGTGATTCTGATTTGGCCTCCAAATATTTGCCTTTAATTATCTCTCGTTGTTATTGGCATTTGTTGCCTGTGAATGTGAAGTTGGTTGAGGGGTGAGCCGCAGTGCTGCCTTCTGGACCTTGGAGCCCGCTGCTCTGCACGTGCTCAGTGCACCGCAAAGACCATCGTGGTCCCTCGGACGAGCCAGATACTGTCATACTTTCAAGAAAAGTATGTTTTAGCTCTGGACACATTAGGAGCATCAGTTGGCTCTCCTTAGTTCTCAGTTTCTGTCAGGCTAGTACTGTTACTAGCCCAGTCTGAATTTGGATTGTCCTTGTTTTGCGGGGAGGGGATCATTCTCACTGTTTTGCTGCCAACGAGTGAATAATTTCCTTTATTCATTCTGCTGACCTTAGTTTTCTGACAAGATTAACCCTTTCCCCTCCCTTTCCCCTTTCCTGAACCCTTCCTCAAAATGTAAAATGTGACTTCAGACAGGTTTGATTCCTTCATGGGCTGTGATAATAAAATGTTTCATTATCTGTTTCATTAACTTCACTTTATAGTTACTGTCATTTCACTACAGAGCAAGCAGCTAACTTGATTTTTATAGCTGTTTCTAGGGAATATATAAACTTGACTCAGACAAAAACTTGAGACTTTTCTTCCAACAATTAAAGAAAGGGTAGAACTCTTAACATTGATTGTTCATTAATCAGAGAAAGGAACATCAGTATTGAAAATTCCATTATGATTATGAATTTGTTAAGAATTATTATCACAGCCCTGCCCTGAAACCCTGGATTATTATTGTTAGAAAGCTATTCCACAAAGTGTGTGTTAGTTTGTTGGACATTTGAGACCCCAGGAAATCCCCTTTCTCGTAACGTTCTCCGCTTGGATCTGATCTCAACAGGGTGTCGTAGTCACTCTTCAGCACAATTCTTAATTGGAGACCAAGAACCCTGGGCCTTTAGAGGTGGTCTAGCAGGAGAGTTCCAGGTATCAATATGAATTCACAACTGAATTGACATTTTCCTTGTTTTATGAGAAACCTTATATTGCGCATCAGATGGCTGGAAGGATTGGTCTGCCGAAGGCTTTCTGGTCCCAAATTCAATTTAGTTACATAGCTGAATTTTAAATCAAATTTTCCTCCTCTTTCACAGTAATTTCTGAAGGAGATGCTGCCAATTCCCCCCGCGCCCGCGAAGCGCAGCGGCTCTAGGTACACACTTCACATTGTTTCTTTGCAGGTCGCACAGCATTTTAATCTGCGCCCGCAATGCACAATGCGCGCATGCTTGTCTGCCAGTGGGAACTCCATGAGCAAAAAGGGTGAATACCTATGCAAACAAATGGTGAAAGGCTTTTGGATACTTTCACAATTATTTTATAAATAAAACTTAACACTCGAAAGAACAGTCTGTTAATGAAAACGTAAACAAAATATGAAGCATTTTTTGGTATTAGAGTTTGTTCATGGACTTTTCAGGCGCTCTACTTTTCTCCCCCCAACAGGTGCTCTGCTGCGCACAGCAAACTGAAGCGCATTGCTCTGGGGATAAAGCGTCTCCTGGACAGATAACCCTCTTCAGACCAAACCTCTCCTCCTGACATTCTGTTTGCCATCTTCTAGTAGAAGGATGGTCTATATGAGATTGGTTTTTCTAAAAAAATAATTTGTCATAATTGGAGTTGTGTTTTTTTGTTTTTTGTTTTTGTTTTTTTACCGTAAATTTAAATCCATGTTAATATATCACTAAAACTATGTAACTCAGTTTGGGTGATTTCTACTCAGAAGCATTCCCCCTCCCCCAGCAAAGAAGTGTTTATGTTAGTAAAGCATAGCACACCCCTCTTCTTCAGGTCTGCCTGCAGTAGCCAGTTAACATTAAGTTGGTTATCTGCAGTGCACACCCACGTGAAGAAATGGGTGTTTTCCCAACACTAATTCATTTCCTTTTTTTTCCTTCCCACAGCGTTTGCTGCCAATCGATGGGGCAAATGATCTATTTTTTCAACCACCCCCACTGACACCTACCTCCAAAGTTTATACTATCAGACCATATTTTCCTAAAGATGAGGTAATTGTCTACTTGCCTACCGACCTGGTGTATGGTTATGGTGCACATTATTACTTTCCTTTGGACTTCCTGGTTAATCAGTTCTGTCTTAAACATGAACTTTAGACAGAGTTAACATTGATCATGGCGGGGGGGGGGGCGGTGATATTTAAGGAATAACCTAAGGAGTTTAGACTCTTAACACCTTGCATTCTTTAATTCTTCCCTTTAAAAAAATCGACTGAAATATATTCAGAGTTGGAATCACTAAACATTCAGTGTGTCTAAATGATACGGTGTCCTTGGCTGCTTTTCTCCGATGCATCAGTGTTCTGTGATTTTCCACTGGGGAGTGCCTGTAGGCTGCTGACAATCATCAGCTGCAGAGAAAAGCAGACCTGTTCAAAGACAATAACATCTTTAAAACTGTTTCAGAAAATTGAGACAGTCTCATAGTTTGCTGGATTTTGAATCCACTACTCAACTTCCTGTAACTAATCATCTGCTGCAGAGCACTTCTTGGTGTTTACTGTAAGCATTGTGCTTTCTATTAGTGTTCCAGCTATGACTCAGTGAGCAAATCTTAATTTAACAAAGCAACGGCGGTAATTGTGACAGTCCAGACATTTTGTCCTAGAAGTCCAGTGTGATTTATGAGTTACATTGTTCTGTTGCCATTTTTCTTGATGTGTTGCCTAACTAGATTATATTTTCAGGCTTCCGTGTACAAGATTTGCAGAGAAATGTATGACGATGGAGTGGGTTTACCTTTTCAAAGTCAGCCTGACCTTATTGGAGACAAGTATGTGATGAAGTATTTGGATTTGTTGGATTTGGGAAGGAGATACTTCAAAGCCAGGTTTACCAGGTTGAGGGGAGGTGGTGACTGGTAATACAGTTTTTTAGAAATCCCACTTTAGCTTTAATAAAACCTAGACATTAATATGTGTGTATTTCCAGTTTCTGTGTACACTGAGTGTAGGTTCCACAGGTTGTCATTCAAGTGTTTTGGGCCTTAACATCACTGAGGTGTGAATTTTGTGTTGGTGACTTAAAAGCTCACTCTGGCTTTTCTCCTGAGCAGGCTAGTCGGAGGGCTGCTTTCTCTCAGCCTGGATTACTGCTTTGTCCTGGAAGATGAAGATGGCATATGTGGTTATGCCTTGGGCACTGTAGATGTGACCCCCTTCATTAAAAAATGTAAAATTTCCTGGATTCCCTTCATGCAAGAGAAGTACACCAAGCCAAATGGTGACAAAGAACTGTCTGAGGCAGAGGTAATATTACGCACAGGTTTAGCATTATACTATAGTAATTTTTAGTTAAGTACTTATTAAAATAAAAAGTAAGCAGATACTTCCCCTCCCCCCCTCCCCAAGATGTATCCTCCAAGAAGATACATCTTAAAATCTCAGTGCTTTCTAAATTTCTTACAGAAATTTAGAAAGAGAATTAGTCATATTCTGAGCATGCTATTTTCCACTGTTCCTTCAGTGTTAGTACAGTTTTCATTTGGAAGCATTGTAATACTTCCTCAAGTAAAAACACAATGCAGGTGATGAAAGAACCTTTCTTTACAAAAAAAAGAACCACCACCTTTCTTTTTTCTCCCTGTTTTGAAGTTCCAAACTTGAGGATGTTGTTATGGTCTCTTCGCTGGGTACTCAGGGCAGGTGTAGGTAATTAAATCTCTTTGATTGGTTGTCTGGAGGCTAACTTAGCTTTGTCAGTAATGCTTTTCTCATTGTAATTAAACAACAATAGGGATGAACTTCTCTGAGAGTCTGCTTTCTGATTGGACCACGTGTCTGTTCCAAGTGCTTTGAATATTTGCTCTAAAAAAAGTGCCCGACATCAAGTAATGATTGTTTTGGTTTATACATCAGTATATGCATTTTTAAAATAGTTCCTTCTTGCCCTGGCTGGTATAGCTCAGTGGATTGAGCACAGGCCTTCGAACCAAAGGGTTGCTGGTTCGTTTCCCAGTCTAGGGCACATCCCTGGGTTGTGGGCCAAGTCCTCTATAGGGGGCACGTGAGAGGCAACCACACATTGATGTTTCTCTCCCTTTTTCCTTCCCTTTCCCTGTTTCTAAAAATAAATAAAATCTTAAAAAAAAAAGTTTCTTCTTAAGGACAATACTTATGTTCAATAAATACTTTTATATATATATTTGTACTCTCACTTTGCTACTCTTCCCCGTTTCTGAAATTTTCATCCTCTCTTCCCCACATCAATGTACTCACGTTCTCTCTGTAGTTTTTCATTTTTTACCTTCTGCCCTAGCCAGATGGCTGTGTAATAAGAGGCTGGTTTGGAGCGGCCTCACTAAGGGATCACATTGATGCTGACTGCAGCGTGTTGGTGACTGAGCTGTTGATGTATTGCTGTTTTATATCTGATAGCTACGGTTTTCAGCATAAGAACATACGAAGAATGACCAGTGTGTCTAACAAACCTTTTTTAAAAAGTGGTAAAATATACATCACATAAAAGTTATCATTCTAACCGTTTTTAAGTACAATTCAGCAGTGTTAAGTACATTCACAATTTTTGTACAAGCCATATAAACTTAAAAATTTTATTTTGAATAATTTCAAATTTAAAGAAGTTACAGAGATAATACAGAGCTCTTGTATATCCCTCACACATTTTCTACATTCATCCAAGTCTAAGAAACCAACTTTTGTGCTTTACTGTAAATTTCACTGTTTACTCACCAGTTTTTTCACCAAAGTCCTTTTTCTGTCCCAGGAGCTAATCCAAGATATACCAATATTATATTTAGAAAAAATCTTTAAAAGTGAAAATGCTTCAGCTACGACTGTAAGCTAATTCTGCATGTGGTAATTATGATTGGGAGAGCTGTTGACTTATTTTCCTTTCCTATTGCTGAGTTCTGTAGTTGGGGTATAGATATATGATGAGTGGCTATTGAAAATCAAAAGAGATTCTAATTTTTAGAAAATTCTAATTTTTAGAAAATAATGTTGAGTTTCCACGAAGAGCAGGAAGTTTTGCCAGAAACTTTCCTTGCCAACTTCCCTTCTCTGATAAAGATGGATATTCACAAAAAAGTAACTGACCCAAGTGTAGCCAAAAGCATGATGGCTTGCCTCCTGTCTTCACTGAAGGCCAATGGTGAGTATATGTTTGTGGAGTTGCTGATGTTCAGGTGAGATGGAGACAGGACTATATTTTAGGATAAAAGGAAGTGAATTATAGTGAGTTTACATTTCCCTTCCCCACTGTTTATGATTTGACTTCTGCGTTATTAGTTCAAGAATTGCATGTGTATTAATCATTGAAAAATGCTGGTCTTTTACACTATGCATGCTTGCTTTACACCTGAATTAAATGAGAAGTGGACACATGAGGTTATATAATAAATACATGCCAGGAGACTCATAAATGACAGTTGAAAATTAAATGAACCTTGCTGAGAAATTTCATTTAGGAATGCAGAGTCGCCAGTATTTTTGAGTTTACGCAAACGCAATCTTTAGAAACACGTGGCTTTACATTTGAAGACTTTGTTTTGTGAAGGGCCAGGTAGTAAGCATTCTAGGCTCTTGAGGGCCACATACGGTTTCTGTTACGTAGTCTTTTTTTTAAGCAGCCTTTTAAAAAGGTAAAAAACTGTTTAGCCTTTTTGCAGTACAAAGGAGGGCAGTGTTTTGAGCCCTCATTACAGGGTGGTTGATACTGAGAATGCACTTGTTGCATTTTTGTATCGTTTGAGTCAGTGGTGTCTCTTGGTGGGGTAATTGAAAGGACGCTGAGGAAGCATCATTCTTCTGTGTGCTTGCACCTTCACAGCACCCAGGTGGGTGTATGAAGGATCTGAGAATACACAACACGTTCTGCTTATATTGGCCTATGGCACGCTGGAACAGGTTCTGTCCTGTGAGTCCCTCGGTGGTACTTCACATTAAAACATTAAACAGAGGTATCCTTTGCTTCGAGGTTTCTTATATCCTTTTCCCCAAAAGTTTTCTTTCTGGAGAAGAGTTTAACTCACGGTGGAAATTTTCTTCTTTTGCCTAATCCCTTCACCTTTTTCACTCTGGCAGTTGAATTTATTTTTAGTGAAGTATATTTGACAGTTAAGAGTTATATATATTTAAGGTGTAAAACTTGAAGTATATTGTGAATTAACCACATTCAAATTAGTTAACATGTCCATTATTTAAGATAGTTATCACTGCAGTATTTAATATGCATTCATTGAAAATTAATGCAAATTTTTAAAATTGTGGCATGAAATTTTGGGGCTGGTATAGACAAGCTCCTATGATGATACTGTTTGAGATCTATTCAAGATTAGTCACGATTCACATCCATAATTCTACTAATTAGCACATATTTTGATTATTTGTTTTCTTTCTAGGCTCCCGGGGGGCTTTCTGTGAAGTGAGACCAGATGATAAAAGAATTCTGGAATTCTACAGCAAGTTAGGATGTTTTGAAATTGCAAAAATGGAAGGATTTCCGAAGGACGTGGTTATACTTGGTCGGAGCCTGTGACATTTGTCAGCACTGTGAACTGTCCAAAAGTCTCTTAACTTCACCTGGTGGGTGGTGGTTGGGGTCTTCATACAGTTTAGCCTCTGGAGTGGTAAACAGATCAGCCCATTGGGATTGGAAACAAAGAAGACTGTAAAATTTCACTCATCGTGCTTTGAGACTACTCACTGGTTGGAGAAGATAGTATTGCAAATCCTCTGAGAAGCAGATGTGGGCCTCCTTTTTGGGTCTTGTGTTAAGTGTCAAGACCTCTTACATGGGCTTATAGGGAGGGGGTCTTAAATAAATGTAGTCAGCACTGTTTTCTGCATCCAGTGTGGTTGCATTTCCCACCTAAGTAATCAAAAATCATTTGTCATCCTTGGCTTACTGAATGAAATGTCTCATTCTTTGGGACATGGCAGAGAAGAGATAGATTTAGTGGGTTTCAGAGGCTTCAGGGTGGAAATTCCAAGTGGGATGGTTGTGGCATAGTTTAAGCTGAATAATAAGTGATTTCGATTTTGGGCAGTTTTTCTGCTTTTTGTGAAGCCTTGGCCAGTTGTCTCCTGTAGTGATGATTGGTTCAGGTGTGTTGTGCTTCGTAGGGACGAATGTGCACTTGTTTGTGGCAAAAGCCTAAAAATGACAAACTTGTAAATTTTTTGTATATAAACTAGCTGTGATCTGCCTATCCTTGTGTTCACTGTTTTTGTAATTTTTTTCATTTTGAAAATGAAAGGGTGTGATTCGGGATGGCACTTTGAACAATGTAAATTAGTGGAAGGTAGCTTTTTCTTTACTTTTGCCCCCCCCCTTTTTTTTTTTTTTTTAAGTTTTTATTTTTTAAGTGCCTCCCACCTAGGACTAGGCCACAGCCACGTTGGGTACAAGAGCCTGACTTCATAGGGGTCTGTCTGTCGCAAGTGCAGTCACGTCTAGAAATGAGCCTCAGTGCGGGTCCGCATGTGAGATGCTAGGTTGGCGTGTCAAGGAGGGCTCAGAGACCAGTTGGTTCCGTTTGCCCTTGGAGCAATTGACCCTTAATTTTAAGGCCTATTACTGCTGGTTTTATTAAATCAAGAGTCTAATTCTTGCATGTTTGTATTGAATTTTTAAAAGAGAAAGAATGAATATACTTTAACCAATGACTTAATGGTTATCTTTTCCTTTTAACCACAGATTCTGAAAGCTTCATGTATTTTGATTTAGATTTGTTGTTTTTAAGGGTCCTGAGCATGAGGCTAGCAGGTAATCTCTGCAGAATTTATTTTTTTCATCATGGCTGGCTGATTTCTCCATAGGTTTGTAACAGTATTTTATTATCAGCTTCTCTGCATTTTTTTTTTTTTTATCAGCTGTTTAGCTTTGAGCTGCGAGGGTAAGGGCAAGGAGAGTAAACTTGAAACATTTTCCGTCCTAGAATTCCATCAGGGTAGGTTTAGAGAGTCTTCAAGAGCGGTGCCTGGGGTGTTACCGTTAGTTCTTTCAGCCAAGGCCCATGAGCGCGCACCGAACAGGGGAGGCGAAGGAGGGCTCGGTTTCAGGGTAGAGACCGTTAACCGACAGGGAATAGTGTTTTGGAAAGCTGGAACCAAGTTTGCGTTTTCAGGGGCTGAAATGTGAAAGGAGTCTATAAGATACTGTTCCAAATGGCTTTATGTCACTTGATTTTCTCTTTAAATACATTTTCTGTACTAGTGGGCAATTACGGCATTTTATCTGGAGGATTTCAGGATTAACCTCCTATGGAAATCAAGATTTTTAGCTATTGCTTGTGGCTTTTTCTTGGCTTCTAATAACTTTGGGTGGTCATCTGGTCACAGATGCTGTGAGACAGATGTCCAGGCCTATGCATACATCACTCTAGGATTGTAAAGTGTGCTATGCTATCTTCTATGGTTATGAATATTTATTAAGGTTGGAATGACATTTCCTTGATTGTTTAGATCACAGCTCAGTTTCTGTAGAAAATGAACTGTAAAACTCTGAAGATCATGCAAGAAGCAAAATAAAACTTGAATTGAATGTATGTGGTGGTGTACTGTGTAAACCTACTTCTTGTTTCTGCCTCCTACCTTTCCTCTTGCCCTTCATGCCTTACCTACAAGCAGGTACTCCTCTCCACAGCTGTTCCAAGTTTAGGAACTGGCTCTTGAAGGGAGTCCTCTCCCACTCCCATCTCCAACAAAAGACTTCCTTTCAGATTTTCTCAAGGCAAGGCAAAAGATAAAAGTAGGTTCTTGGCCTTGCCACCCTTTTGCCAGTTATAACTAAGATGTGAATTGGGGCAATTTGCTTGAGTGAGGTCCTGCCATCCAATAGGATAAGGAACACGATTTGCCTGGTCCTTTACTCAAACGGTGAGAGGTGTGGAGAGTAGCCCAAATTATGAGACAGGAGGCCAAGGCAAGGTGGAAGGAAGTTACTGGGCTGATTGGGAAGTACTGTATAAGTTGGAGAGCTTGCGTCTGCGTGGAGCAGGAGTTAGTCCTCTGCCGGCAAGTGCCAGCATCTGGAGCTCAGGGAGGGGTAGGCTGTTTGGACAGCTGCAAGGTCGTTGGCAGGAAACACATCTAGGTGAGGATGGCGTGGTTTAAGTACAAGATGCCCAGAGCTGGAAGTTCACTTCAGGCTCCTCCGCTCCCTAGGAGCAAAGGCAAATCTGAGTGCATTTACAATATTTTGCTTTTAGAGGAAAAAATGCTGCAACTTTGCTGGGGGAATTCGGAAGGTTTCCATTTTTATATCTAGTTCCCCTTTGACGAATTTACCCTGGGTTGGGAGAGGGAGAAACACTAGATGTGATGAGCTAGAGAAAATGGAGGAAGGAGCCACCCTCAGCCTTGGTCGTTGTAACGAGCAAGGACAAGAACATTAATCCCAAGTCAATGCTTCTCTCATGTTGCTTCGTCTGCGGTCTCGACCCACAGGTCTGAGCAGAGGCCGCATGCGCCAGGGCGAAGCTGGGCGGAAAAGCCCGGGGTCCGCGTCTCCGTGGCGAGCTGTCCCTTTAATAGGCGGGGCCGGAACCTGCCGGAGTTCCCTGCTTTGTACGTGTTGGGGGCGGGGTTCCCTAGCGGCCCTTGCATCATGGCCGCCGGCGCCGCCGCTGCTTTAGCGTTTTTGAGTCAGGAGAGCAGAGCCCGGGCCGGGGGTGTCTGTGGGCTGCGGGCCCCGGCTCCGATCACTATGGACAGTTTTTTCTTCGGTATTGAGAAAGGAGGGGGTGAGGGTAGTCCTGGGGCGGTAAGAGGAAGGCCTAAGCAACAGGAATGTAGGTGGGTTAGCGACGTGGGCCAAGTCGTGGGGAGGGGGGGCTGACACGCTGCAGCTGGAGCGGAAGTGGTGGTGAGACCGCCGCCCAAATGTATGGTGTGTGGCCCAGGGTTGAGCGCCCCCGTTGTTCCGAAGAAGTGGGCGTGTAGATGCTGGTCAATCCTTGGCTGCACGTGATGGCTTGCCAAGGTTTGATGAAGCGCCCTCCCCCCTCCCCCCATCCATGCACGCTCACACCTAGGTACATTCACTATTATTTCTTCCAGGATGCGAGCTTTCCGGCCACACCCGCTCTTTCACCTTCAAGGTAGCGGAAGAGGATGATGCAGAGCACGTGCTGGCTTTGACCATGGTGAGGGGTGGGGAAGAGGGGTATTGGTGAATAGCTGAACCTGAGCTGGCAACTGATGGGTCTCTACCTGTACTCCACCCCCAACCTCCCTTTCACTGGGAGTCACCTCTTCTGCCCAATCTCCCAATGGCCCGCTCCCTTCGCCAGATAATTTAGGGACTTCTGAGGCTCGGGAAGTTCTAGGGTAGATGCCTCCACAGTGGTGTCAACACTTGCTTGGGGAGACCCCAAGGCCTTGTGTATCCTTTCCCAGCTCTGCCTCACCGAGGGGGCCAAGGATGAGTGTAATGTGGTAGAAGTTGTGGCCCGGAGCCATGACCGCCAGGAGATTGCAGTCCCAGTGGCCAACCTCAAGTTGTCCTGCCAACCCATGGTGAGTTCCCTGGCCATACCTTGCGGGTGGGGGAGAACAGAGGTGGGCCAGGCCTTCATCTCTGTCTTTCTCCCAGCTCAGTTTGGATGACTTCCAGCTCCAACCTCCTGTAACCTTCCGCCTGAAGTCAGGTTCTGGTCCTGTGCGGATCACTGGGCGCCACCAGATTGGTGAGAGTCCTTTCCTTTGCACCCAGTGGACTCTCCATCAGGTCTCCCCCGACTCCACACTCCCCATCCGAGCCTTATATCCCACTGTAGCTGCCATACAGGTTCTACATGATGTGCCCTCCCCTTTCTGTCCTACTCATGGGTCCTTCATGCAACCTGTCCCAGCTTCTCCAGTGGTGTGTAATCCTTTGGCTCTTTGTTACCCAGTTTAGTATCTGAGGGTCTTCCCATCTAGACCATAAGCTCTGGGAGGTCTGGGCCCTGCAAGCCTAGCAGCAAAGTGGATGAATAAATGACCTGTGGTGTGAAAGGGGCCTGGCTTTAACCTCCTTCCCCTCCCTTTACTATTTGTGTGTACCCCAGTTACTGTAAGCAGTGATGTTTCTGAGGAAGAAGAGAGTGAAGAAGAGGGGAGTGAGGAGGAGGAGGCTGAGTTGTGTCCCATCCTTCCTGCCAAGAAGCGGAGGGGCAGACGCTAGCCCTCCTTGGTGAGTGGGAGGGAGGGTGCCCAGCAGGGTCTGGGAGAGCAGGGGAGCAGGTGAGGGCCTGCATGCTGACCCCTTCTTTGCTCTCCTCAGGTCAGCTAGCTGCCTGCCAGGCATGCCATGCCCCATGTTGCTGTGCAAGTATCAAGAATTTTAAATGTCTTGTTCGTTGAAGAGGAAGAGGTCTTGGCTGGTGCTAGGAGAAAGGGGGTCCCGTTCTCCATAGGGCGATGGTGTTCTAATTCTATACCATATGGGGGGCTTCCCTTTTCTCCAGGAGTGGGAGGCACTCTGAACTGTCCTGACCTTCTCTCCGCACTTGTCTTTGAGGTTGGAGGTCAGCATCTAAAGCTCAGGACTAAACATTTTAAACACTTTTTACATTTTGGATAAACAGTGAAATAAAGTGTAGAGTTTTTTGTTTTATTTTGTGTGTGTTTTGCGACTCATGTGGCTTCTTTCCCTGCTGGGGTGGCATTCCCCTAGGGACCACCAGGTGGCACTGTGGCAGCACTGAGGGTGGCCCCAGGCCTGGGGGAGGGTGAGGTAATGTGGGATACTGCTATCCCCCACCCAGGTCCAGGCCCAGGCCCAGGCCCAAAGTGCCTTGCTAAGAGGGGACCTCCCAACACCAAGCCCATTCCCAGCCCCTACAGGTGGGGGAGGGCCATCCTAGGAGGTTATCACCATCCAAACAAGGGGTCTGGGCCTCTGTCAGCACTCAAGCGGATGGGCAGGGGGGCAGATAAGGGGGTTTAAGCAGCCAAAGGAATGTGCATCTCTAGCCCCATGAGGGGGCTCTGGGTAGGGAGGAGGCAAGTCTCTGCTCCTTCCAGTCTTGCAGGCTGTCTCTGAGCTGCTGTGGGGCCTTAGAAACCTGATTCCAGGGGCCAGATGGAGGGGGCCGACCAGATTGGGTGACAGGGAAACCAGAATCCGGGTGGCCTGGCATATGGGGGCAGAGAGGAGCCTCTGGGATTCAGTCTCCTGGGTTAAGGGGTTTCTGCCCCCCACACGCACCGCCTGATCTAAGGTCTCTGGTGCCTGGAATTAGGTGGTTCTTGGGCTTGGCTGCTGCTATGCCAAGAAGAGAAAGGGATGTATGTGTATGTGACCAACTCTGGGGTCAGCAGTTCAGCAGCTGTGTTCATGGGGTGGGGTGTCTCAATGCTCACAAACAAACAAACAAATAAAAGGTTAACTCCTGGGGTAGCCTGGGGCCAGACATGCCAAGGATGGACGGAGAACAGTGCCTGGGGGCGGGGAGGGGGGGCAGGCCCTTTCCCTCCCACAATGAGTTGAGCAAGTAGGAGGGGGTCCCTAGATAACCCCAAGGGGCTTGTGGTATTGGGCCAGCTAGGCAAACTTTGGAGAGAATGTCCCTGGAAAGCACTCCCTCTTCAACACATCCCTGGAAGAGGTTTCCTGTTCTGTGGTGAGGAGTAAAGAGGCCCAGTTTTTAACTTCCCTTTATCCTCAAGTTGGTGATAAAGAAGATGATCCTTTTTTTTCCCTTTTCTTTTTTGCAGTGGTCAGGGTCGCAGGCCCCTTACTCCTCTCCCGGAGAACTTCCCTGAAGTGCTTCCACCAAGAACAGGGTGGAGGAGGGTAGCCAGGCTTGAGACCATTCACCTTACCGCAGCGCGGGGTAGAAAGGGAGGGGGAAGGGGAGCTGGCGCCCTCTGGTGGGCGACGTTGAAACCGCCTGCTGCCCCACGTTGCCCCTTTAGGGGCTTGAGGCGTGCAGGAGCCCGCTGCCCTCAAATGGTCCGGCCGCCGAAGTTTAGGCGAAAGGCGAGGGAGTAAGTACGGCTGACTAGGTACGTTCATTCATTCATTCATTCATCATTCACTGGAAGGACTCCTGTTCGAGCGCTTCCCTACCTCCTCTCGCCTATAGCCTCCAAAGTCCTCAGCACATTCAAGGCTGGAGGCACGGGAGACCCGCTGGGTGCCGGAAGAAGTCTTCTGAGGGCAGGGGAGGCCGACCCAGCTATCCCGTGCGGGTGGCTCCGCCCCAATACACTGCCTGCCTCGCCCGGCGCAAGCGGCTGATGGCTGACTGTGTGCCTCGGCTGTTGTCTTGGTGGGTCTCCGAGAGTGATCGGGCAGCGGCGAGCGAGCTCCTGCCCGCAGTGGGGGCCTAATCCACATCTGCCCCTGCGTCCTGGAGTTTCCCGGCCAGACCAGACAGCCGGCGGTTAGTGCTACAAATTATTTTTTCTCCCTCCTCGGCTCCCCCGAACCCCCGAAGCTGGCTCTTCTCGATCCCCCTTCTACACTCTCAGTGCACAGTAGGAGCGCTGCCAATTCACTCCGGCCACGGAGCGCTGAGGCGTAAAGGCGCACCCCGGGTTCTGCAGACCACGGGAGGGAAGGCAGGCCTGCTTTCTGCGGAGGCCTGCCTTTTGCAGGACGACTCCCAGACGGTGTCCGCAGTGCTTAACGCAGTCTCCACAATTTGCATTTGAACAGTCAGCGGAGAGACCGCGGCGCTTTGAACCCCTAGTGCAGAAGGCCCGCCAGGGAGCGAGTGGCATCCCGGGCGGCCCTTGCAACCTGGTGTGGATCGGAGGGACCTGGGGAGGGCTGGGGCCGAGGGATGCGTTTGGAAAGAGGTTGAAGGTGTGTGTTTGGGTCTCCGCGAGGGCGTGTTTGCGGAGAGAAGCTGTTTGTGTTGGTGAGGAGTGTGTGTTTGTGTTTGTAGGAGGCGAGGGTGTGTGTGTGTGTGTGTTTGTGTTTGCGAAGTGTGGGGGCGGCGGGGAAAGGCGGCTGGGCTGTCACTCAGCGATCAGGGTGACAGGCGCTCCCTCATCAGGGCCAGGGAGCTCTGATTGCAGATTCGAAGAAACAAAATAGCAATTGTAATTACGGGCTTTGATAAGATAAAGGGAGAAGCGAGCTGGCTGGGAGGGAGCAGGGAGGGAGGGAGCGGCCTGCTGGGGCCCTGAAGAAACATTTTTGCATCTGTCACTCAGAGTGTGCCCAGACAGTACCTGGGGCAGGGTGCGGGTGTGTCCCCATATGTCCCCCTCTAGAGACACAGATTTTTGGGGAGATGAATCTCCCCAAATTGTCCAGGATCAAGTTCAGGGGAAATTCTCCAAATGTCAAGGAATTCTAGTCCCGTACAAGCAGGCTCTTTAGCAGAGGTTAAGGTGTAGGACTAAAACCCTGGCCTCCACACTTTTAGGCCCCAGATGCCCATCTTCTCTGGGGGAGAGAGAGAGAAGGGTGGTTATGATTATTGAGGTTCAGCCCAGGGCCTTTGGAACCTTCCGGGGGCTCCAGAACTCGAGTTGGACCCTGGTCTGATCCAGGAGCTCTGGCTTTCATCCTCCTCCCTCTGCCCATTCCAGGGAAGGACCGGTGCCCAGACCGGCCCTGGTTGTGACTCCAGGACTATGCAGAACACACTAAGCTGGGCTGAATGCCTGAGTCCTGCTCCCTGTTCTCATCAGACCATTTTCAGAGCACTGGGTGGGGAGAAGGCCCTTCAGATCCTCTGCTCTCCATCTCTCCACTCATTCATTCACTAACGTATGCAAATAAACTTTCTCAAGGGCCTACTATTCACAAGCATGAGGTTAAGGTGGTGAGTATCCTACCTGCTTGAAGCAGTGCAACTGCGGAGGTAGACACTCCACAGGTGTCCGGCAGGCCTCTAACACAGAGGAGCACAATACAGGAAGGGGGCTGGTCTGGGCTGCGGGCACGGAGCCCACTTCACCTGTCGCCCCCCACCCCCGCCCTATAGGCCCATCTCCCAGTGGGGTTTCGAGGAGAGGGTGCAGGCCAGCCTGTAGCAAACACAAGTGCTCAGTAAATGGTGGTGTTTATGATTATTATCTGTTGAGGCAAGGGGGTGAAGGCAAGTCTCCCTGGGGAACCGCACACGGGCTGAGGTCTAAATGCTCAGCCAGTTTCCCCACTGTGCACTCATCTCAAATGCTAACTGCAGAACAGCCCTGCCCAGCTCTGTGCCATGACCTGCCCTTTCCAAGCTGGTCAGACATGGTCCTTGTCTGGAGGTCTGTCTGGGCAAGAGCCCACTGAGTGAATCAACTCCTGGAGGGGGTGACAGGTGGGCTCAGGAAGTCCACTCCGCTGAGGAGCCATGAGATATTTGGGATAAGTCTTCTGACTCTGTTTTCTTCCCATATTTCTCAGTGTTAGGGTTATGGCTGGGAGTGGGAGGAGGCGGAGGAGGGGGAGGGAGGCAGAACTTGGCTCTACTGTTGGAAAAGGGCCTGCCTACTGCCTTTGGCCTAATGGCTTCCTAAGACCACCCAACCCCTCCAGCCCAACCCCCAAGGACATGAGGGGGGCCATGGGGCAAGGGGGTGTGGTCAAAGGCAGCAGCTGGGCAGAGCATCAGCGGCTCCACCTGCTCCTCAGAAGTACCTATCCAGGGCACCTCTGCCCACCCAAGCTGATCCCAAAGAAGCACCATGGCTCTGGGTTTCCAGAAGCACCCCCCCCCACCCCCTACACACACACACCTTCCCACCAGGGGAAGCAATGAGGCCTGGGAAAGGCTTAGACAAGGCCATACCTCCTTCTTTGGCACTCCCCTCAACAGCTCTCCCCCTCCCCGCAGCTGACAGAAAGCACCAGTCCCTGTCTAGTTCACAGTAGGTGTGTAAATGCCTCTTAGGTGCACAAATAATGGGACTCAGAGAGAAAAGCTGCCGGCCTGGATGGAAGTCTCTTCTCCAGGAAAAACAGCTGAGAGTAGTTATTTTTGCCCCATCTGCCTGTTGCTTTGGGGGTTGGCAGGGACTGGGGGTCCTTGCCAGGGACTTCTGGCCTCTCCCACATAGGTGGCTCGCGGTTCCTCTCAAGCTTCAGGCCACCATATGTGTGTATTGGTATTGGGAGGGGGTGGGGGACAGGAGCGGGAGGTGACAGTGACAAGGCTGCTGGAGGGTAAGAAGGAGGCATTTCTCTCTCTCAGGGCTTCTTGAGGACCGAGAGAGACAGAGAGACAGGCGAGGCGGGGTACTCAGCAGAAGGATGGGGGTCGGTTCCCCGTCGCACAGGCACGCACTGCCCTTCAGTTCAGAGTCTCAGCGGCCACTTCCCAGGGGCGGGCGCAGCAGGCGCGCACAGTAGGTGGCTCAGAGACCCGCAGCACAGGCAGAGGTCGGAGCTGACGGGCCCCGCGGGGAGCGTGGGCACCTTCCAACTCAGACGCACCCGCGGCCCAGGAAACCCCTGCGGAGGGTCTCGGGACCCCATGGAGCGGGCGCCCGAGACGCCCCCTATCCCCGCGTGTCTAGACCTCAAGAGCGCGCGAGGGGACAGGCCGGGGTGGGGGGGGAGGTGCCCACTCCGGCCGCCCACGCCCCTCCGGCGGGTCCCCAGACCCCTCCCCTGGCCCAGACCCCCAATCCCAGACCCGCCGGCCGCCCCGCCCCGGCCGCCCCGCCCCCGCCCCGGGCTGCGTCCCGGCCCCAGCTCCTAGCCGGGGCTGCGGGCTCCGGCCGCCCGCCCCGCGCTCCCCCCTCGCGCCCGGTGCGGCGCCCCCCGCCCCCACCCCTCCCCCTCCCCTTCCCACCTACCCACCCACCCTGCCGGCCCGTTACCCTCCGCCTGCTCCGGCTCCTGAGTAGCCAGCGGCCACCGGCTCCGGTTGCGGCGCAGAGCGACTCGGCGCGGCCAGTTCGACCTTCCACGGGACCTGCGGAGCCGCGTCGGCACCGCCGCTGGGCTCCCGCCCTCGAATAGCCCTCGCTCGCCGCCGGTCTCGGCTCGTGTGCCCGCGGGCCGGCGTGATCCCGCCGGGGCTCCCCGCGCTCCCCGGGCCGCGCGCCATGGGCAGCCCCCGCTCGGCGCTGAGCTGCCTGTGAGTACCGCCGCCCCGTCCCCGCCGGCCGCGCGCCGCGCCCCTCGCTCACCCTGCGCCCCTCTCTCTCCCGCCCGCTTTTGTCTCCCACAGGCTGTTGCACTTGCTGGTTCTCTGCCTCCAAGCCCAGGTAAGGCGCACTGCGCGGAGGCGGGGGCCGGGGGCCGGCGGCCGGCGGGGAACGCCGGCTGGCCAGGTCGGGCAGGGGCACCAGGACCGACGCTGCGGCCAGCGCGGCAGGGTTGGAAGGAACCTTAGAAACCCAACCCCGAGTCGGGAGCTAAGGAACAGAGAAGTAGCGGCCAGCACGGGGTCACACAGCCAGTGCGTGCCGGGGCTAGAACCCAAGGTCTCAAAGTCCAGCGGTGTCTCCCGCACGTTCCAGCCAGGCCGGGGCACTCCACGGGCAGCCGCACCTGGCCGCGGAGGAAGGGGGGGCAGGTCGGGGCCAAGGGAGCGTTCCTGTCAGAAGTCGGGTGCCTGCCTCGGGGACCCTCGCCGCGGCGCTCGGGGGAGGCTTGTGGCGGGGCTGGCGGAAAGATCAGGTGCCTAGGCCCTCTGCGCTCTCAACATTTGCTCCGTGAATTTGTCTTTATAAATGTCAGGGGTCAGGCAGCGCTGCCTCCTTACTTAAAAGCGCCCTGCTCTTCTAGGAAGGCCCGGGCGGGGGGCCTGCGCCGGGCAGGGAGCTGGCTTCCCTGTTCCGAGCCGGCCGCGAGTCCCAGGGTGTTTCCCAACAGGTGGGTCCAGACCCTTCCCCGCCCCCTGGCTCATCCGTGCTAGGATGGGTACGCCCGGCTTTCCTGGGTGGGGGGTGGTAGCCTGAGCTGGCATGTTGGGGGGACCCCCAGCCCCTGCCGGCTGCCTGGGGCAGTGGAGGTGGGGTACAGGGCAATGGGGGCCACTGGGGCCCCTGGGCAGAGTAGCGTTATAATGGCGTGTTGTGTATTTTTCAATTTCCTAAAGGTAACTGTTCAGTCCTCACCTAATTTTACACAGCATGTGAGGGAGCAGAGCCTGGTGACGGATCAGCTCAGCCGCCGCCTCATCCGGACCTACCAGCTCTACAGCCGCACCAGCGGGAAGCACGTGCAGGTCCTGGCCAACAAGCGCATCAACGCCATGGCAGAAGACGGGGACCCCTTCGGTAAGGCAGGCTGCAGGGCAGCAGGGCAAAGGTAGCTCCTGGAACGCCCCCCTTCCCCGGCGGGCCTGCGGAGACTGGACCCAGCAGCCGCAACTGTGTGGGCCAGGGCTCTGCAGACTCCCAGCTCAGAAGGCAAGGGGTTAAGGCAAAAAAAAGTGTTCTGGGGGTCAGCTGGAGAAGAGAGGGTTTGGGAAGGGACCTTGGGGAGTACTTGGCCCACAGGTGCCCCTTCCTTGCCCAGCAGATGAATGAATCCAGGAATTTCCCTTTCCACCTCCCCCTTTCATACACCCCTCCCCAGCTGCAGGTGGAGGCAGAGGGTTCAGGGGGAGGGGGCCCAGGTTTAAGGGAAGCTCTTGAAAGAGGATATGTCGCCAGGGCCCACAAAAGGAGAGTGGGAAAGAGAAGGGAGAGAAGTCCCCCCAACTCTCCCAGCTCGTGGGGGGGGGTGCTGTGAACCTTTAAATGCTTTGATCAGAAGGGTCAGCTGCCCACGGGACGACTAGGCTTGCGGAGGGGAAGGGGCCTCCCTGCTCCACTTGCCCCGGAGCCCAGGCGGTGGGTCAGAGCCGGCTCTCGGCTCCTGGTGGGGTGGTGAGGACAGGGAGCTACTGCCCGGTGGAGAGGCTGAGGACTGATTGATTTCTAAAACATTCAATATTCCTGCCTTGAAACAAGGCCAATTTCCAGAGTCCTGATGTACCCAGAGAAAAGCAAGCCCTCTGGGCGGCTGGTGTTGTTTTTAGAGAGCGATTATTGTGAGTTTAAAAACCTTTAAATAATGACCAAGTTAAACAAGCATGAAAGCAGAGGGGAAGACTCTATTAAAATGTAATAAAAAGGTGAGGCATTTTAAGAGCTAAGAAGAAAAATGAAGAATGATATAAAACAGAAAAAGAACGAGACTTTTTTTTCAGATGTGGAGTTTGAAAAGAGTTGCAAGTCTGTAAATGTTGAAAAAGAGGTTCAAGATTGTTCTCCATGAATCTCTGGAGAGACCCCCGCGTCTGGCAGAGCGATTAAAACTCTTCTTACTTTCACCTTTTTAAACATTTCCTGAATACTTTCTCCTCTTCTCGAGCCAGTTTGGGGGATCGAGTATGTCTCGCTGCATTTTTTCTGTGTCGACGTAGCTGACTTCCCTTCAAAGCTGGAGAAGGAGACATAATTTTCCTGGGATAAATCTGTCACTGGGTGGAAGAATAGGTTTGAAAATGTTAAGCTTTCCAAAGCCTGGTCGGGGAAGCCGCTGTGCACTGCAGCCCCAGCTCCCCAGAAACATCCAGGAAGGAGAGTGGGGGTTCGTGGTGGTGGTGGGGGTGGAGGCGGCCTGCCCAGTGGCCGAGCTCCCCCACTGGGCTGGCAGGGCCAAGCCTACCTTCCCTTTGTCCCTCCAAACTAAACTGGCTGCTAGCTGCCCTTCTCAGCTTCCTAGGAATGGGAACGAACGCCTGCCTGGCTCCTTCTGGGCTTACTCCATCAGAGCAAATGGCCCAGCATCCTTGGCTTTTGGGGAGGGGAGACGTGGCTAAGTGGCCATAGAAGAACTCGTCTTCAGACATCAGAGGTCCGATGCCTGCTTCTCTCTTTACACGTACAGGAGGCTTCCCAGGCTCCCAGATGGACCCAGGCTCCTGGATGGGACAGACAAGGGTAGAAGTTGGAGGGCCCAAGAGCAGAGACTTAGGGTGTGCAGCCAGCACAGGAAGAGTCTGGAAAAGAACAGCAGAGAGGCCCTAGCTGCTCTCTTACGGGCCCCAGGAAGTGACAGAGGGGCCTCCTCCATCCCTATCTGCCTGGTTTGGCCAGAATTCTCTGAGTGGGATCATGCAAGTGTGATCCTCTTGCCCTTCTCCCATCAGTGTCCTTCCTGGCCCTTAAAAGTGGCCACTTTTTGCCCTGGAAGGCAGACCAGGAGAGGGATGAGCAGGCTAGCCGGGTCCAAGAGGAGGTGGGTGGGGAGGGTGACAGCTGCACTTCCCCTTGGCTGACTTGGAGCCAGACTGAGGAGTTGGCCGCTGGGTCCCCGCTCCGCGCTTATGGAAGGGGGTGGGCAGTCACAGGCTGGGCATCGAGGGCTGTCTCGCTGACCTGGGTGCCCATCTTTCCAGTAGTTTCAGAGGCAGAGAAGGCGCCACCTTGTCAGTGCAGGCTGGGAGGCAGCTCTGGGAGTCTCAGAACCGCTTTCTCCAGGAGGGAAGGGGCCGAACGAACGCTACAGGGGGGAGGGCAGGAGACCCAGCCCCTCTCTCCCATCCCGAAGGGCTAAGTCAGCCCTCACTCCCTTTCTGGGGACGGCCTCATAGGGAGGAGTTACACAGAGAGCGGACAGGAATTGGCTTCTGTGGCAAGTTTGCTGTCTGAGGGGAAGGAGGAGGGGGAAGAAGGCACAGAATTCAGCTCCATGTTTTCTCTCCAGACTGAGAAGCGAGCATGCTTGATTTTCTCCCTCTACACGCATGGAAAGGGTTGGGTCACTGGGGCAAGAATGCTGGCTGTGATGGAGGTTGAAAGAAGAGACCATCGAGTTGTTGATTTCTGGACATGGGCGCATGCTGGGGACTTTGGGGACTGGGAAGCAAGGGGAGGAGGCAGGACCCTCCCAGCCAGTTTCTGAGTTCTAGGAAAGCAGCTGGCTAGGTGCTGTGTTAGGGAGAACGGTCCCATCCCTGTCACCTTCTCAGCAGAGCAGCAGCGGGGAAAGAGGGGCGGCCAAGGCTGTGCGTTCGAACCCCAGGTAGGAGAAACAGGAGAGAGTGACTTTACGTTTGGCCTCAGGACTGGAGGTCACCACTCTTCCCGGATGCATGAAATGATCTGCGAGGCATGTGCACATGATATTTGGAGTTGGAACGATTCTCAGAGATCTTTTGATTAGCAGGACAACTCTGGTCTCGAAACCTTGACTTAAACGTCATTACTGTCTGGTTTTAAAAGAGGGTCTTTTCAATTTGAAGGCCCCAAGACCCCTCTCAGGACCCAGCTGGCACACCATGATCTTGTCCATCCCCCTCTGTAAACCCAGGTGAGGGGCCTGAGGCCCAGGAAGGGGACTTGCCCTTACCTAGGGGGCTGAAGCCTGCCTCTTGAGTACCTGGGCCTTGGAGCAGTTGCTGCTACAATGTGATGAGTCTGTGGGCCTGTCAGGGTGCGGACACGGAGCTGTGGGGGTGAGGGAGCTTCCAATAACCTCCCTCCTCTGTTCTGGGCAGCAAAGCTCATTGTGGAGACAGATACCTTTGGGAGCCGGGTTCGAGTTCGAGGAGCTGAGACAGGCCTCTACATCTGCATGAACAAGAAGGGGAAGCTGATTGCCAAGGTGAAGCCCCAGAAGGATGGGGTGGGGTGGGGGCTGGGGGCTGGGGAGTGCGGACTGGCTGGCAGAGCTTCTCCAGGATATCAACAAGGTGGGCAGAGAGAGCCAGGGCCACGCTGGGTTATCTAACGATCTGGACAGGGAGAGGTGAGGGAGAAGGAAATTGCTTGAGAGATGAAAAGCTATAAAGGCAAAGGAGGAAGAAGGAAGGCTAGGGAAGGGGCTTGGGGGGGAAGGTTGGTAAATTCCATATATCTTTTTAACAAATCGCCAAATTGCTTTGCTATTATGTCCAATTACATGGTACCAGCATTTGGAATGTTCAGTAAGCCGCAGGCCCAGCCCCTCGGCCGAGCTCTGAAATGGCCCCATTAGTCACGGCTCCTCTCCAGCCTCGAGCTCCCCGCTCGCGGGGCTTCTGGGGCTTGGGGCTCAGCGTCCCCTCCGAGGCCTCCCCTCCCCCATAGGGTGGCTGCCCAGGGGCCCTGGAGCTAGAATCCTGAAGGGCTGAGGGGGGCAGGTGGGGAAACGGGTGCTAGCAGCTTCGGCCAGACTGGTGGGCAGGAGGCCAGGGCGGGCAGGGTCTGGGCCCCCTCTCTGCTGCCTCTCTGTGTTGGGGCCCAGCCCTTTCGGTAGATAGCCATGTGTCACTGCTGCCCCGGAGGACAGGAAGTTGCCGGGTGGGCTGCGGGTTGTGAGGGATTAGAGAGCGGGTGCCCAGGCAGGGGGTGGGGCTGCAGCTCCTGCCCACCCTGCCATCTGCTGGGGTGCCCACCTGCTGTCTGAGGCCGCCTGCCCTCTGCCTCTGATGGGGGGGGCGCTCCGGAGAGAGCCCAGTAACGCTGTGTCTGGCCCCCCTACCTGCAGAGCAACGGCAAAGGCAAGGATTGTGTCTTCACGGAGATCGTCCTGGAGAACAACTACACGGCCCTGCAGAACGCCAAGTACGAGGGCTGGTACATGGCCTTCACCCGCAAGGGCCGGCCTCGCAAGGGCTCCAAGACGCGGCAGCACCAGCGCGAAGTCCACTTCATGAAGCGGCTGCCCCGCGGCCACCACACCACCGAGCAGAGCCTGCGGTTCGAGTTCCTCAACTACCCACCCTTCACGCGCAGCTTGCGCGGCAGCCAGAGGACTTGGGCCCCCGAGCCCCGATAGGCGCCCGCCCGGCCCCTCCCGCGGCTCCCAGCGCGGAGATTTCCATCTCAGGGGAGCACAGACAGAGAAACTCAAGCAAGACGAGGTCTGCTCTACGGAAGGCTGGGGAGGAGCCGGGGAAGCCCCGGGTTCTAGTTGTTGATAATTGTTTGCTGTTGGGTTTTTTTTTTTTTTTAACAAAAGAGAGGCTCTATTTTTGTATTCCACTTGGCTGTGGTGTCTTCTTAACTCTCAGGAAGGCCAGTTAGTGGCCAAGACTGAGATTGGGGGTGGAGGGGCCCTGGGCGTGGGAGGCTTTTTCTAGTCCAGCAGAGGTGCTTCTGAGCCCCCAGTACCTGCAGAGCAAGCTGGCCAGGCAGCTAGGAACTCCGCTGCACCCCCAGGTGGGGGCGGGGAGGAAAGGTAGGGACTTAGGTCAGGTGTTTTAAGGGTGGGTGTCAGTGGGGGGAGGTTGTGTATTAGTTGCTATTAAATGACTAAAATATTTATTTAAACTTGCGTATTAAAAATGTGTCTTGGAGGGTGATTCCTTCTGGGGTCAGCTTCCCGCCCCCTGCCCTGTCCCAGCTGGCGGTGGGGCTGGGAGACGCAGCAAATCAGGCCGCAGCTCTGACAGTAGCCTCCCTTTAGCCTGAGGACCCACGTCTGTCCCTGTTGCCATCATGGTCACTGCAGGGTTTTCCCTGGAGGACAGAAGTAGGGGAAGGAGCAAGAAGAGGCCCTTAGCTGGTCCTGGGAGACATGCACTTCCTAGCTTTTAACAGGAGTTATTGCTAAGACTTCCCCAGGCCACTGCTGGGCCAGAAATGATGACTCTACCAGAGCTGTGATCATGGGTTCAATGAGTCTAAGAACTGTGCCTTTCTGTGTGCCTAGGTCTGTGTGCGAGGCAGATAGGAGATGCTGGGGCTCCTTCCTTCTGAGTGTCAGGCTCCAGAAAATGAAAGAAAAGAGCAGCTGCCAGGGCCCAAGTTGGGGGTATGTCAGAGGGGGGACCTCCAAGGCTGGTGTTGACAATTGTGATGTAGAACAAGTGTTAGCTTTGGGTGATCTGGTTAGAGAGCTGTGAGCAGAAGGTGCTGAGCTCAGGTGCTGCAAAAGAACCTGGGGACTGTGATTTAGGGGAAGGCTGCTGCCTTTGGAGAGAGGGGGCCTGGATGGAGAGGAACTGGGTGTGGGATGGGAAGGGCAGCTCTCAGGCCAAAAGCAGAACTCAGGCTGGTAGAGCAGGTCATGGTATGGGGCAAGAGGACTGGTCCATGGTGGGTGAAGGGGTGTGTGTTTGGATGTGGACCGGTGACACTGGCATCATACCACGCCACGCTATGGGATGATGGAGAATCCAAACCCAGAAGCAGCAGGTCCCCTGAGGGCAGGGCTGACCCAGTCTTCATAACGGAGGCCTCCCATGCTGGCTGCTTCTGCTGCCTTCTTTGAGGGTGCCTCTGGGCTGGTCCCACAGCCCAGTCCCTGGGCCAATCCAGAAACATCTTCCCTCTGGGCTTCTGTTCTTTGGCACCTCCTTTGGGAGGGGAGAACCCCAAGGCTTTCTAACTACACGGCCTCCTAGAGTAGCATCTGCAAGTCCCAGACTCAGACCATCCAGGTGGATCAGGAATTTCAGGGCTAGTGGGAAGCCTTGGCATAGAGAGATTGGGGATACCCTGGGGTTTGTCTACTCACCTCCTCCAGCCTGCTGTGAGGGCGTGGCCCTCTGGGTGGAGTATGGTTCTTCTGGTTCATAGACACTGGGCACTGGGGAGGGGGCTCTAGACATCTCTCTTCTAGCTCCCCCCAGCTCTTAGTGCCTCCTCCTCTGCTCCATCCCTTCCCCTCCCCCTTTAATTAATTCTGGGTGAGCAGCCTGGCTTTATTGTGCGAGGAGCTGGGGTCTCACTGTGGGAAAAGTCACACCTTCTGAGCAGCTTCTGATGCCATGCAAATGAAGAGACCGTCCAGGAAACGCTTTCATCTGCAGGGCCGCCTGTCCAGCCCCTAGCCCCGTAATTACCCACATTTTATTTGTTTGAGAGCAATTCCTGGGGGAAGCCACAGGATAGGAGGGAGTCTGGGGTGGGGTGCGGTGGAATGTCAGGCTCTCCCTGCCTGTGATCCTGGCCACAAAGTGGGGCCAGGCTGGGCCAAGGCTGGTGACTGGTTAGGCCACAGCTACCCCTGAAGCCCCCAGGCTTGTGATGCCTGAGTACTCCAGAGTGGTGGGGTGGAACTGTGCCATGGTTGTGATGAGGGAGACGAGGTAGGCCGTGGTCCATAGAGCCCGCCTGCCTATGGGGAGGAGGGAGATGATTGATGGCTGTGGGGGGGAATAGAGCTGGACAGGACAGTTGGTATCTGGTCTATGAGGCTGCTGGAGGCTTTGGGAAGGGGTTGAATCCTAGCAAGACCCCAGGCCATGGTGCCCTGGGGGCAGAGGCCAAAGCAGCGGGGCTAGGCTGGGCTGGAGCACCCACCACCTTGTTTATCTTTGAGTTGCTGCCTCCACAGAGCCCTCGCTAATGGGGTTTTACAGCCCACTCAAGCTGCAACTGGCCAAGAATCAATCATTACCGGCACTTAGTGGTTTGATAGTTAACAGCCTGAACTGAAGCCAAACTGGTTGTTAACTGTGATAACAACTGATTTCAAGGGGTTATTGCCGGCCCAATATGCTCAGCCCATTTATTTCGGGGAAAACAAGCAGGGAGCTGTTGCAAGGCTCAGAAAAGGGAGGAGCACTGGGCTTTCTTTCCTCAGCCAAAAGGCCTGCCGCTCTGCCTTGGAGTGGGTGCCGGCTGTGAGGGCCGTGGGGGCCAGTCGAGGCCTGTGTGAGGCTTGATCGCCCAGAGGTCCGTTGAAGACCAGCGTGCGGGCCCAGGCGATCCACACGGAGGGCCCTCGCCAGTCCTCCCTGGTCAGTTCTTACCTGCCCTGGTTTCCCACCTCCCCTTCTCCTCCCTCTCTCATTGCAGCACTTTCCATACAGCCCTCCCAGGGACAGATTCCCCATGAGAAGGAGCCCAGTCCTAGTGGCCAGGCCTCTGTCCCCACTCAGCAGGTGGGTCTGGACCTCTCACCCATTCCTCCCTTACCGAGGCTCCAAGTCCAACCCAGAACCTTGCCTCACGTTTCAAAGCCAGCGAAGACTCCACCCAAGACTTGACTCGATAGAAGGAGCAAGAGTTCTCTCCTCTGACTCCACCAGGTCTTGTCCATCCCTGCCTCCTTCTCTCAGTTGAATGGCAGCTATGGCTAAGCATCATTCTAGAATGCTGCAGCAGCGAAGGACCAGTTCTCCACTGCCTACAATGTGAGGTCCAGCATTCACATACTTAGGGCCAAAGCAAGTACTAGAAATCAGGTCTTAATACCCAGACCCTGGCTGGCTCTTGAGGGCTGTAGGTCTTTCCCTAATTCCATTCATTCACTCACTATTTATTGAGTGCCCACCATGTGCCAGGCTCTGTTCTGGGGAAGGAAATAAGCAACGCAGGAAATAAGAGACAATAGCCCTGACATTGTGGAGCTCATATTCTAGCGGCTGTGGTGGGGGATGCACAGCAAACAGTGTGCAGTGTAGCAGACACTGACGGCCACTGCAGTGATGGGGAATGCAGAGAGGGGAATGAATGAGAAAGGTGGAGAAGGGTAGCAGCCATTTTAAATAGGCTACTCAAAGAAGGCCTCGCTGAAAACTTAATGTTGGGGCAGACAGATGACCGACGTAAGGCACTCAGATATCTGGGGGAGAAGCCATTCAAGTAGAGGGAACAGCAAGTGCTAAGGCTTATTGCATCGGGGGAAGAGGAAGGAGGCCAGTGTGGCTGGAGCCAAGCGAAGGGAAGTTATGAGTGTGTGTGTGTGTGTGTGTGTGTGTGTGTGTGTGTGTGAGTGTGTGTGGGGTGGGAAGGCTGGGTAGGGGTGCAGAGAATGATAGAAGCTGAGGCGAGGCCACAGAGATGACAGGAGTGGACATGGAGGGTAGATCATGTAGGGCCATTGAAAAGACTTTCATTTTGACCCTGAATGAGACAGCAGACAGACCACTGGGGATTTTGATCAGTAGAGTGACATGATCTGAATTTTTATCAAGACTGCTTTGGCGGTTGTGTTCAGAGTAGATAGTAGGGAGGCAAGGGAGGCCAATTATGAAATTATTGTCATAGTGGATTAGAGGTGACAGGAGAGATTGAATTTTGCCCATGTTTTTTATTTTTATTTTTGCCAGGAGATTTGACAGGATTTGTTGATGGGTTTGCATATGGGCAGCGAGAGAGCAAGAGTGGAAGGGTTTCCAAAGTTTCTAGCCTGAGCAACTGAAAGGATGGAGGGGTCATTCAGCAAGATGAAGAGATTCCAGGAAGAGCAGATTCGGAGCGGGGAGAGTAGGAGTTTAGGTATGGCTGTGTTAAGTCTGAGCTGACTGAATATTCAAGTGGAGCTGTTGAGTAGGCAGTTGTATGAGTGTGGAATTCAGGGGAGAGGTCTAGTGTGAAGATATAAATTTGGGAGTGTTCAGCACACGGGTGATTTTTAAAGCCAAGAGATGGAATGGATTCCCTAGGGAGTGAGCATAGACAGAGAGCAGAAGGGCCCCAAGCCTGAGCCTGGCTGTGCTCTAAACAGTCAGAGGTCAGGGTGAAGGGCGAACCAGGAAAGAAAGTTGAGGAAGTGCAGCTCATGAGATAGGTCGTTGGAAAACCAGGAGAATGTAGTGTCCTGATAATATAGGAAAAAAGAACAATTCCTGGGGTTAGGGAAAAGTTTTACTGCCATTAACCGTCTCTCCCCCTTCCTCCTACCTCCACCAACCCCAGGGCCAAGAGGAGGCAGCCAACGAATAGAGCTGGCTTAATGTGGGAGGCTCTTTGACTCTCCTCTCAGCCTCCCCCTGCCACCACCCTGGGCCCTTATCTCCAGAGCATATCCAAATCCAATGCATTCGCGCTTCCATCTATCGGCCGCCACCACCCTGCTGCAAGCCGTCTTCAGCCCTTGCCTGACTTAGTGCGATTGCCCCCTAACTGCTCTCCCCGGTTCCTCTCTTATCCCCCTACAATTTTTAACACATAAATCTGATCGAGTCATCACCATGTCTCGAGGGGTTGAAGGGTTGTGTCTTCGAAAAGTGAATTCTCCTTTCCATGGCCTGCGTGGTCCCGTCCGCCCATCTAACCTTCTCGCTTAACCGCTCTCCCACTCGGCTGCCACGCTCTGGCCACACTGCCGCCATCCCGCTCAAGAAGCCGGCCGGCATCTGCCTCAGGCCTTCGCACTTGTCCTCTCTGCCTGGAGCACTCTTCTGCTCGCTGGTGGCTCGATGGTGGCTGACCGCGCACTACGTAGATTTCTGCTGTCCCGCCCTGCCTCGTTTTCTTTTATATACTATGTGTATAAGCAGTGTGAATCACACGATTGCACAGGCCATGAGAGAAATGTCAGTCAGTGTTTTGCTTTTTGTTCCCGGGAGAGTGGTGAGGCCACCATCTTATTTATTTATTTAATTAAAAACTTAAAAAAAAAATTCCCATTCCCCCACCCCGCCCCTTTGTCAGCCATCAGCTGGTTCTCTATATCTGTGGATCTGTTTCTGTTTCATTTTATTTATTCACTTATTGTTTTTTTCCTATAGTCTCTGAAGTGAGATCATATGGCATTTGTCTTTCTCTGACTTATTTCACGTAGCGTAATGCCCCTTAGGTCTGTCCATTCGTCACAAATGTTTGTCATAGTTACCACTAGCTGATATTATCCTGTTACTTATTCATGTACCTGCTTTTGGTCTCTGTATCCTTCCCAAGAGAGCGGGGACTTGGACTTGCTCCTGATGGTTATCTAGTGCCTAGAACAGGGTCTGGTGTGTCGTGGGTGTGCAGTGGACATTGGTTGAAGTCATCAACTAATAAAATGTGAGTAGACTTGGAGGTTGTTGAGTGGAGGAGGTGGTTCGGGAGTCCTCTGTGTATCCAGGACTTGGGTCAGGCTTTAGGAAATGCTGGAAGGTCAGGGAGACTCGAGGATAGTCTTGGGGTGGATGACCCTCTGAGCCCATCCAGACGTGTACGGTTTTATTAAAAGGAGGTCCAAGGCTTGCCCCCATGTCCTCGAGCTGCAGTACACCTCCCAAACCAGTATCCAAGAAGGGCCTGCTGGGATGGATGTCTCAGAACCTCCCCAAATTCTGCTTCCTTCCCTGCCAATGGGTTTCCATAGCAACCAGGGACTTCAAAGGAGAGAGTGAAGGGGAATTAAGAGCCAAAGAGAGCAGAGGAAAGAGGAGGAGTAAGTGAGAGCAAGACAGACGGGGAGCTGGCAGGAGCTCTGGGGGGACCCCCAAGTCCCACATTACTGTGGAGGGTTGTGCCAATAAGGCCCATTTGGTGGCCCCCCTACCCCATCTGGATCTCTTGCGGACCCTCAAGAATGAACTGTCCATCTGGGCAGGACCCGGAGCTGACCCTCACGCACGGTCCCCCACTTCCTGGCTGGCAGATGATGAGCAGGGTCAGGTCCAGTCCTGACCATTTCCCCCCAGCTCAGCCTCTCTTGCAGCAGCAGTGAAATGAGCTGGGCCACTGGATTGGTGTGGGAAGCTGCATTTCTCTCCCCTCCCTTCCTTGGCTGTGGATGGTGCACTAGTAGAACGGGGGAGGGCATAGAGGGGAGGGGATTCAGGGCATTGTCCTGTGCCAAGTGAGGTCCTTAGCTTTGGCCCTGGGCATAAGGCCCCGAACCGTGAAGGATCAGATGGGCGGTAGCTTGGGGCCTGGCTGGAGGTGCTCAGAACGAGGGCCCCGGACGGGACACAGCTTTGAGGGGGCAAGCCCCAGCCTGGACAGGTTCTCCATGTGGTTTGAAGCCTATTGCCACCTTGAGCCCAGAGGACCAGAAAGTGCCTGGGAGTGGCAGAATGGTAAGCCCGTGAAGAGCCAGGGCGCTGGGCGCAAGCCAACTGCCCGGAGAACCAGCCAGTGAGTTTCAAGGATGGCAGTAGCCAGGACCAACACCAAATTCCAGCTGTCCCTCTGTCTGCCCACAGGCCCACAGCTCCCAAGCCCAGGTTCAAAACCTCTACCTTTTGGACTGCTCCCTATTTCCAGCCGCCAACATTTAGTCATTTCAGTTGGACAAACATCACCAACTCTTGCTAAATCTTTCTTGCTAAATCTTCTAAATCTAAACCCCCCTGTCCCATCACAAGCTACCCCTGGCTTTTTAATGCACTTCTACCTCATCTCCCTGCCCAGTGTCTCCGTGAGAGGTTTTGTCCCCCCTCCCCTTCCCTGGCTCCCACAGCCTGAAGTAATGAAGAGCAGGCTCATAAAACATTCATCGCGGGTAACACACCATGTAGGGTCTGCCTGATCTCTGTGTCGATAGCAGAGGCTGGGTCAGCAGGAGCTGGGCCTTAGGCTTCTCAGGGTTTGGGCTGACTTCTCTGCTTGGGCTCAAGTTCCAGCCACTTCCATTAAGCCAGGCCTGATCCTCCTTGGTGCAGTGGAGGGTGGAGGGACCTGGGCAGAGGAGACGAGGGGGGTCCTGAGAAGGGGTGCGGGCAGCCCAGGGCGGGAGAGGCGGTTTCTAGGGGCACTTCTAGGTGAGGAATGACTGGTAGCTGGGGCTCTGAGTAAAAGCAGGAAGGCAAGGTGAAGCCATGACCGAAAGGCTACAGGCCCAGGGTTGGTGCTGAGAGTGAGCGGGGTCAGAGCCTAAGTAAGCACTAGTGTCTGGAATTGTGATTTTGTCCTGGGGACCTGGGTGAGGTGGGAGTGTGCACAGGTGTGGGAAGGAGGGGAGGGGCCGGTGCTGGTGGCAGGTCCTCCGGTGGCGCCTGTCCCAGGGAGCAGGCCTGCATGTGGGGGCACTTCCATCAACCAGCGGTGTGGGTGGGGAGCGGGAAGGGAAAGGGAATCTTTATTACTGTCCCCGACACCCCTGGAATTTGCACTGACCTTGATGAGGCAACAACCCCAGGTCTCAGCACCGTCAGAGAAGGAACTCAGAGAAATGGCTGCAGGAGCAGCCACGTGTCAGCTAGGGCTTGGCAAGACGGTCAGGAGTCAGGGCTTTGGAGGCAGACAGAACTAAGCTTGAATCCTGGCTTCCTAACTGTGTGAACCGAGTGAGTCATTTCTCCTCTCTAGGCCTCAATTTCCTCACCTGCGAAATGGGGCACATATTCTGCCTTATAGAGTTGTCAGGGGGATGCGTCCCCAGGAGGATGATGGGAGTCTAGCAGAGGGCCTGAACAACAGTCTCTAACAAATGGTGGCTGCGTGGCCAGCGGGGAGGGACTCTCAGGGACGGCTGGGCCAGTTGAGTTCAGTCCCTGCAAGCCCAGGTTCACAAGGTGATGTCACTCAAGAGGCACCATGAGGAGCCAGGAGAAAGGCAGGGTCCCCTGGGAGCCATGTCCCGAGGCAGCTAGGAAGCTGGGTGAGATAAAGGGTGAAGGCCTTCAAGCTCCAAGGCCTGACTTCATCCAAGCAGGTGCGCTGGCCAGCGGCTGAACCCCGCAGGCTTGGGAGCACAGAGAGGGCAGATCCCTTGTGATCCAGGTCTGTGGGCAGATCCCTGTAAGGGGATGGCCTTCCTGCTCACTCCCAGAGGCCAGCGTGCAGGTCATTACCACCCTGCCCCTCAGACCTGGCCTGGCCTCCCCTCTCCCAGCTCCCAAGGCAGCCCACACAAGGTGGCGGGGCGGGGAGTCCAGTCTGAGCTGACTGGAGTGAGAAAGAGTGGAAGGAGGGAGGAGCGCGGAACACAGAGAGTCGGCCTTCAAGGCTTCTTACCTTTCCTCCCAGCCAATGCCAACCTTCTCCTTTCCCTTGGGCCCTGCACTAACATGTGAGAAATTTACTGGGCCCTTCCTCCAGGGCAGGCATTAAAGCGAGTTTGGGGAAGCGAGTGTGGGGAGCATGTCAGACAGCCCTTGACCCCCGAAGCTTCCCATCTAGTGCAGATGGCTCCAGTTAGACAGTCAGTTGGAATGAGGTGTGGGAGAGGCTGAGCCGGAGGAGGAGCAGCGCTTACGTGGGGAAGAGGGGTCTAGGGGAGGAGGGCAGGAGTGCTCAGGGTTAAGGCCGTGCTGGCTCGGGGGCAGCCTGGGGGGCGAAGGGACCCTGGACCCATTCTGATGGAGGTCACCCAGCTCATCTCGGCCCCAGCGTCACTGTGTGCGCCGAGTATCGAGTTGCTGGCGCAAGGTTCCTGCCTGGGGTGTCTCGTGTATTGGGGTTCGCAGACTAGGAAACCTGTCGTTGTCACACCGTGTGGTGTGGCACCGGGTCTCCACTTGACTGAGTCACAGAAGTGATGGCAGAGAAGACAGGAGTCGAGAACGAGCATCCACGGAGTCCTCACAGAAATTCGTCTTACCTGAGCCTTAGTTTCCTTATCTAGAAGGTGGAAGGGTTGAACAGGATGATTTGTTTTAAAAAGACGTTTTGACAAAAGAAACTTATTTCAGGAGGAAGACCTGTATAGAGGCCTATTTCCTAAAACAGATGGAAACAACGTTTGTTTTGGTGGCCTCGGGGTTGGGATCCCCTGTTTCTTCCTTCGTGCCTGACATGGCAGCTGGGGCAGGTGGTAAGAGAGGCGGAGGGTCTGAGCCCTTTGGGGTTCCCTCCGGCATCCAGGGGAAGAAGATGGCAAGGACTCCCTGAGAGGAAGGGCTGCCGGGGCGCCAGGGCCACCCCCTTGGCCCCACCGGGAAGCTGAGCCGCTCCCTCCTCGGAGCACCTGGACAAGTGGGGCTGTTCCCACCGCTTCTTAGAGAGGCTCCTGTCTCTTCCTGCACTGACCACTCTCACCCAGGGATTATCTTAACCAGAAACTTCCATTCAGAACAAAGCTCCCAGGAATGAAACCCGAGCTGCCCCCAGGCTGACTGGGAAGTGGCCGGGAAAGGGAGGGAAAACTTCCAAGGCACTGGGAGCCTCAGGGAGGCCGTGAAACCCGAAGACAAACGACCAGCCGGTGGACTGGCGCTGCGGAGCTGCCACTGCCTCCTGCAGAACCAAAGGTCGGGCCGAGCGGTTGGGAAAATGAGGGGGAAGTGTCCCCCCCACCCGGGCTTTTCAAGGGAGAGTAATTGGTGCACCTGTGGCTAGGGCCAATATCCCCTGTGAGGCCCTCAGGGCTGGCCTGCAGTCACTCAAGCGGCCCCCTCCCTTCCCCTATTCCCTCCACCCCCCTCCCAGCTGCTTCCACTTACTCCAGTGGGCTGCTGGAGTAGTCAGCGAACCCAAGGGAGGGGAGAGAAGCGTAGTAACCATAGTTACCATTTATCGAGCACCCATCAGGTGCCAGGTGCTGCATATGTCTGTTCCAATCCTCACGATAGCCCTGCAGGGTCAGTACTACTAGTCCCGTTTCACCGATGGGGAAATTAGGGCTCAGAGAAGGTAGGCAATTTGCCCCAAGCGATAGGGTTAGTCACTGGCTGACCTAGGGTCTGAACCCACGGCTCTTGGATTCTGAAGCATTAAAGTGTCTTTGTCCGCTCCACACTCTGGAGTCTTAAAATCCCGTCTTAGAGCCCAAGGACCTTAGCGAATTTCCAACTTAACTCTTTCTTCCCCTTCAAGCCGTGGTGTGAGACAAAGGAAATGCTACGAGTGGTCATTTCTGTAGCTTGGGTCTCCGTGACCTTGAGAAAAGGATTTCACTTCTCTGGGGCTCAGTCTCTTCATTTGTGAAAGGGGATCGGTAACAGTGCCTGCTTGCAGGAGGGGGGCCAAAGCGACAACGCGTGTGAAGTACTTAGGACAGTGCTGGGGACAGAGGAAGCACTCAGTGAATGCTGTTTCTGTTGTTAGAAGAATTCCTTTTCCCCTCACCTGGGCAGCCCAGAGCCCTGGGGAAGAAACCCTCAGCAGGCCGAGTGGATTATCCTAAACTCAACCCCCTCCCTCCCTGCCTCTAACGATTCGGGTGCAGGTTAGAAGGCATCTAAGAGGGCTATTAGCCTTTGTGAAGTTCTGGGAGCCAACAGGGAACCTTCCACTCCCACCACCCGAACAGTCCGGGCCCTCCAGTAGCTGAGCCGCCATCTTCCACGTAAGTGAGGCACTTAGAGGAGCTACTCATTTGCCCTGTGCGTCACTCTGAAGGCTGACTTTGCGTCCCAATTCAGCAGAATGCTCCCTTTTGGAGGATCCTTGGGACTGAGCTGAGCCGGGAAAGGAGCAAAGGCGAGGGGAGTGGTTGGGCGGGGTCCCACTGACCGGGCTGTCGTCTAGGCGTGGAACCCCCGTAGCACAGCTGAGTGGTGTGCAGCTTTGGGCTCTGAGAAGAAGACATTTTGCTGTGCTAAAGGCCAGGACCTTCGCCAGAGGCTGTGGACTGCTGACCAGGCTTTCCCCCGCTGCCTCCCAGGCTCAGGCTTCCAGACGACCATCCTCTGGGGCCAGCACCGAGGGCTGGCTCTGCCCCCCAGGTAGAGAGCGATCCTTCGGGCTCCTGTTCACTTCTCAGCGACTGGGGCATCTTAAGGTCTGTCATAGGCCGCTGGGGCTTGGGATTAGAAGCTGAGGATACCGTGTTCAAGGACAAAGTTGAAGTCAGCCTTTGTGAGGTCTGTGCTTGAGCCCGTGCAGTCAGTAGAAGGTGACAACTGAGGCTGGGTAGCAGGCTAGGTGGAAGGGCACCTCCCGGCCTGGGGGCTGGCTGCTGACGGAACGTGGGGCATAAATGTGATTGTTTCCACTGCCAAGCACCAGCGCTGGGCCCCACCTCACTTTGTATTCACAGGGAAAGCCATGATTTTGTTCCTGATCCGGGACGCTTACAGTCCAGTAAGAGAAACTACATGTGGCTGGATATCAAATGGGCAATTACAAATGGGTGTGCTTTTCAACTTTCTTCCAACTATTCAGTACAGATGAATCAGACAGTATCATTACCGTTTAAAGATTTTATTTATTTAATTTTAGAGAGAGGGGAAGGGAGGGAGAAAGAGAGGGAGAGAAACAGCAATGCATGGCCGCCTCCCACATGGCCCCCACAGGGGACCTGGCTGCAACCCAGGCATGCGCCCCAACCCGGAATCGAACCAGGACTCCCCGGTTCCCAGCCCTGCCCAATCCACCGAGCCACACCAGCCAGGGCTCATTACCTTTTAAAGATAAGAAAATCAGCCATGGCTGGGTCAGTGGGTGGAGTGCTGGCCTGCAAACCAACAGATCGCCTGTTTAATTCCCAGTCTGAGGGCACATGCCTGGGTTACAGGCCAGATGCCCTACTGGGGGTGTGCAAGAGGCAACCGATGGTGTTTCTCTCTCTCTTTTTCTCCCTCCCTTCCCCTCTCTCTCAAAGTAAATAAATAAAATATTTTTAAAAAGACAAGAAAATCAAGGCGTATATGCAATATCAGTATTGATACTGAGTCCATGCTCATACATGTTTTAAGTTAAATGCTTAGGTAGCAAGACTACAGTGTGTGCGTGCGCACGCGTTCGCGGTGTAATCACATAAGTATTCTTTAGTGAGTGCCTTATGTTTCAGGCATGGCGTTCACATACTTTGTTTCAATTATTCCTTCTATTGACCTCCTAATGACTCGGTGTGGTAGGTATGAACACTCTGTATTTACAGAGGAAGAAATGAGAGGTCCTCAGGGTTAAATAAGGTCTTCAGACCATACAACTGGCAAGTGGTCGAACCTGGATTTGAGGCCAGATCTGCCGACTCCAGTCTTTCCACTCCGCAAAGCGCAGCAATGACTAGCAATGCAGAGCAGAATGTAATGGAAAAGGAGACCCAGGACAGGTACCGACACGGTGCTAGGGAATTTCCGAGGGGGATGATCCCCCTGGTTGAAAGGAAGAAACACTGAGGAATAGAGACTTACTCGGCCAAGGTCAGACAGCTGATTAATCTGGAGTCAGAGGTAAAATTCAGGTGTCTACAATCCAAGATCAATAGCAGTGTTGAACACGTCTGACAAGAAAACTCCAAGAGGAATTCACCTCAGCTCTTGTCAAAGAAAGAATTCTGAAGCCTTTGAAAGCCCCCGAGAACCTGGGCGCCCTCCGAGTGAACCGGAAGCAGACGGTGGAGAGAAAAGCGACCTCTGTCTCAGCCGTGGCACAGCAGCTGGCAGACCAAGACCCCTTCCCTGTCCCCAAGGGTTGGGGCTCACTCTGCAATCTTCCCACTACAACACAGCCAGAACAAAAATCTGTAAGCAAAGCCACAGATCTTTTTCAAGTCTCCTGCAGGCTCAAAATCTCCATCGGTTCCCCTTGCTCCCAGGACAGCCTTCAAAATCCTCACCCGGGAAGAACAGGGGTTCGCACTGTGGCGAGCACTTTCCAAACTTACCTCCCTCCACTTTCCCGGGAGAGTCCAGTGGAACAGGCCTTTTCTCCGGTGCCCGGACCCTCCGTGCTCTTTCTCTCGGTCTTCTCACGCTGTCGCCTCTGCCGAGAGGAGCTCCTCGCGCCCTTCGAAGGCTGCCTTCTTCCGGCGTGTCTCCCAGGCGACCCTCTGCGGCCTCACGTGGTCTTCCGCTCGGCCGTGCTGTGACGGGGGCGACAAGAGGGCTGCCACCGCCATCTGAGGAGCCTTGACCAACAGTCTCCAGCGTCTTGGACCCTTCGAAGACTACAGGTAGTTTTAGAAAAGAAATAATCATAAAAGTTGCCATTTATTTAGTGCCTACTGTCTACCAGGGAGTGCGCCAAAGCCCCTGTGTGCCTCGTCTCCTTCCGCCCTCACTCCGGCGCTCTGGCAGCTGTCGTCCTCGGGAGGATTTTACCCCCTAAATAAATTGTTGTCCCTGTTTTTCCGTGGGAGAACCAGGTTCAGGAAAAGGAAGGAACATCTTCCTCCCACACTTCAGGGTTCAAATTCAGATCTGTCGGCCTTTAAAACCCAAGCTCTTAATTTCCAAGCTTTTCTGCCTCTGACCCCTCCAAGCGCAAAGTTTTCCCTCCGTATGAAGGGGACACCCAACACCATTGCTCCTTCTGCCTAGTTAGCAACACCACTGGCCTGTGGCTTCGGGACTGTGTGGCATAGGGACTGGGATTCCACAGGCTGGCTGGGAGAGATCAGAAGTCCCAGCCTGATGTTTGTCCTGGGACTGGACAGGCACTCCAGGAGGGGGTCACTAATCATTACTTGTGACTTCTGGCATGACTAAAGCAAAAAAAAAAAAAAAAAAAAAAGGAAAACAAAACAAAAAACTGACTTAGGACTGACTGAGGATTCCCTCTTCAGGTTACATGCACTTTGTTAGGAAAATAAAACCCCTCATTGGAAGCTCAGAAGGACTTCACTTTGAGGACTGAACCTAGGTTCTAGCCTGGCTTTTGTTACTAACTAGCCGTGTGACCTCAGTCAAGGAGTTTAACCTTATAAGCCTTTGTGAGTGGGCAGAAAAATGGGCAAGAACACAATGCACTTAGGGAGGAAAGATCCGGATGATAGCCAGGGAATGGGAGTCTGAGCTGGAGTATAGGTCACCCCAGGAAAGAGGCTCCAGAGTTGTTAGTGGTTGTGGCCCCGTGTGCTGCTGGGGCTGAGGGGCGTTTGGGAGCAGGAATCATGGGGAATGGGAGAGAAAACCAAAGACAAAGAAAGCATTCTTCTTCCCGTGGGGCGCCAAAAGAAGGCCCTGTCACTGTCCTCCTGGGAAGTCAAGCTGTGGGCATCAGGAAACTCCCAGCAGCCCGAATCACTGACTTGCCGCTTCTTCAGGCCTCCCTGTATCTAATGTACTTAAAAAATATATTTATTTATTTATTTTCAGAGAGAAGGGAAGGGAGGGAGAAAGAGAGGGAGAGAAACATGGATCAGTTGCCTCTCGCCCGCCCCTAATCAGGGACCTGTCCTGCAACCCAGGCATGTGCCCTGACCGGGAATTGAACTGGCTACCTTTTGGTTTGCAGGACACCGCCCAACCCACTGAGCCACACCAGTCAGGGCACAATACACTCTTCTCAGTAGAAATTGAACTCCTAGAGGGAAGGAAACTTGACTTCATCTATATTCCTCAGCCCCTATATTGCCTACCTGGCACAGCAGGCATTGTATAACTGTCTGATCTATGAATGAATGGATGAATGGATACGGATGAATGGACAAGTCTCAGGTAAGTGGAAAGCGGTACAATGTCACAGAGTAGAGAAAACCTTTAAAGCTCATTATGAAAGAGGAGGTACACTCAAGAGGAAACAGAGTCTCAAACAGTTCTGGAGATTTAGGAGCAGAAAAGCTAAGAAGAGCTGGGAGCATCAATTCCTGTGGTCCCTGGGGCCGCCAGTGGCCACAGAATCCTTGACGGGGTGGATTGTAGGCCGTTCTTAGGCTCCTGGGAGAAGATGTGGCAGCAGAGGGCCTGCAGGGCTCAGGTTCATTGTCTGTAGCTACAGTGACCACATGTCCTGGTTTACACATACCAGGGGGGGCAAAAGTAGGTTCACAGTTGCTAGTACATGAAACACAGACTTATTTATTCTTGTATTATTTTCCATACGAACAACTGTAAACCTACTTTTGACCCACTTTGTATTTTCCTAGGGTAATTATTAATACCTCAAAACGTCTTGGTCCTGGCTTGGATGATAAACTGTCTTTTTTAGGCAATATCCACCTTCCCCAGTCTTTTGCTGTTATTGAGATATAACTCACGTACCACAGGCTTTACCCCTCTGAAGTGTTCGATTCAGTGGGTTTTAGTATATCGACGAAGTTGTGCTGTCGCCACCGCTCCCGAATTCCAGAACATTTTCATCACCCTGAAAAGAAACCCGCACCTATTAGTGGTCACTCTCCCCCCGCCGCCCCCCACCCCCCACCCCAGCCTCTGGGAACTTCTAATTTATTTTCTGTCCTTGTGGATTTACCTATTCTGGACAATTCATACATTTGGATTCATACAATATGTGGCCTTTTGTGTCAGGCTTTTTTTTACTTAGCATAATGTTTTCTTTGTCTTTTTTAATGTATTCATTTTTACAGAGGGGGCAGGGAGGGAGAAAGAGAGGGAGCGAAACATCAATGTGTGGTTGCCTTTCGCATGCCCCCCACTGGGGACCGGGCAGCAACCCAGGCATGTGCCCCGACTGGGAATGGAATTGGCGACCCTTTGGTTCTCGAGCCGGTGCTCAATCCACGGAGCCACAGGAGCCAGGGAGCGGCACAAAGTTTTCAATATTCGTGCACGTTGTAACATGAATTAGTACTTTGGACAATAAATTGTTCGGTCACTCTACCTATAGCTGTTAGTCTTGCAGCTATTGCATTGAGGGTGTTCCCTTGGAGCCAAAGAGGAGTTGAGCTGGAGGAGCCAGGCTAATGTTGTCTGACTGGGGAAACTGTTTTGCTGGCTCAAGGCGCAGAAACAGTGAGGGGGGATAAGGCAGAGAAGGAGCCTCATTTAGGATACTAGACTCTTGAGCTGGCGTTTTTATTGGCTTTGAGGTCCTTGACTCCCTGATAGTAGTTACAAAGAACTGGCAACAGTCTAATCTATTGCCAGCTTCTTGGAGAAAAGGAGAATCTAGTGAATTAAAAAATGAACCAGGGGAGAAATGAACCACAGGCTCTGGATTTGAGCGTTTGCTCAGCTACTGACTTTGCATGATCTCGAATGGGCCCTTCCATTCCTAGTCTCTGTAAAATGAGCACAGTGGTAATAAGGAGCATCCCAAAGCTATTAGGTTTTAAGACACTTCACAGAATCCGAATCTTCCAGCATCCTCTGGGCCCGTTCTGTAGATGTGTGATGCTAAGATCCACACACTTAGGGCAAGCTGGACCTTTTAAAAGGTATATATATGGCTCACCCTGTGTGAGGTTGTGAGCACTCCAATCAGCTGGGCAGTTTGCTAGGCAGTTTGGTCAGAACAGTTTGGGTATACCTCATACTGCGTATGGTTTTGAGCACTCCAATCAGTTGAGTTGTTTGCATGCTAAGCAGTTTGGGTGTGCCTCACACTGTTCGAACAGCAGAGAGTTCACGATGAGAAAATGTTAAAGATGTTTCTGCAGATACATGTCTCCTTGTCTCATTTCCCCTAACGCGTTGAATTCCCAGGGCCAGGGGCCAATTTGTATACAGTTCTGTCCCTCCCTAATACCCAGCCAAAGGCCTCACACAGACCGGGGCCCTGTGTGTGCAGGAAGGAAGGGAAGGGAAGGCTAAGCACGTAATATTTGTTAGCGTGTGGAAGTATTTCCTCATCTTTAAGGGACTGATTAACAATCTGCCAACCACTCGGGGGCCCGGGGAAAACCGAGGAGGGCAGGGCGTGCTAGCCAGGCCTGCTGTGCTGAAAGCAGCAGACGGGTAATTTCCAAATGACCATTTCAAAGGAAGGTTGAATTTCTCCAAGATAAGAGGGAGAGCAGAGAGCATGCCTATATCTCTAACCCCCCAAGCTCAGGGCCGTGATAACAGCTGTGGGGTTGGAAACCTAATGCTGATGAAAGAGTTAAAGGGTGGCTGCGGGCAGCTATCGGTGACACCGCTAGGAATTGAGCATGCTCCTGGAGCGCGGCTGGGGCCTGGTGCTACTCCATGAATAGAGGCCACTCTCAGGGAGTTTTTCCTGGAACAGAATGGGGTCAGGGAGCCGCTTGGGGAACAATGGTTGCCACCGACTAGCTGAATTTCTTACAATCACACACCATACCCCCTGATCAAATAGCTCCTTTGTTTGGCTGATATAAAAACATGTCATACAATGATGATTTGGAAGAATGACACGGGTTTGCCTTTCACAGAGATCAGAAGGGCTTGTTGTGCAGCAGGGGGAAAAACATCAGAGTCAAGGAAAACCCGGAGAATAAAAGGAGCAAATGGAAACAGACAGCCACAATAAGAAAGGGCCGGGTTGCTCAAAAGGCGGACAAGGGCTTGGTTACCAGCAGGGAGACCTAGCAGCCAGGCAGCTCCTTGGAAGGAAGAGCCCGCTGGTGGCCTGTCACCAGTTTCACAGCGCCCCCTTGGAACTCTTGAGAAACTCAGAGAATTAAAGAAATACAACTTGGAGGAAGAAACCGTCCAAGGCAGCTGGTGTGCGTGGGACTGTGTACAGAGACCAGAGAATGTGGACGAACTGGAGTGATCCTCCTACTCCTACCATTTTATTACAGATGGGGAAACTGAGATCTGGGGAGGGATTGTCTAGATTACAGCTGCTTCTCCCTTTTTCCTGACTTTGAAGATGGAAATGCAGGAGCTTCTCAAGCATTCACTGTTCAAAGAGAAGAGATGAGCTTAAGGGGTTGAATGGGGAGTCCTACCTAAATCAGTAATTCCTTGCATATAATGGAACTCATGCAAGGCACACATTTCTATGTGCCTCTGTTTTGCTATCTATAAAGTGAGAGCATTCCTGAAGCCAGCCAGGCAGCCATTATCTCAGCCATCATTTATTAAATGCCATCTCTGCATCCCCCCCTGGGTGAAGGCACTAGAGAGAGGAGGAAGGGAGAACCTCATTAAAAAATAAGCCACAGTCACTGGACCTAGTTAGGCACATGCTGTCCAGATAGACTCTGTGGACACCAAATCCTGCTTCTCAGCTGAGACCTGTAATTGAGGTTTGCAGGTTTCCTGTCTGTTTCAGGTAGGTAAGCCCGAGACTTTGTTCTTCAAAGAGAGGAGGCTCATATAGCAAGATTCCTGCAGCGCCCCGTCATCAAGTGGGTTTACAAAGAAAATGACAATTGTCAATGTCACTAATTAGCATTCATCTTTAGTGCAGCAACTGTAAATGGATCTAAAGCCTTTATATTAGATTTCCCTAGAACTATGTGGGGTTAAAAAAGCAGGAGTATTTTGTGTTAATATATTCTCTCTCATTCCCAGATCCTGAAATCCTTTACCAATAGGTAGCCTGTTCTCTGTGCTACCCCTGTGGGGAATGTGGCAAGTGCCACTCTCCCCATTCTGCAGCTGGGAGGCCCGGGCCGCAGAAAGGGGCTAAACCCTGCAGCGGGAAATGGAAACCAAGGCTTTCACCCTCTTGCTCACTGCCCTGGCTTTGAACTAGAGAGCAAGGCGTTGGAAGGCAAAACTGGAGATTAAACCAACCATGGATCTGGTGTATCTCTATTATAGAAAAGCAAAATGCTTTTATATTTTTAAATTTTAATTTATTCGTTTGAATAGATAATACATATACATGGCTCTTTGAAAGATGTAAAAGAATACATGGCTCTTTGAAACTGTGTCTTCAGCAACCTCTTTCTCTACACACACCATTCCCTGTCCTGGAGAGGACCGGCGACCAGGCTCCTAGGAGCTGTTCTGTGCCTTTATGAACATACACATAAAATATTTTTCCTTTCTCACATTTGATATACAAACTATTCTGTACACACAGACCATGTTGAATGAATACGAAATGGGCAGATAACCGGTGTTGGGACCAGGTCCTGGACAGAAGGCTCAGTGCTCTGCAATTGCGGGGCTGGCTTCCCGTTCTCCGCTCTGGAGACAGCTGCGCGGGATGCCAGAGGCAGGTGTGCAAGTTCCTCTGAGTATATGAAAGAGAATGGGTCCCGAAATGTGGCTAGTTGCGGCAGAACTGGGAAAACTTTACCTTAATCCGTGTTCTGCCTTCACACCCCCTGCTCTGAGGTTCTCGTCTCTGTCTGGTGCCTGAAGAATCACATTCAAACTCCTCAGCCTGCAACCAAAGCCCCTCTACCGTCTGCACCAATTTCTTCCCTAGGTCTGTCTCTTCCGGCTTCTTGTCATCCGTCGCATGCTGGAGCCACACCAGGTCACTTGCTGATACCGGTCCTTGCACTCTTTCAGGCCTTTGCACAGGCTGTTTCTTCCACACGGAGCCTGTTTCTCTCCTCTCTGCCTGCAGAACTGCTAGTGGGACTTTTTGTAAGCTCCAGCTGACTGTGTCAATTTGCTGGTTTTAACTTCTCCGAGTTTCTTCACCACCCAATGTGATCAAGGCCAAGCGTCTTAACCTCAAACAGAGCATCTTCCTGTTCTGGCTCCTACTGACCTCCAGGCTCACCTCTCCCCCTTTCACCTCCTGCTAAATGCTCCACACCCATGATCTATTTACAATTCCCTAAACATTCTGGTACTTTCCAAGCTTTTGCATATGCTGTTCCTTTTCCCTAGAACACTCTTCCCACCTTCTCCTGCCCTTGGCTAATCCCTATTTGTCCTTCTGATCATTGCTTGAGCCACATCTCCTCACACGTCCTTTCCCTCACCCTTCCAGGACATCTGTCTCCTCCCCTGCCCCCAGGATATGTTTTAAAATACCTTTTTTCTATACTATGAATTCCTCAAGGTCAGTGAACAAATTAATCGTCAAGCTCCCCAGGGCCTCACATAGGTCTGGCACCCAGGCCATCTCAAGAAATAAGTGATGAATAAAAGAATTGATAAGTAAATGGATGGAAGAGCTGGAATTTAGCATCCCTGAATGGGACCTAGGTGCTCAGCCTGACCTTAGACCCTTCCTTTTCTGCCAGCTGCTGCCTGATGGTCTTGCAATTAGTCCCATTCTTTGGAACCTCTTCGCTGCAATGCGACCTTGTTTATGCGAGTCTACCTCTTTGAGACTCAGTTTCCTCAAATGTAATATGAGGAGGTAGGAGTACATGATCCCTACTGGCCCTTCCAGATCAAATGTTATGTGAATCCATGCTGCTTGCAGAGGGGAGGTTTTCCAAGCGCTGTGCACTTGGGGAGAGCACCGATGGTGCGGGTGGTTGCAAAAGATTTCCAGGGACTCCAGCTTAACTCTCTGCCTCAGAGGCGTGCAAACTGTGGCCCACTGGCCACACCCCTCCCACAGCCAGTTTTAGTATGTCCCACAAAAGAAGATTCTTTTTTTACATTTTTAAATGATTAGAGAAAAAAAAAATCAAACGAGTAATCTTTAATGAAATGTAAGAATTTTATGAGATTCAAATTTCAGCATCCACAGATAAAGTTGTATTGGAACACAGCTACTCACTAGTTTGCGCATCATCTGTGCTGCTTTCCCACCGTGACGGCGAGTCGAGTGTGGGTGACGGGCACTGTCTGGCCCTCCAGTCCTCCAGTATTTACCCGCTGGCCCTTACAGAAAACGTTTCCCAAACTCTGCTTTGACTTGAGAACGTGGCTTCCCTCTATCTATTACAGTGCTGTCCAGTAGAAAGATGTGAGCCACAATATAATTTGTAATTTTCTAGTAGCCATGTTACAAAGTTATTTTTAATTTTTATTTATTTATTTGTAAAGATTTTATTTATCTCTATAGAGAGGGGAAGGGAAGGAGAAAGAGAGGGAGAGAAACATCAATGTGTGGTTACCTCTTGCACACCCTCAATTGGGGAGCTGGTCCCACTGGGAATCAAACTGGTGACCCTGTGGTTCCCAGGCCAGTATTCAATCCACTGAGCCACATCAGCTAGGGCACAAAGTTATTTTTTAAAAAATATTTTATTTATTTTATTTTTAGAGAGAGAGGAAGGGAGGGAGAAAGAGAGGGAGAGAAACATCAGTGTGTGGTTGCCTCTCTTGTGGCCCCCACTGGGGACCTGGCCTGCAACCCAGGCATGGGCCCCAACTGGGAACTGCACCAGCAACCCTTGAGTTCACAGGCTACAAAGTTATTTTTAAAAGTAAAATTAATAATACATTTTATTTAACCCAATATATAAAAAATATTATCATTTCCACATGTAATCAATATGAAATTATTAATGAAACTTTACATTTGTTTGTTTATATTAAGGCTTCAAACTCTGGTGTGTATTTTTTACCTATAGCATACCTCAGTTTGGACTAGCCACGTTTTAAGTGCTCAGTAGTCATGTACAGCTAGTGGCTACTAAATTTGACAGCTCAGGCTGTAAGTCAAGTCCAAACTCTTTGACATGAATTTCTAGGCCCTTTGTTATTTGGCCTCAGCGGCATTCCTAAATGCTTCTTTAAATGCCAGCCAGACTGATCCATTCTATGTCCCCTAAATCAGATGAAATCTTTCTTTCTCTCTTTCTTTCTTTCTTTCTTTCTCTCTCTCTCTCTCTCTCTCTTTCTTCCTTCCTTCCTTCCTTCCTTCCTTCCTTCCTTCCTTCCTTCCCCTTTCTCTCTCCTTCTCTCTCTCTTTCTTTCTTCCTTTCACAGCTTTATTCAGATATAAGTCACAGCTCACACAATCCGCCATTTACAGTGTACAATCGATGGTTTTTAGTATATTCAGAGTTGGGCACCATGAGCCCATCAATTTTAGAACATTTCATCACCCCACAAGAAACTCCATACCACCATGCCCACATCCTCCCCCAGCCCTGGGCAACCAATCATTAATCTATTTCCTGTCTTCATGCATTTGCTTATGCTTGACATTTCATATAAATGGAAGCGTACAAATATGGTCTTTTGTCATTGGCTTCTTTCACTTGGCATAATGTGGTCAAGGTCCACCCCTGTTGTAATGTGTTGTAACAGTTCTTCACTCCTCTTTATTGCTGAGTAATACTCCATTGCTCTTTTCTTTCTGGTATACTCTCTTCCTCCAGTAACTTTTGCTCAAGAGATTATGCCCCAGGGTTCCAGCAAAAACCCAAGAAGAAAAAGAAAAATCTGCCCTTTGTAGTCCACAATGTTTAAGATCAAACATAGGATCTAATTTTTAGAGGAAAAAAAAGACTTGGTCAAATAATTACATTACAATCAATGTATTCAGTAACAAAATACATTTTTTTAACAACCCCCGCCCCGCCCTACAACCCGGTCCAAAGGGAAAACCTCAGCTCTGATTGCCGATGCCTCTAGAACGGTGTGCTGGTTGAGCCCATTTGGTGCACCAGTGAACTGAGCACGGCAGCTCAGCCTCAGCCGAGACACCCCTGCAGTGCAGGCCCTGAGATGTCTGATCTCACTTCCAAATTCCCACCATCTGACACTCTTGCTGAGCTGACTAGTCTGCTGACAGCTCCATGGGCAATGATCCCCATGCTCCATACTTTCACAGCAAGGAAAAAACAAACCACAAACACCTCCGAAACTCCAACCCTTGTTCCTGCGGCCCCTAGGATTAGGCTCCAGGTGACTGCGACTCCTCCAGGACCCTGCCCTCATTTCCTGCTCCCCCTTCCTCTGGTTTAACCCCATGTTCTGCCATAGCTGCTTTTCTTTGCCTCTTCTGATTCTTCCTTTCCTATTGCTCCTCCTTAAGTCTTCCCTTTCCTCCCCACTCTCCACCCTTTCTCAGTCTCTCCTCCTTTTTATCTCCTTCCTGTTCTCAAAGTCTTCCCTGCTTTTCCACAGTTCAGTCGTTCCCATCTTCCCTCATCGCCCCCCACTGCCATCCCTTGTCCTCTTCCCTTCGCTTTCCCTCAGAACATCCCACGTGTGCAGGTGGAGCTGGGAAGGCCCTTTGCCCCGTCTCACTGGAGACAGCCAAGGATCTAGGTGTCCTATCCAGAATTGAACTTTGGCTCCATCACTTAATAGCTGCTGAGCTCTGAGCAAACGAGTCAACCTCCCTCCCAGGACTAACCGTACATAAAGGGGCATGCAGCATGCTCTCAATGATCGCTCTTCATCCTTTACAAGCCTGCACTGGGGAGCAGGAGACCCTTCTGCACCGGTCCCAGAACCACCTGTTAGGTCTGCGATCTCTCCCTCACACCTTCTCCTCATTTTTGTCCCTCCCCCACCCCACACGCATGCTTTCTATTTCTAGAGGTCACCTTTTTTCTGCCTCCCTGCTCTCCTCCCACACCTTCTAGAGCTCTGCTGTGGTCCCCTTCCCCTCCTTCTTCCCCACATCTTCTGAGCCCCTCTTCAAGCCAGAACCTTACTGGCCAGGCACCAGCAGCATCCTGAACCACTTTATTTTGATTTATTTATTTTATTAGTGATTTTATTTATTTATTTTTAGAGAGAGGGGGAGGGAGGGAGAAAGAAAGGGAGAGAAAGGTTGATGTGAAAGAGAACATCAATGGGTTGCCTCTCAAAGGTACCCTGAAATGTGGAGGAACCTGCAAGCCAGGCCTGTGTCCAGACCGGCAACCTTTGCTTTGCGGGGAAGTCTCCCAACCAACTGAACCACACGGATCAGGGCACACTCTAAGTCATGTGGCTGCGCAGGGCCAGGTCCTTCCAACAACAGAAATACTGGCTCACCTCAATGCTTTCTGATTGGCTGGTCCTCTCAGCCAATGATTTCTTCCAATGGTTTTTGGCAGTTCCACTGCCACCTGGTGCACAAGTGCACCGCGGTCACATGGCGCAGTCCTTTGACATCTGGGGTCAGTACTTTCTGATGTGGTGGAGCTGAGCTTGAGTTTTAAAATTTCTCCTTCACCACTTGTCCTCCTGTTTGTTTTCCATGTTATCCTAGTCACTAGTTACTGATGCTTGCTATAGAAGCTTTTGCAAGTACATAAAAGTGAAAATAGGCAATTTCTTTTCAAGCCCTGCTGTCCCTCTCTAACCCTAGTGTCTAGGTGGGGCTGTGAGCTCATCTGTATTATACATAATATTGTACACTGGGATCCTGCTGTAAAAACAGAAGTAGCGGTAACAATAGGTAAATATACTATTGGGTTGGTCAAAAAGTCCGTATGTTTTTTTCTGTAAAATAAAAGACACATTTTTCATTTTTACTAATAACTTTATTGATTTGGATATTTTGAGTATGTCAGCTATCTCCTGCATGGTAGAACATTGATTGTTCTCAGTTAATGTCTTGATTTGATCACTGTTAATGTCAACTGGTCTACCCGACTGTGGAGCATCATCCAGTAAGAAATCTCCAGCACGAAACCTTGCAAACCACTTTTGACATGTTCAATCAGTCACAGCACCTTCTCCATACACTGCAGAAATTGTTTTTTGTATTTCAGTTGCATTTTTACCTTTCTTGAAATAGTAAGACATAATATGCCAAAAATGGATTTTCTTCCATCTTCAATATTAAAATGGCTACACAAAAATTCACCAATTTTGATAAGTGCCTTTTTATAAAAGGCACATTGAGCCCTCGCTGGTGTGGTTCAGTGGATTGAGTGCTGGCCCGCCTGCCTGGGAACTAAAGGGTTGCCAATTTGATGTCCAGTCAGGGCACAAACCTGGGTTGTGGGTCAGATCTCCAGTAGGGGGCGCGCAAGAGGCAACCACACAGTGATGTTTCTCTCCCTCTCTTTCTCCCTCCCTTCTCTCTCTAAAAATAAATAAAAACAAAAAAAAATGCATGCTGATATGACAGCTGTCATAATATAATCTAACAAAATTGTTTTGAATGAAGTTAAAGACAACTAAGTGCTACCAAAGCCATCTTATGGAAAAAAATCAAATGCACTTTTTGGCCAACCCGTACTATTTCCTACGTGCACTATGGTAAGTGCTATTTGCATTTATATTGGTACTATCATTATTCCAAAACCCAGCTGGCTAGTTTGTCTTAGATCTTGTAGTTGGTAAATGAATGGTGGAGCCAGGATTTGAACCTGAGTCTGACTCCAGAGCTGGTGTACAGCCTTTTCCATGTGAGGCTGTTTTTCACATGCAGTATCTATTCTCTTTCTGCTTTGGGAACAGTGTCCCTTGACGTTAACTCTCCTGTCATTTTATTTCCTCTGTGTAACATACGCCGTTGGGGGATGTCTAGGAGATGGGAATGCCAAGTGAGAGGCTGGGTTAACTTCTCTATCAGGCCTGTCTGAGAGCCAGCCATCCTAACCTGTCTCCAGGGATCCCAAGAGCTAGACCACAAAGAGGCTGTAGCCACAGCTGCAAATGCATAGCAATACCAGTGACAGCGGGGCATGGGGCAGATGCCAGGCAATCTGCAGCCATTATTTCAGTCAGCCCTTACAATAATTCTACAAGGTGGATGAAATAATTAGCCCAAGGACAGCATTCTTAGGATTCAAACCCAGGTCTGCCTGATGCTGGCTGCTGTGGCATTTCCATCTTGCTCTTTGCTTTTCTGTGAAAAGGTAACAGTCACTAAGAGTGAGCCCCTGTCATATGCCAGGTACTCCGCTGGGTTTCTTAGGTATAAGGTTGGACAAAAGTAGGTTTACAGTTGTGAGTATGTACAACAGAGTTTATTCTTTTATTATGTATTAAATTATCATATTATTTTCCATATGAACAACTATAAGCCTACTTTTTCCCCACTCTACATATTATTATATCCTTGAATCGCACAGTACTTTTTTCAGAAAAATATGACTTCTCTTTTACAGATGAAACTGAAGTTTGAAAAAGTTCAGTAACTTACTCAAGATTACGCAGCCACTAAGTAAGGAGGGGAACAATGTCCACACCTTGACTGAGTGACTCCGAAGCTCCTGCCCTGCTGGCTGCCCCATGCCAGGGGGCAGAGTTTTGATCTGGTTTGAGGGTGTGGAGTAGAGCTGGCGGTAGCCTGTTTAGGGAACCAGTAAGAGATGATATCTGTCTGCAATGTGTCCAGGACCGCAGGATATTCTTTCGACACCTTCTATGGGGGCGAACAGAGGAAGGACCTCAGAGGAGGCAGCTGCTCCTCTTTCTGTGAGGGAGTCGCAAGGAAACTCTGTGATGTTTCTGTTTTTGTGCATTAGTTTCTCTATCCTGTGCATCTGCCAGAGGCTCTGGCTCTCTTAAACTTAAAAGAAAAATAGCCACGCACAGGCTCACAGGCATGGAAATGACTTTGAATGATAGTTATCAGACAACCTTCCGTTTTCTATCTCTGCGCCCTGTTTCTTCCTCTGTCTCTCAGAATTTCACAAGGTCTTGGGTAGAAAAGGTAAAATAGTGGAAGTGGTAGTGTAAGAACTGAAACAGATAGTTCATGCTTCTGAACACTGTAGATCGGCAGCTCTCAAAGTCTGGCCTGGAAACCCCTGGGAGTCCCCAAGGTCCTTTCAGGGGTCTGCAAGGTCAAACTCTTTTCATAGTAATACTAAGATGTTGTTTGCCTTTTTCACTTTCATTCTCTCACAAGCAGGTTGTGGACTTTGGCGGAAAGCTTCATTCAATTCATTCATTGTGACAGATTGAATGAAGGAGCGAATGTGAGAATCACATCACCTATGAAGCCAGAAATTAGATAGGTGTGCAAAAATGCAAAACAACCCTGTTCCTCTTCCTAATTTTCTGGGAAAATGTAGTTATTTTCAATAAAAATGTGTTATTTATGCTGTATGTAATAGATTTATTATCTTAAAAATAAATTAACTACCTTTACAAGTTCTCAGTTTTAATTTCTAATATGATAAACAGACCCCAATACATTTCAAGAGTGTAAAAGTGCCCTAAGACCGGGAAGTTTGAGAACTGCCACTTTAGATCATCATTCGCACACACAACATCCACATTCTATTGGGCCCAGTTGTGAGCAGTGCAAAGGATTTTCGAGAATCACAGTCCTGCCTAACTGGAGTTTCCAGTGAGAACAACTAGGTCCTCTCACCTCAACAGGACCCAGAGACAACAGCATAAAAGTCTACAGTGGCCCTGGCTGGTGTGGCTCAGTGGATTGAGCGCCAGCCTGTGAACCAAAGGGTGGCCAGATCGATTCCCAGTCAGGGCACATGCCTGGGTTGGGGGCCAGGTCCCCTGTGGGGAGTGCGTGAGAGGCAACCATACACTGATGTTTCTCTCCCTCTCTTTCTCCTTCCCTTCCCCTCTCTCTCCAAAAATAAATAAACAAAATCTTAAAAAAAAATCTACAGCAGTCAGGCTAAGCCCTATGCTATTATTATAGCAAAGGTAAATGCATTTGTGGAAAGGATTTAAGGGATGGGATTTTGGGGGTACTTTTTTCAACCTGATTGAAGTATAATCAAAGTACCCTAACTTGCACATATTTAAAGTGTACAATTCAGTCAGTTTTGACACATGTGCACAGCTGTAGAAGCATTGCCGCAATCAACATTGCAAACATTCACTAACCCCCCAAATTCCTTCGTGCCCCTTTGTAAACCATCCCTCCCCACCCCAGGAAACCACTGATTTGCTTTCTGTCACTACAGATTAGTTTGCACTTTCTTTGTGTTCTTAAAGATTTATTTATTTACTTTTTAGATGCATGGGACAGGAGTGGGAAACATCGAGATCGGTGGGCTCTTGCATGTGCCCCAGCCGAGGGACCAAACCTGAATCCTGGGCATGTGCCCTGACCGGGGAATCGAACCGGTAACATTTTGCTTTGCAGTACAATGCCAACCAACTAAGCCACACCAGTCAGGGCACATTTTATAATTTTATATACATGGATCAATACAGTAAGTACTCTTTCATTTTTTGGTCTGGCTTTTTCAATCTGCAGAGTGATTTTGAGATTCATACATGTTACTGTGTTGGGGATGAGATTTAAACTCTAGCTCTGCCACTTATTCACTGCGTGACTGGAGAAGTTACTTAACCTGTCTGTTCTTCTGAAAGGAAACAATAAAAAATTCCTATGTTGCATAGTTGTGAAGATAAAATTAGTCAATATAAGTAAATAAAACACTTCAGTTCCTGGTACTTACTGGGCGCTTGATAAACAGTGGTTATTTTTGAATATGTGTTTGGGGCAGGAATTAAGGAGGGTAACTAGCACGGCACGCGACGGGGGAGAGTTTTGTTTAGACTAATTTGATTCATGGCTCCGGTTTAACTATTTGTGAAACCTTTCTCATTTGCACACCCCAAACCTGCCAACCTAACCAGGAAATTTTTCTTTAGTGAGGACTAGGGACATGGAAATTTGTAGCTTTGAAAGTCCTGCCAATTTGGAATTACCTTATTGAAAAAAACCCCAAATCCCACTAGGCTGCTTTGAAAATGGAAAAGGTGTGTTTCTTCTCTATCCTCATTGACTTCAAGTCCGACTGTCCAGGTTTCCTCAAACTTGGAATGAGGCCCCCTTGCCTGGGGATGGGGTGGACTTCAGAAGGTCCTTGGCCAGAGGAGAGAGATTTTCTGTGTGACTCGTTGCAGCTGAGCCTGGGATGGGACAAAAGTGGTCGAGGTGAGGCGTTTCTCAGAGAATCTGAAGGGGATCCCCTGCTTCTCAGCCTTTCGAAGTGCCAAGAGCCGGGGGACCTGTCACAACCATGGGTGTTCACTGCCAGCAACTGAAGCTTCTTGTCAGCTGCTGGGAAGTAACTGCTTTTCCTAAGCCTGGAGACATAGTCTGAGAGAGGAAAAGAAAAAAAAAGAAAGAAAAGAAAAAAAAGAAACAACAACAACAAAGAGGACACGAGAGAAGAAGAGAGGAGGTGGGGGTGGGGGAGAGCTGAATTGATTGCCGTCTGTTCAGGTCTAGCTGGAAAACACAATGAAGTGAAAAGCCTTCTTGGTTGGTGTGCTTTTCTTCATTTTTTTCCCAGGGTTTGAAGTGGGGAGGGAGGGATGGGAAAGAAGAGAGGAAGAGGTGGAGGACTGGCAAAGCCTGTGCAGGAGCTGCACGAAGCCTTCAGGGTTGGGGAGGGGAAAGTAACGTGCTGATTCTGGGACCCTCTTGAGTCACCCCTTTGCTGGCCAATCCCTTCCTTCCACAAGGGACTGTGGCTCTGGGTGATGTTGCCAACAGTGTATTTTGAATGAAGAAAAACCCAGTAGCTGAAGCCTGCCCATCACTGCCCTAGAAAAAGACACCACATAATTTTTCTTCCAATTGGGGTGGGTGGGCCCTGATGCTGGTTGTATTTCTTTCTGGCATAGAGCATGCACAAACTTTTATTGCGTCCTTGTTTCGTGTCGAGTACTAGCCTAGTGCTTCACAGGCATTCTGTCAGTTAATCCTTGTAGCAGCCTTGTGAGGTGTGGGTTCTATTATGGTCCCCATTTTACAGATAAAGAAACAGAGGCTTAGAAAGGTTAAGTAAAGTACCTAAGGTCATGCAACTAGTAAGTGGCCGAAACAGGTTTCAAACCCAGGTCTGCATGAATTCTTAGCCTGCATTCTTAAGTACTGTACTATGTGTATATTTAGATACAGTCTCTTAAATAGCTCACAGCTTACTATTGCTCAGAGGGCAGGAGGGTCGGGCTGGAGAGCCATTCAGGAAAGCAGCTATAATACAATGTGTTCTGGGCCTCACCAGCAAGTTGAAATCAATGCTTTTGGAGGCCGAAGAAGAGAATACTTATTCTATAGGCCTGGGGTGATGGGATTAGGGAAGACTTTTAAAAAAGTTAAAAGCTCAAGCTGCAGAGGTTACTGCCTGGCATCAAACCCAGCTCTGCCACTTGCTAGCACTGTGACCTTGGTCCAGTTACTTACCCTCTGTGAGATTCAAGTTCCTTATCTATAGAAGAAGGACACATTTATTTAACAGATGTTTATTGAGAGCGATTTTTGTGTCAGGCGCTGTACGGGGCAACAGAGAGACACTGGCGAACAAGACAGGCAAGGCTGCTGCTCCACTCGCAGAGCTTACCTCCCCGCGGGGGTAATAATCATGCTGCCTCAGGGGGCTGATGCGTCTGGAACATCCCAGCTCTTCACCCCTATCTTTTTTACCACAACTCCAGCTCCCTTTTCTCCATCTTCAGAGAAGTCTTCCCTGGTACGCTGGGTCAGGCCAATTTCCACCGGACCAGGGGCCTGCCCTTCATAGGTCTCCGTATCGTTGTCAGTTGCTTGACTCTTCTCTCCCATCAAAGTCCGTAAACTTGCTGAGGGCAGGCACGCGTCCGATTTCTTGTTTTTGTTCTGTTTTCAGCTCACCAGTGACTGGTTCATATTAGGCTTTCATTAAATACTTACGAAATGAATAAATAAAATGAGACGGAGCAAGTAAAGGACTTGGGTGTGGCCTTGGCATAGTTTGCACTCAAGGAAGTGCTGGCCTCTAGGGTTACAGTACTTGATGTGTATGCTCTTTTGTTTTTTTTAAATTAAAAAATTTATTTTATTGATTATGCTATTACAGTTTTCCCATTTCCCCCTCTCTGTTCCCCTCTACCCCGCACCCTCCCATTCCTCACCCTTTAGTTTTTGTCCATGGGTCATACACATAAGTTCCCTGGCTTCCACATTTCCTATACTATTCTCAACCTCCCCCTGTCTGTTTTCTACCTACCGTTTACGCTACCTATTCTCTGTACTTTCTCCTCCTCTCTCCCCATCCCACTCCCCTGTTGATATCCCTCCATGATTTATATAAATCCCTTTAACATTTCATATAATAAGGGCTGGGTGATGATGAAGAACAGGGGGTTGCTGATCAGGGTCCTCTTTGGGTCCAAGTTCTTTGGGACTTTCTGAGCTTCCTGGACTTCCTGAAAATCTATTTCCTTCACCAGCTTGGGGAAGTTCTCCTTCATTACTTGTTCAAATAAGTTTTCAATCCCTTGGTCTTCCTCTTCTCCTTCTGGCACCCCTATGACTCAGATGTTGGGATGTTTAAGGATATCCTGGAGGTTCCTAAGCCTCTCCTCAGGTTTTATGAATTCTTGTTTCTTCATTCTTTTCTGATTGGATATTTTTTTCTTTCTGCAGGTCCACTCTGTTGATTTGAGTCCCAGTTTCCTTCTCATCCCTTCTCATTTGTTCAAGTAATTGCGACAATTTTTCTTCAAATCCTGTGAGCATCCTGATTACCAGTGCTTTGAACTGTGCATCTGATAGGTTGGCTATCTCTTCATCACTTAGTTGTCTTTTTTCTGGAGCTTTGATGTGTTCTTTCATTTGGGCCGTTTTTTTTTCTTGGTGCACCTGTTACTTTAAGGGGCGGAGCCTTAGGTGTTCACCAGGGAGGGGTAACCCACATTGTTGTGTTGTGATGCTGTCTGTGGGGGTGGGGCCTGAGAGAACAATGGCACTTGCTCTGTTCTCCGCACTTCCCCCACTACCCACAAGCAAGTTGGGTCCTTCTTTGCTGGCTCCGGGGTGAGTGGGCGGGCCTGCACGGTTCCAAATTCCTGTGGGTCTCCCCAACAAACTCTCCTGTGAGGCCGGGAGTTCCTCCCACTGCCGCCTCAACCCCCACTGGCCAATCAGATGTTCATGAAAGATGTTCAACTAATAATAATAATAATTATTATTAATAATTAGGAAAAAGCCAATCAAAACCACAACGGGGTAGTACCTCACAGCTATTAGGATGGCTACTATATTTTAAAAAACCCCAAAAAACTGATACAAGAAAATAACAAGTGTTGGTATTATGTGGAGAAACTGGAACCCTGTGCACCATTGGTGGGAATGTAAACGGAGCAGCCACTGTGGGAAACGGTACGGCAGTTCCTCAAGAAATAAAAACTATACTTACCGGTTGATCAAGCAATTCCACTTCTGGGAATGTGCCCAAAGGAATTGAAATCAGGGTCTCAAAGAGACACTTTTATACCTCTGTTCATAGCAGCAGTATTTGCAGTAGCCAGAATGAGGAACAACCCAAGTGTCCGTCGATGGATGAATGGGTAAACAAAATGTGGTGTGCGTGCGCATGTAATAGGATACTATTCAGCCTTAAAAAGGAAGGAAGTTCTGCCCTGGCTGGTGTAGCTCAGTGGATTGAGCGCGGGCTGGGAACCAGAGGGTCCCAGTTCGATTCCCAGTCAGGGCACATGCCTTGGTTGCAGGCCAGGTCCCCAGTGAGGGCTATGTGAGGAGCAACCATACATTGCTGTTTCTCTCCCTCTCTGTCTCCCTCCCCTTTCCCTCTCTCTAAAAATAAATAAATAAGATCTTTTAAAAAAAAAAGGAAGGAAGTTCTGATACATGCTACAACATAGATGAATCTCGAGGACATTATGCTAAGTGAAGTAAGGCAGACACAGAAGGACAAATCCTGCATGACTGCACTTACATGAAGCATCTGGAGGAGTCAGCTACATGGAAGAAGAATGGACCAGGAGAAAGAAGAACAGGGGGTTGCTGATCAGAGGGCACAGACCCACAGTTTGGCAAGGTGAAAGGAGTTCTGGGGGTGCATGGTGGCGATGCTACCATGACAATGTGAATGCACTTAAGGCTATTGAACTATACGTTTGACAATGGTTAAAATGGGAAATTTTATATTGTGTGTATTCTACAACAATTTTTTTAAAAACGGGCTCTCCCGTTTGTTTTTTGTTAAGATTTTATCTATTTATTTTTAGAGAGAGGGGAAGAGAAGGAGTGAGAGAGGGAGAGAAACATCAATGTGTGATTGCCTCTCATGTGCTCCCCGTGAGGAACCAGGCCTGCAACCCAGGCATGTGCCCTGATTGGGAATCGAACTGGTGACCCTTTGGTTCCCAGGTCTGCACTCAATCTACTGAGCCACACTAGCCAGCCCTACTCTACAACAATTTTTTTAAAAGTTAATGATCAACAAAAATTTTCAGTTCAGAAAGAGTCAAATATTGGCATAGGAATTCTATTTCAATGTAGCTGATGTACGTATGCCTGTATCTGTGTGACATGGATGTGAATGCACATACAGGGTGGGGCAAAGGTAGTTTTACAGTTGTGAGTGTGCAAAACAGAATTTTTTCTTGTATTATTACTTATCAACTGTTGTATTATTTTTCCATCTGAACAACTGCAAACCTACTTTTGCCACACCCTGTGTATGTATGTAAAGTCACATAGGAAAAATAAAAGAGAAAGGAGCTTCATCACCCCGGGACTATAGGGCCACCACCAATCACGGCAGTCCCCTTGGTCTTACCGGTGACTGGTGTGCAGAGGAGTCTGAGGGGAGATGCTGGCCAATGGGGTATGAGAGTAAGTCTGCTAGGGGGTTTCTAAGAAAAGTTTCCTCATGATAAAAAAGAGATGCACAGGAAGACAGGGCCCGTGACCTTCTGCTAGATCTTGTCTGGTCCACATGGGATGCCGAGAACTGCAGGAGTAATCTTGGACCCGTGAAGGGTGCTCATGGAGACAGTGCTGACCTGCTGAGGATGTCAGGGCCAAAAACGGTTTTGTCCAAAGTGATGATGCAATGATGACATCGCTGAGTTCTAAACAACCCTGGGGGCCTCCTTCCTGCAGAATTCTTATGATGAGATTGTAACTATTCTTTATTGTTCAAGCCACTTTGAGTTGGACTTTCTATAACTTGTGACCAAAGACCTCCTAACAGGTACAGAATATCATAAAATCAGGGCTGGGATTCTTTGGCCCTCTGAGTGTTTTTTCTTTCTACAGCCTTCCTCAAGTCAGAATAAATCACATTTTCTCTCCCAAGAAAGCACTGTGGCTTGGACAACAGAATGTCCACAGGACTCCCAGTGTGAGGCTGGGAGTTCGTGGCAGCTGTGGGGTGTACCACTCAGATCTCCCTTCAAGGAAGAACTTGCCACGTGGATGCCCTTTCAAGTCAAGTCCTGTTTTTCACAGGCAGCCCCTGCTAATGACTGAGCATGTCGGGGATACCAGGGCCTGGCCGTTTCAGCCAGCGTGGGACTCCTTCAGCCAGCAGTCTTTCCTCCAAAGTCTCTACCTGCCCGATTCTGCTTCTTCCCACTTTTGTCTTTTCTGGGCATTACCCCCTCTTCTCACACATACACCCCAAACTGCACACCTTTCTCTGTCGCAGTGTCTGCTCCCTGAGCACCCAACTGACACAGCGTTGAAGACCCATAATGACTCCTTTGGAGGGACTTGTCCAGCCTGGTCTGCAAAGAGGAGGCCTACTTTCTCCTTTTTATTGTTCTGCCTATTTCCCAATATACTGTTCCTAGTGTCCTGAGTAACAGATGAGCAGCCTCTCAGTGACTGAGCACTTGTTAAGTGCCTACTCATGTCAAGTCCTGTGAGGTGGGTATAAGTGCCGTTATTTAACTGATCAGGAAACCAAGTCTTGACATATTAGTGAAGTATCCAAGGTCACATCACCAAAAAGGGACAAACTTTATTTTATTCAGATCTGGTTATCACCCCCTTAGAGAGCCTTGCCTTCCTGTCTAAAAACTTCCCCTACCTCCATTACCCTCCGTGCCTCTGCCCCACTTTACCGCTCTCAGAAATGACAGTTTTATGCATTTATTGTCTGTCTCTGTCTCTGAAAGGGAAACTTCCCTGGGCGTTGGGCCCATCTTATTTCTTGCTGTATCCTCAGGACCTAGAGCATTGTCGGGCACTGTGCAGTGCTCATCTCATCACTGAACGGGTGTGTGGGGCAGACTAAGCTCATCTTTAAGGCATGTTTATAATCATGGTTTGCAATAAAACACACCACATTGGAATAGCGCTCTATATTTTAGGAAGTGTTTCCACTGTCATCTCATTTGACTGACACAGTTACTGCTTCTTCAGAGTCTTACCGTACTTTCCGTTCCTTCGGCTTCCTTGTATGCCACTTCCTTAGGGATACTGGCCCCGATATCACAGCCCGTGTTAGGGACTAGCGTTAATACACTCTCTTCACACCTCATAAGTCTCCCGTAGCCCTGATTACAGAGCTAGCTCAATAATTATGTAGTTCTTTTATGACTGGCTCCCCCACAAGCTGCGACTCCACGAGGACAGGCCTTGTTAACCCTGTATATGTTACATGCTATTGGTTGACACACTGTGGTGCTCAGTATAGGATCAAATAGGATCCTTAGACTTCTGGTCAAGATGGAGGCGTAGGTAAACACACTTCACCTCCTCGTCCAAACACAGAAAGAATTACAAGTAGACCCTAAAACAAATAACACCCGGAACCATCAGAACATCAAGCTTATGGAAGTCCAACAACCAAGGATTTAAAGAAGCCACATTTATCCAGATGGGTAGGAGGAGCAGAGATGGGCAGAGAGGTGCAGACAGGCAGTGGTGGTGGAATGGGCGGTCCTACATTCACGTGTGGTGGACAAAAGTTGGGAGGGATACCTTGGGAAGAAGTGATCCCAGCCCCAGGCCGGACTGCACAGCCCGGGGTTCCAGCACGAGGAAGACAAATCTCCATAACTTCTGGCTGTAAAAACTCTTGGGGGTTGGGGTGACAGAAGAAACTGCCAGATTTTCAGGATACTCCACTTATAGGGCTCGCACAGACTTAAAATGTATGAAAACCCATCCCTCTGGGATTTGGCACCAGGGTAACAGCTGGAAGAGTGTTGGTCGCATATGGGGAATAAGTTAAGTAACTGGAAACAGAGCGAGTGCTGGGCAAATCTCCAGAAGTCAGGCAGTGGCATTATCCCCTCTCTGAGCCCTCCCCCGACTCAGAGCCACAAAGTAGTGAAGTGGGTTGCCCCGCCTCGGTGATTACCTAAGGCTCCTCCCCACACAATTTATAGGTGCCTTTTCTACAATAGGCCATGCCACAGAGAGTCAAAGCAGTTCTACCTAATACACAGAAACAAACACAGAGAGCCTGACAAATTAAGAAGACAAAGAAATATGGCCTAAATGGAAGAACAGAACAAAACCCCAGAAAAAGAACTAAGTGAAACAGAGGTAACGAACCTATCAGATGCAGATTTCAAAACAGTGGTGATCAGGATGCTCAAACAACTTGTTGAGTATGGTAGTAATGTTAAAAAACAAAACAAAACAGGAATGAAGGTTACACTAAGTGAAAATAAGAAAAATCTATAGGGGACCAATGTTGAGGGGGAGTAAGCCAGGATTCAGAACAACAATTTGGAACATAAGGAAGAAATAAGCTTTCAACAGAACAGCAAGAAGAAAAAAGAATTTAAAAAAATGAGGATAGTGTAAGGAACCTCTGGGACATCTCCAAATGTCAGAAGGAGAAGAGGAAGAGCAAGAAGTTGAAAACTTATTTGAAAAAATAATGAAGGAAAACTTCCCTAATTTGGTGAAGGAAATAGACATACAAGTCCAGGAAGCACAGAGAGTTCTATACAAGTTGGACCCAAAGAGGGACATACCAAGACACATAATTAAAATGCCAAAGCTTAAAGATGAAGAGAGAATCTTAAAAGCAGCAAGAGAAAAGGAGACAGTTACCTACAAAGGAATGCCCATAAGACTATCAGCTGATTTCTCAAAAGAAACTTTGCAGGCAAGAAGGGACTGGCAAGAGATATTCAAATTGACGAAAAGCAAGGACCTACAATCAAGATTACTCTATCCAGCAAAGCTATCATTTAGAATGGAAGGGCAGATAAAGTGCTTCCCAGACAAGGTAAAGCTAAAGGAGTTCATCATCACCAAGCCCTTATTACATGAAATGTTAAAGGGACTTATCTAAGAAAAAGAATATCAAAACTATGAACATCAAAAAGGCAACAAATTCACAACTATCAACTGAATCTAAACAAACAAAATAAGCAAACAACCAGAACAGGAACAGAATCATAGATATGAAGATCATTTGGAGGGTTATCAGCTGGGAGAGGAAATGGTGCAGAGAATAAAAAGCATAATTGATAGGTACAAAATAGACAGGGGGGTGTTAAGAGTAGTATAGGAAATGGAGAAGCCAAAGAACTTATATGCATGACCCATGGGCATGAACTAACGGGGGAATTGCTGGAGGGGGTACCAGGCAGAGGGCGGCATAAGGGGAAAGACTGGGACTACTGTAATAGCATAATCAATAAAATATTTATTTTTTGTAAACTTTTTTAAAAAGATTTTATTTATTTCTTTTTAGAGAGAGGAGAAGGGAGGGAGAAAGAGAGAGAGAAACAGCAATGTATGGTTGCCCCTCACATGGCCCTCACTGGGGACCTGGCCCGCAACCCAGGCATGTGCCCTGACCGGGAATTGAACCGGGACCATCTGGTTCCCAGCCCGCGCTCAATCCACTGAGCTACACCAGCCAGGGCAAAATATATATTTTTAAAAAGAAGTATGAATAGGCAGTACAGAATAGCCATGGGGATGTACAGTACAGTAGAGGAAATGGAGAACTTATACACATGACCCACGGACATGAGCAATGGTGGGGGGATTGCCTGAGGGCGTGGGGGGTGCTGGGTGGAGGGGGAGAATTGGGACAACTGGAATAGCATAATCAATACAATATAATTAAAAAAATAAAAAACAACACCATTTACAATAGCGCACACATACACACAAGCCCAAATACTTACAGTAGCACCAAAAACCCCAAAGACTTAGTATAAATCTAACAAAACATGTACAGGATCTATATGTAGAAAACTGGCAAAAGAAATAAAAGGAATCTAAATAAATGGAGACAGATTCCATGTTAGAAGGTAGTATACAAAAGTCAATTGCTTTCCCGTATACCAGGAATGAACTACTGGAATCTAAAATTTTTTAAAAGATATCATTTAAGTCTCGTTTAGTAGTGTTATGTGGTTCATTCGAGTAACCAGCACATCAGCTTGGTGATTAGCAGTTTCAACTTGACTACGCCATTCAGTCAGAAATCCTGGGGTTACCAAGACCTTCATGGTGTGACCCAGACCTCATCTTCAATTTGGAGTTGAAGCTCTCCTTTGAGTGATTCTACCCATCCCTGGACTCCTCTGAGGTCCTATTTATCAAGCCTTTTTCTTTTTTGCTGAGGTGCTTTTATTTCGGCAGCCACATTTTCTCTGCAGGCTTCCCTTCCTCATTTTCAGACCTTCCTGCCTCTCTTGCTCCCAGCAGGTTGCTGAACTTTGGTCTGACACGTCCAGAGGCTCCTCCAACCCCCAGCAAGTCACACTGCCTTTGTCCTGTTTCCCAAGGATTGTGTGATGTCTCTGTTCTCTGCTCTTCTTTGTCTCCACCTCTCTCCGCGCTCTTGGTCTAAGTACAGGTCAGTCCTTTAAGAGTGCATTTATTATGTTTAAATCATTTTCTTTGCAACAAACATTTGCATATGGGAACCCCACAGTTGCCATCTGGTTTTTCCTATTTCCCAGCCAGAGGAACTCTCAATTTCATATATATTTTGAGAAATGAAGTTTTCCCCAGATGGTCTCTCCAAAGAACCAAAGCAAGGTCAGGGTTTATGCATTCCTTCAAAGGTTCTGGGCAGAGGTTAGAATTACTCATGTATTCTCGGTCCCATCAGCAGTTATGTCGTCAGTGCACCTGATAATGGGACACGACCTGCCTCTTTTTTTTTTTTGTAGCTAAAAACACACCAGAGTTTGAGAGAGATGTTGAACCATAAACTGGTGTCCCCAGGGAAGGGAGAGAAACCTGCCCAGTTGCTCAAATAATTTCAAACCAAATCCCCTAAGAATATTTCCATGGGGAGAGAAAAAAGTATGAATATTGGAAAGATGATGAACCAGGTGTGCCAAAAGATTTCTTAGTCATTCTTAGCCCTAGAAGGGGTTGGGGGCAGCCCCACATCTCTACTGGGAAACATATTTCCCCTTTTAAATCAGGAAAGAAAAAAAAAAACAACAACACAGCCCCAAATAGAGAATGTTTTCTTTTGTAACTGGAAGCAAACATTGCTGATGGCTTTAACAGCTGCCTGCCAACACGGCCTGGGAAGCAGGCAAGCTCAAACATTTTTCGAGATCAACACATGTACAGACATACAGTATATTAGGTCAAATTATAAATCCAGGAATAAAAGAATAAATAAACAAGTTTCAGCTTTCTCTAGCCTTCTGCATCCAACACCAGCTAAACTAGACTCTGAAGTCGAGAAATCTAGATTCCAAGAAGGTGTGTCTCACCGGGGTTCAAGGCAAAGCTCCCTCTGGTAGGAAAAGAAGGTGCTGTTGTAGATTAACTGGCTGACGCTGGCCAGGCGGAGGCGGACGGCCCTGCATAGCCGAGGCTTCCTTGTATCTTAGCCTAGCAGACTCTGAGGATGTGGGGCAGGCTAACTTTAGGCCTGCCATTGACTTGATCTTTGGCCCCAGTAAATCATTTAATATGCCACGGGCCTTTGCCCATATGTTCACGTTTGGTGTAATTCGGATGAGAATTCCAGCAAGTCTGGGTGTGCCACCCATTAGGGCTAAATCTTTCTCTGTAGAGCTTCTAGGAAGAACCTTCTGGACAGCTGCATCGCAGGGAGCCCAGGTATCTGGACAAACCACATTGAAATGCCTGCAGATTGTGAGATTAGCATTCCCTTAATTCTGGTTGAAAGGTAGAAGGACAAATTTGTTCTTTAGTTATCAAAATGGACACAACACTTTTGTGATAGTTTTGCCTTAGGGCCGGAACCCCCGCCCTCCCTCCCCCACCGCCGAGAGTAGCGGGTGGGAGGGTACTGGATTATTCTCTTGATTCCACCACCATATTAGCTAGGTGACCTTGAGCAAGTCATTCAGGCTGAGGTTGTTCAGATATTAGTTGGTCAGGAAATCAACAAAAGGGATCGGAACTAAACATTTTTCAACGAAGTCAAGTTGAATAAAATAAAAAAATAGAAGGGCTTAGGCCACAATAAGTATAAGCAACTGTCACATGTGGGTGTGGATGTATGTTTCCTGTGGTCACGGTAAGCAATACATTTCTTTCTTTTTTTTAAAATTATATTATATTGATTATGCTATTACAGTTGTCCTGATTTTCCCCCTTTGCCCCTCACCACCCAACACCGTCCACTCCCTCAGGCAATTCGCCCACCATTGTTCCATCCATGGGTCATGCATATAAGTTCTTTGGCTACTCCATTTCCTCTACTGTCCTTTATATCCCTGTGGCTATTCTGTAACTATTGATTTGCACTTCTTAATTGCCTCGCTTTTTCACCCATTCCCCCACACCCCCCTCCCATCTGTCAACCATCAAAATGCTCTCCATATCTATTATTGTCTCTGTTCTTTTGTTTGCTTAGTTTGTTTTTTAGATTCATGGTTGATAGATATATATTTAGTGCCATTTTATTGTTTATAGTTCTTTTTAAAGATTTTATTTACTTTTAGAAAAAGGGAAAGGGAGAGAGGAAGAGAGGAGAGAAACATCAGATTATAAGAGACACATCAATTGGTTGTCTCTCACACGTGCCCAGTTGGGGACCTGGCACACAACCTAGGCACGTGCCCTGACTGGGAATCCATCCGGCGACCTTTCGGATCACATGCTGGCAGTCAATCCACTAAGCCACACCAGACAGTGCTATTGTTCATGGTTTTGATATTTTTCTTAAATAAGTCCCTTTAACATTTCATATAATAATGGATTGGTGATGATGAACTCCTTTAGTTTTTTCTTGTCTAGGAAGCTCTTTATCTGCCCTTAGATTCTAAACTATAGCTTTGCTGGGTAGAGCAATCTTAGCCATAGGTCGCTGCTTTTCATCATTTTGAATATTTGTTGCCAATCCCTCCTAGGCTGCAAAGTTTCTTTTGAGAAATAAGCTGACAGACTTATGGGTACTCCCCTGTAGGTAACTAACTCCTTTTCTCTTGCTGCTTTTAAGATTCTTTATCTTCAACCTTTGGCCTTTTAAATATGATGTGTTTTGGAGTGGGCCTCTTTGTATCCATCTTGTTTGGGACTCTCTATGCTTCCTGGACTTGCATGTCTATTTCCTTCACCAAATTAGGGAAGTTTTCTTTCATTATTTTTTCAAGTAGATTTCCAATTTCTAGCTCTTCCTCTTCTCCCTCTGGCATCCCTATGATATGAATGTTAGAACATTTGAAGTTGTCCCAGAGGCTGCTTCCAATATCCTCATTTTTTGGATCCTCTTTTCTTCTTGTTGTTCTAATTGGTTGTTTTTTGCTTCCTTATGTTCCAAATCATTGATTTCATTCTCAGCTTCATCCACTCTACTGTTGTTTCCCTGTAAATTGTTCTTTATTCAATTAGTGAATCTTTCATTTCTGATTGGATCTATTTTATGCTGTTGAGCTCACTAAGCTCACTGAGCATCCTTATAACCAGTGTTTTGAACTCTGCATCTGATAGATTGCTCATCTCCATTTCCTTCAGCTCTCTTTCTGGAGTTTTGTTTAGTTCTTTTATCTGGGCTGTGTTCCTTTGTCTCTTCATTTTGGCAGCCTCCCTGTGTTTGTTTCTATGTATTAGGTGGAGCTGCGTTGACTTGTTGTCTTGGTAGTGTGGCCTAGTATAGTAGGTGTCCTGTAGGGTTCAGTGGCACAGCCTCCCCTATCACCCAACCTGGGTACTCAAGGTGTGCCCTTAGTGTGGGCTGAGTACATCCGCTTCTTGTAGTTGAGCCTTGACTGCTCTTGGCAGATCAACGGGAGGAATTTACCTAGGCCAGTCACCTGCAAGGATTGGCTGTGACCACTTATCACCAACCTCCACCTTCCATGGAGGATCAGCTGTGCAGAACAGGGTGGTGGTGCTCCGACATGGTCTGTAGCAGTCCACTGTGTGCACTGGCCCTGAGGTTCACAGATGGTGCAGGCCCAGGTCAGTCCCCTCCTGTATTGTGCCTGGGACTACCCTGCCTGAGATATAAAGCAATTTGAGATGGATGCTACTTGTGCTGGGCTTGGAGATTCCCAGGTGAAGGCAAGCTGTGAATCTAGGCTGCCTGCTGCTAGTGCTGGTCCTGGGGCCACTTAGCAAGAGGTAAGGGGGCTGGGAGCTCACTGAGGCCAGCTGTTCCTTGTTTGAGAGGATTTAGGATGTTGTGAAGCACGATCCAAGACCAGCATTTAGAATGGAAGGGCAGATAAAGCGCTGCCCAGGTAACATCAAGATAAAGGAGTTCATCATCACTAAGCCATTATTACATGAAATGTTAAAGGGACTTATCTAAGAAAAAGAAGGTGATCAAAAATATAAATGGTAAAATGACAACAAACTCACAACTATCAACAACTGAACCTTAAAAAATGAAAGTGAAAACAAAGCAAACAACTAGAACAGGAACAGAATCACAGAGATGGAGATCACATGGAGGGTTATCAGTGGGAAGGGGGAGAGGGGAGAATGATGGAAAAGGTATAGAGAATAAGAAGTATAAATGGTACGTACAAAATAGAGAGTGTGAGGTTAAGAATAGTATAGGAAATGGAGAAGCCAAAGAACTTATATGTATGACCCATGGATATGAACTAAGGGGAGGGAATGTTGGTGGGAGGCGGGGTGCAGGGCAGAGGAGATTAAGGGGAGAAAAAAATGGGACAACTGTAATAGCATAATCAATAAAATATACTTTAAAAAAATTCAAGTCCCACCATGGCTGGTGCGGCTAAATGGATTGAAGGCTGGCCTGAGAACCAGAGGGTCGCTGGTTCAATTCCCAGTCAGGGCACATGCCTGTGTTGCAGGCCAGGTCCCCAGTAGGGGGTGTCTGAGAGGTAATCACACGCTGATGTTTCTCTCCCTCTCTTCCTCCCTTACCCTCTCTCTAAAAATAAATAAAATCTTAAAAAAATTCAAGTCCCAATAGTTCATTGCTGATCTTTAGGGGTGCATAAGAAACTTGACCTTTGTCTTTTTAACTGCCATTTTGAGCTTGTCCCCAAAGACACTCTTAGTGAGGAAAAGCTGGGGCAGGATGGGTCAGTAATCACAGCTGTCCCCTCCCCATCTTTCCCTCCTCCCCCACTCTGTAAATATTTGTTTACTTCATTTGAGTTGATGTTATGCTAATGAGCAGCTAGAGAAGAGTGGTTACTATTGAGAAATAAGGGGAAAATGCTTAAGTCTCAAGGTTAAGATCTTTGGAGGAGTCAGGTTTGAACTCTTAGCGTTTGAAACAGAATGATGGGTGTTGGAAAGTTAGTGGTAAAAACAACATCATAAAAAGGGAAGACAGAGCTTTACCAAGTGACATGGGTAAAGATGAAGGCATGTTATACTTGGGGTTAAATACAATTTTCTACCAAAATAGCATGTGAATCGAGATCAAACTCCCATTTTTAGCCCAGAGTAATTAGAATATAATTAAATCATTGCTGTATTAATATTTATGCTAATGTTTGTTTCTGAAAACAATAAGAAAATACGAACTGTCCCTATGCAACTTGAAGGCTGCTGCTGCTATGAGGCTTGCTGGTTGTGAGAAAGCTAGGCTTTCCATGGAAACTGGGTTGAGAAAAAAGGAGATTTTAGACCCCACCTTTTTCTCCCCGGTGCCCACAGGTACCTAGGAAGTAGTTCTCAATAAACGTATATTGAGCAAATCTGGAAGCAACTCAGCAAAGTTGACTTTAGTGCCCACGTGTCCAAGGGCAACAGGGCAGAAATGAATTCACACAACTGTTATCAATAGAATTTAGGGCGGAGGACTTCCGCCAAGATGGAGGCGTAGGTGGATGCACTGCGCCACCACTCACAACCAGAGAGATTAGACGAGTTCAATAGCAAAATAAATAACCAGAACGGTCAGAATCGAACTGAGGGGAAGTCCGACACCCAAGAAATGGGAGAGGACGTACATCCGGACTGGTAAGCAGGGCAGAGCCCGGCGGAGAAGTGGAGCAAGAGGCAGTTTGCCCTGAGGGACTCACGCCAGGCACGCCTAGCCAAAGCGCGGCCCCGAGCAACAAGTGAAGCCTGCAGCCGGCATTGTAACCAGAGAGGCCAGTGGGAACCCGCAGGGCAGAGACTGGCAGAAAAGGCAGTAAGGAACTAGGGAGCGGAGGGTGATTGGGAGTCGGCGGTGAACGGAGCAGGCGCCATTGCTCCCTTCCAGGCCCTGCCGCCAGAGGAAGCATCACAACACAACGACATAGGTTACCCAGCACCGGCGAACACCTAAGGCTCTGCCCCATTAAAGTAACAGGTGTGCCGAGATAAAAAGAAAGAAAATGGCCCGAATGAAAGATCAGAACAAATTACAACTAACGGACGAGGACATAGCCAATCTATCAGATGCACAGTTCAAAACACTGGTAATCAGGAAGTTCACAAAATTAGAAGAAAGGTGGATGCAAATAAATGAACAAATGAAGGATACGCTAAAGATAATGAGGGAAGATATACAGGGAACCAATAGGGAAAAGAAAGAAACTGGGACTCAAACCAATGGTGTGGACCAGAAGGAAGAAACACGAATTCAAAAAAATGAGGAGGGGCTAAGGAACCTCTGAGACATTTGTAAACAACCCAACATCCGGATCATAGGGCTGCCAGAAGGAGAAGAAGAACACCAAGAAATTGAACGTATATTTGAACAGATAATGAACGAGAATTTCTCAAATCTGGCAAAGGAAATAGACTTCCAGGAAGTCCAAGAAGCTCAGAGAACCCCAAAGAAGCGGGACCCAAAGAGGAACACACCAAGGCACATCATAATAACATTACCCAAGATTAAAAATGAGAGAATCCTACAAGCAGCAAGAGAAAAGGAGACAGTTACCTACAAAGGAATTCCCATAAGACTGTCAGTGGATTTCTCAAAGGAGATCTTCCAAGCAAGAAGGGGCTGGAGAGAAGTATTTCAAATCATGAAAAGCAAGGACCTACAACCAAGAATAATCTATCCAGTAAAACTTTCATTTAGAATGGAAGGGCAGATAAAGTGCTTCTCAGATAAGGTCAAGTTCAAGGAGTTCATCGTCACGCAGTCTTTACTATATGGAATGTTAAAGGGATTTATATAAGGCATGGAGATATATCAACAGGGGAGTGGGAGCGGGAGGGAGGAGGAAAAAAGTACAGAGAAAAAGTAGCATAAACGGTAGATAGAAATCAGACAGGGGGAGGTTAAGAGTAGTATAGGAAATATAGAGGTCAAAGAACTTATGTGGATGACCCATGGACAAAAACGAAAGGATGGGGAATGGGGGGGAGAGGGGTGGAGGGAAATAAAGGGGGTAAAATGGAGCAATTGTAATAGAATAATCAATCAAATATATTTAAAAAATAATTTAGGGCAACAGCTAAGTCAAGGTTCATGTAGCTTCTCGGGAGTTTTACTGGGACAACAGGTAGACTGATACTCTGGACAGAAAGGCTGTTGCTTACTCAGTGACTGAGGTCGCCAAGAGATGTGGCTCTGCTTTGGGGTGCTGGTGAACTGTCTGTGGACTCCTACCTTCCCTAAATCTGAGGGATGTCCCCTGAGCTGTCAGAGAATTAAATATGTAGCTCGGGAGACATGCTGGGTAGTAACAGGACAACCCTTAGAGTCTCCTCAAATTAGGATCACCGATGACTCCCTTAAGCTGTGGTGAAAGAGTTGTGCCCTTTGCTTGAGGGACCCCAGTTCAGGAAGGGTGACTGCAGGGTGAGAAGTCCTGGAAGCCAGAGCCCAGGCCTTGGAGCAGAAGCAGTGGGGGCAGGTCACCTAGGAGGTTATAAGTACGGCGGGGAACTGTTTCTAAGAGGGCTGCTCTGAGCCGTAATTAATTAGGTGTAAGGGAAAAGACACCTTCTCACCTTCCCAGCTTTCATTCTGGGCCTCAAGGAAATAATTTACACAAGGTTCTCACCTGGAAAGTTTCCCCGAGAACTGGTGTATCGTGTACATTTCTTTCATGCCTCCTCAAACGCTAAAGAAATTTCTTTAGGCGGTTACTGTACCCTAAAACACCACCATTTTCTTCTTAAATAAGGACCTAAAAGTCAATGATCATATTACTTCAGAGAGGGACAAATGTCCATTAACAGTTAAAGAGGGAGGGGCGTTTTATTATGTGAAGCCAAGAGCATGAGCTTTGCAATCAGTTGATCTGAATTCAATTTTCCATTCTGCCACACACCGGCTTCGTGACAAATCACTTGCCCTCTCTGAGTCCCTGAGAAATAGGGATGACAATAGCAACCATATCCCTTCTGTTGCCCGCATAGGCAATCGTTGTAAGCAGGGATGTGCTACACATTAATTATGATTATTTTTGAGGCAAAATTGGTACAAGCCCTCCCTGAAAGCTACCACAGGGGAGAGTCCATTTAGAAGGATACAGGCAGATCACGAAGTGTGGGCAGAATGAAAAGGGTCAGTCAACCAATATTTATTTACCATCTACTATGTGTAAATCATTCTTACTACAGAGTGGGCAAAGGGCGGGGAGAGTTAGTAGGCATGGTTCCCATCCTTTGCTAGGTTACCTGGAGAGGACAAATACATGGTAAAAAGTATGACCCACACCAGGTAGTATAGACATACTACATAGTAAGTAAATAGTCTAGCCAGTGAATGCTAAACTTCTTGTGGAAGGGCTTTCAAGGGGGCTAAAACATGAGCTTGTGTTGGTAGAGGGGTAGGATTCAGATGAAAGAGGACTCACTCTTTCAGAAAGAGAGCAGGTTGGAGCAAAGGCTTAGAGGTCAGGATAAACGAGACATTCACGTCACCTATCAGACAGCTCACCTGGCGGACACTCACTACAAACTCCGCAGTGTGCTAAGTCCGTTCACATGCTGTCGTTTAGTTTAACATACACATAATAATACAGCAGATTAGGCCTTGTCATCCCTATTTTACAGGCGAAGAAACTGAGTCTCAGCATGATTAAGTATTTTTGCCCAAGGTCACCTAATAAAGAAATAACAGAGCCAGAGTTCAAATCCAGATTTTCTGATGCCAAGCCCAAAAATCTTTCCACAGTATGCATTACTTGTTTGAAATACTGAAAGGTCAATGTGAGTGGAACGGAAATTTTCATGCTGGGGCAATAAGAACGGTGAGAGGTAGGGGGAAACCAGAAAATTGCCCATGAAGCCTATCGGTGGCCAAGGTCTCTGAGTAAGGGAGGGAAGGACATAAATTCTGTCCAGGATTCCCAAGTCCAGGGCTCTGTGGGGGCATTAGCTATACGAACTAATTATTAGGCAGTTCAGGAGGGAGAAAGCTAGCCCCTTGTTATTCATTCTTGGGTAATTCTTCATCCCGAACTTATTTTCTCGACTGTTATTCTTGGGTACTTTGGCAGTTTCTACCCCAGAGATGGCATCGGGTGTCAGCAATGAGAAGAAGTGAGATTCAGGATGGTCCTGGATCCCGTGAACTACAGTGAAGAAAGCGCTCGCACGCAGACTGTGTTAACGCCCTGAGCACTACTGAAGCAGGCCTCCCAATGAGAGGCTTCTACACTCTTTTCCTCAACTGCAGATTTTGATGTAGGTCGGTGGTGACAGACAATGCCCACTCTTTACGTTGTGTGTGGGAACTTCTCAACTCATTAAGTAGCAGTTTGCTTGGGGTCTCAAGTGTGTAGCTGCAATGGTGATTCTTCCTGCCTCCGATCCCTCTTTCTGAGGAAATTTAAAAATGGATATTGATCTTCAAAGCTTTAAAAATATATATGCCCTATGGCCCAGCAATATCACTGTTAGCAATTTATAAGCACATTCAAAGAAAAGTCAAGTATATGAATATGGAGCACTCTTTATAATACCCAAAAAACCGGAGACACCTAAGTTTCTAATGCTATAGTAATAGGGAATAGGTTGAGTAAATTACGGTACATCTTATTCAGTGGAATGCAATGCAGCCATTTAAATGATATTGAAGAATGTTTAATGGTGTAGAAAATGTCAAGGTTATATCAAGCTAGATTTGAGGCCGATTTTTAATTTTTAAAAGGATATAGCCACTTTACAACTTTAGGATGGCTACTATATACATAAAACCCTGAAAACAAGTGTTGGCTTAGATATGGAGAAACTGGAACCATTGCGTATTGCTGGTGGGAATGTAAAATGGTGCAGCCACTGTGGCAAATGGTATGGTGGGTTCTCAAAAACTTAAACACAGAGTAACCATTGGAAACAACAGTTCCACGTCTGGGCACATGCGCAAGAACGGAAAGCAGGAACTCACACAGGTACCTGTACACCAGTGTCATCTCCGCACTTTCACAAGGGCCCGAAGGTGAGAACAACCCGAGTGTCCATCGATGGATGAATGGATGAACAAAACGTGGTCTATACATACAATCAAGTATCATTCAGCCTTTAAAAGGAGTGAGATGCTGATGCATGCCGCAACGTGGATGAACCCTGAAGACGTTCTGCGAAGTGGAATAAACCGGACACAAAAGGACAAATGTATGGGAGACCTAGAGAAGTCAAATGCATAGAGACAGACAGCAGGACAGTGACTTCCAGGGCTGGGCCCCCGGGGAGGTGAGGAGTTGCTGCACAGCGGGCGCAGAGAGTCCGTTTGGGAAGGTGAAGAAGCTCTGCGGAACTGGCTGCGTGGTTAAGACGGTAACTTTTGTTATGCATATTTTACCACAATACACTTTGTTTTAGAAAAGTATACATACAAAAGACTGTCCAGGAGGCTGGGTAGTAGAGGATGGGTGATTTTCTTTTCTTTTTAGTCATCTTCTATTTGGTTTTAAACATCATTTAAAATTTCCTTTTAATTACATAAAAATGATAAAAATACATTCTCCATGGAAAGGAATAAAACATTTCACACAAAGTTAAAATCCCCTTAGATCTCCTCCTTCATCCCAGATGTATATATCTGAACCCACTAAAATTATATAGGACTCTTTTATACATAATATTTTTCAACTTTTTTTCAATCAACACTATTTCTTACACATGTCCCCGTGTCACTGTTTTCTGGTTTCGCTGTTTAATTATTACGTATCATTCTGTGGATGGAGGTGCGATAGTTTATTCAGCCAGATGAACAGTTAGGTGGTTCAATTGCAGTTTTTTGCTATTACAACAATGCTGCACGAACACATTTGTGTTTTTTTACATTTATAAAGAGAAAGAGTATTTTAAAATATTAAAAATATTTGTTGTTTGAATTTGGGCTGGAACAAAGGCAGTGACTTTAATTCACTGTGTGTCCCCAGTTTCCTGGAGGCCAAGGTGGCCCGAGACACATACGTGCCCTCACGCTGTGGGTGTGTTCGGGACCAAGTGATAACACTTGGCCTCTATTATTTTTTTCCTCACCGAATTCAGAGCGGTATAATCCATCAACCTACCCCCCTCCAATTTTCATGATCCATTTGAAAATTGAAAAGACCGAAGCTGCTACAGATAAGAGATTGAATCCATTCCTAAAACCTCAAATCAGAGGAATTGAAACCTGGGGAGAGAGTTTTCAGCCCCTAGCGGGGAGGAGGTGATAAGATAGATATCTCGACCCCTATGGTACATCAAAATTCTTAGGTAGAATTGATATAATTTGGCCCCTTGGCTATGTAACCACATTAGCCCCTGTCACCGCCTGATCTTCCACTCCTAACCTCGTACTTGGGATGCTGGAGATGCTGGAATTAATGAGGAAATCAGCAAATTCTCAGCAAATTCTCTACTTAGCCCATGTCATCTTGAACCAAAGGTGCAACTGAGGGTAAAATAAGTAAAGTTCTAGTATTTGCTAAAATGGGTTACAACACAAAGGCTCTCCAGTTTTAAAAAAAAGAAAGAAAAAATTCGCCTCTCTGCAGCCTCCCCTCAAGCCTCTAATCTCGTCTGTGAAAGAGAACTGTACTTTACTGTCCACAAAACAGTCTATTTTCAAAGTGAGGGGAGAATCGCTGGGTGAGGAGAGCCATCAGTAACTGCGGTTCACGAATTCCTGCTTGTTTATAGAAAGCAGTGGCTAAGGATAGACACTTTGAAACCACCTGTGAAAGAATTAAAGACCGAGGGGGGCAAAACCCCCATCACAAACAGAATCTCACTGATCAAGTGTGAAAGAAAAGGAAGAAAGAAAAAGCCAAGTAGATCTTTGCAGGCAACCACTAGATGGACATAGAATTCAAAAACATTCTTTAGTGAGATCAAGGATGGCAGGCTTTGAAGCCTGGAGGGCTGGCGAGTCTCAGAAACGGCCTGGCCGTGGCAATCCCCACACCGAAGCATCCACAGTCTTGCACTTGCTGGAGGAAGGCATTTAAATGGGAACAATGTCAAATTTCACAGCTATCTTATGTCCAGTGACCTTACGGGACCCTAAGGGAGAGACAGATAAAAAAATGATTGTTCTCAACGAGGTCCTGAAATTGAAGAAGTCACACAGGCAACCTCGAGAAACAACTCTGAAATGAAAACACCCACAAATGACTGCAGGCAGGGTGGTAAGCCAACAGTGCTTATTTATTTATTCCTCTATGTATTCTTTTTACTGAGGACTCACGGTGAGGCTTATTCTTTACGGAACACACACAAAGGTAAAGCTCCAATAGCCACACTACATTAATTTCTGAGGATAAAGTTATTGTGGAAAAGAGGAGGTCACAACTATCCTAAATTATTTAATCAGTTTGAAACAGGTTTCACTGTTGTTATAAAGAAAGTGAGACATATCTAGTGTCTGACAAAATAATGTCTGCACTTTATGCGGGAGAATAATTTGAGGACAAAGATGAGGTCTCAAACCTCTGCTGTGTTGCTTAGACAAGAATTTCAGTGGTACTTCACATGCCCTAACTACGACTAACTGAATCATCTGAGCTGAATGGTTTCGTCCCCCTCTTTTAAAAGGGGGGATGCTGTATTAATTAAGTCAAACGAACATTATAGATGCAGCTAAAATTCCCTTTCAGCCCAATCTCATTTTCCATCTTCCTTCCCAGAGGCAGTCACTACTATCAGGAGTTGAGATGCATAATTCTGTAAATGTTTGTGTTTCTACATACATGTATATGGTCGCTCAAGAATTATGATATTGTTTTTTGGGGTTAATTTTTCCTAAATTGTGTCATGCTATATATATTGTTCTGTATTTATTTTGTGTATTACATTAACTTTATGTTTTTGCCATCTATCCAGATATGTGTCGTTCCTTCTTTGGACTTAATGTTTTTATTTTTATTTTTACACTTGATCTTAGCCAAAAGGCGAGAAGCGATTTTATTTTTATTTTTAAAGATTTTATTTATTTATTTTTAGAGAGAAGGGAAGGGAGGGAGAAAGAGAGGGAGAGAAATATCAATGCGTGGCTACCTCTCATGTGCAAGCCCCATGGGGGACCTGGCCTGCAACCCAGGCATATGCCCTGACTGGGTGGGAATCAAACCGGTGACCCTTTGGTTCACAGGCCAGCACTCAATCCACTGAGCCACACCAGCCAGGGTGGACTTAATGTTGTTTTTTTAAATAATTTAAACATTTTTTCAATTACATTTGACATACATTATTATATTAGTTTCAGGTACACACCCAGGATTTAATGTTTTAAAGGAAGAAACCTAGGAGGAAGGAAAAGTTAATACATACCTGAGCAGTTGCATGTACAATACCTAATGTTTCTGCCTGTCTTTGATTGGGAGACTAAAGTCAGGAGGCCTTCTTGGAAGAAGGGAGGCCTATATTCAGTTTTTGAAAGAGGTGAAGAACGCTTAGTGACAAAGCATATCATACCTAAGGCATTTCAGAGATACCCCTTAAAATAATTTCCTAAACTAGACATTGTGAGATTTGCTGTATGATTTTTCTTCACTGTTTAGAATATAGGTTTTATGGCTAATTAAACAAAAACATTTTGGCTAGATGAAGATTTTGACTGTGAAAGATATGTTTAAAAAGGGATGCTGTATTAATTAAGTCAAGATTTACTAAAACCAAACCCCAGCAGTTCTATAGAACAGTGTCATTTAAGGGCAACAGGTGGACACAAACCAATTACAAATGAAGGAATCTTTGATCCATGGAGTCGTTGGTGTGTGCTGAATAAAACACATTCAAAATGTATTTGCAGAGTGAGATAAAGACTTGGAGGTCACGAGGGAATGCTGCTTCTGTGAGTCGTTTTAATTTTACCTTGCAGCATGCCTGTGTACAAAACTTGAGAAAGCAAGACTTTGATTTGTTCAGGTTTCCTTAAGGAGGAGTCACAGAATCCTTGAAGCACGATTTGAAAAAGATGGATAAGATATTCCACCCAAAATTCAACATCACCTTTAATCTTGCCCTCTCCTCCTCTAATCCCTAGGTAATGTTTTGTGCTTCTTTTGCAGGAAAGCAATTTTGTTAATCACTTTAGCGCCAATTCTTGCATCCCTGGCAATACTCAGAACTGCTTCCATCCAAGTCTTTGATGTGGGAAAGAAACACACACACTCTTTCGCATGTAATCTGAAAACAATTCACCTCTTGCCAATGAATGCACAGCACTCCACTTTAATAGAGAGCAAGTTCTGTGGAGGTTTCTAATCCTTTCTGCCAAAGAAGAGAAGAGAATCACTCAGGTAGCCCAACCTCATTCAGGAGTTAAAATCACTTGGAATGTTTTGTGGTGTGTTTGGGGCTTTAAAAAAATATCACTTGCTGAAGATTACAGCTCTCAGGGGAAATCAAAACAACTCAAGATTTAAAAAAAAATAAATAAATAAAAAATAAAAAATAAAAAAGACTCCCCATCCGCAACTCAAACAGGATATTCTTCTCAACTCAGATAACTCTTGATCTGAGTGTATTACAAGAAACCTGCTTTAATCCCTCAAAGCATTGGTGTTACAGATAAGTAGCGGTAACTGAGGTGGCTTAAATTCCAGAAATGTACAAAAGCTTTGGTTGAGAACAAAACTAAGAAAGAAAGAAAGCTCAATCTGCATTGCGGTGACTTGGAGAGGTAAATTTAGAGCAGTAAAAATGCAAAGAATGACCCCTAAAAAAGAAATAGCCATAAAAGTCCAGAATTGTCTGAACGGCCTTACAGGCTTCTCACGGCATGTGTCTGAAGTTGTGTGTGTGTTTCAGGAGTGTGTTTGTGCAAGCATTTTAAGAAAGTGAAATTGGTTTACTGATTTTTGGACCTGATGGAGTTCATTTGAAAGTTTCCTTATACATTTCACTGTGATATTACAACATTCTGAAGCTTCAAGTCACAAATGATTTTTACCTTTTCCAATTTTTGAGTTCTAGTATTTTCTCCATTTAGTCCTTTTCCCTAACATATCACTACTTAACTTAAATGTAACGAGACAGACTTTATTATTTCTCCCCCGGTCAGTAATGATCACATTTTCACAGCTTGGGTATTCATTTTGATCTACCTTCCGACGCGCCAGTGAGCATATTGCAGAGTCCCCCAGCCCCCTTCTCTATCACCCCTCTCTCTGGGCAGGTAAGGCAATTTATTTCATGATGGCCTCTTCCATTTACTCAAAGTATGCTCAAAATGCTCTTTTACTTTTCAGAGACTCCCTCCTTAAGAAAAAAGAGATAAAGCTTATTATTTGATAGGTAATACACACAAATACTTAATAGTTAGAAATTCAAAAGGTATTCAAGAGCATATATAATGAAAAGAAACACTGTCCGTCACCCACTCCTTAGAAGCAAACACTGGTACCATCGTTTTGTGTATTTTTCCAGAGATACTCGGCATACAAAAGTCAAAGCACATAAATATAGTTCCCCCTAACAAATGGCAATATGTTATATACAGTTATGCATTTTGCTTTTTTCACTTAATGTATATTAGAGATCCTTTTATAACAATGCATACGATCTTCCTTGTTTTTTCATAGCTGCTTATTATGGCATTCTATGGATGTTCCGTGATTTATTTAAACACTTTAGAATGTATTTATTCCAAACACTTCCATTCTCTTATTTCTTCTCAGGTTGTTTCTATGACTCTACCTTGGGTGCTGTTGAAGAAGTGTAACATAGAAGGCTCTCGAACAAATTTAAAAATATTATCTTCTAAACTTTAAAACAATTTTTAAAATTTTATCCAAAGAAATGTGGGTCAATAGTTTTCAAAAGGCCAGCACTATAGAAGTTGTGTGATGCCAAGACTTTCAGTTACTTCCCCTTAGCCTCATTGTGGATCCCACAGAGATGGTATCACGACTTAATGGCTTAAACATTTAAAATGCCGTTGTTCATTGATTTCCCTATGGGGGTTACCATAGGGTACTGAACTGAGAATTTTCTTTATTAACTTTAATTCTCTTAACCTACAAAATAGTAAGTATTAAATATTGCTTCACACCCCTTTAATTGAATACCAATTCAACATGCCATTTCATACATGACTAAAGACTCAAATTAGGGAAATGGAACTTCTGCTTGACCCCAGTCTTTCGGAAGAGTGGTGCGAGCGGTGGGCCCTGACTGCTGATTCCTGCCCTGTCGTCGAGTGGGCCAAGGGACGGAGATCTTGAGAGACTGTAGATTAAAACTCTTGGGTTATGTCACACGTTCCACCAAGACTGGTCATGCTCAAGGGATGCATGAGCACCTGGGCAAAGTTCCTTTCTATTCTTGGTGGCTCCATAGCACTTGGTGGCCTAGGCCCTTGCCAAGTGAGGTTTTAAACTTTTACCTCTGTCTTGCCAGGGCTGATATCTATGCAATTGTTGTTTGGTTCTCCTATTAGACTGAATGCAGTTTAGCTCTCTAATCTGTCCATTTTGCTCCTAATTTATGAGCTCCCATCATAGATATGATATTTAGTTTCTCTTTGCTCATTCTCTTACTGGGAAGCTCTTCTAGTGTAAGGCCTGTAGTATTTTTTTAAAAAATATATTTTATTGATTATGCTATTACAGTTGTCCCATTTTCCTCCCTTTATTCCCCTCTGCCCTGCACACCCCCTCCCACCCGCATTCCCCGCTTTTAGTCCATGTCCATGGGTCATACATATAAGTTCTTTGGCTTCTACTTTTCCTATACTATTCTTAACCTTCCCCTGTCTATTTTCTACCTACCATTTATGCTACTTATTGTCTGTACCTTTTTCCCCTCTCTCCCCCTCCCACTCCCCTACTGATAACCCTCCATGTGATCTCCATTTCTGTGATTCTGTTCCTGTTCTAGTTGTTTGCTTAGTTCACTTTTGTTTCTGTTTTAGGTTTGGTTGTTAATAATCTTGAGTTTGTTATCATTTTACTGTTCATATTTTTTATCTTCTTTTTCTTAGATAAATTTCTTTAACATTTCATATAATAATGGCTTGGTGATGATGAACTCTTTAACTTGACCTTATCTGGGAAACACTTTATCTACCCTTCCATTCTAAATGACAGCTTTGCTGGATAGAGTAATCTTGCATGCAGGTCCTTGCCTTTTGTGACTTTGAATGCTTCTTGCCAGTCCCTTCTTGCCTGCAAGGTTTCTTTTGAGAAATCAGCTGATAGTCTTATGGGAACTCTTTTGTGGGTAACTGTCTCCTTTTCTCTTGCTGCTTTTAAGATTCTCTCCTTATCTTTAATCTTGGAGAATGTAATTATGATGTGCCTTGGTGTGTTCCTCCTTGGGTCCAACTTCTTTGGGACTCTCTGAGCTTCCTGGACTTCCTGAAAGTCTCTTTCCTTTTCCAGAATGGGTAAGTATTCCTTCACTAATTTTTCAAATAAGTTTTCAATTTCTTGCTCTTCCTCTTCTCCTTCTGATACCCCTATGATTCAGATGTTGGAATGTTTAAAGATGTCCTGGAGGTTCCTAAGCCTCTCCTCATTTCTTTGACTTCTTATTTCTTCATTCTGTTCTGTTGAATCTTTCTTCCTTCTGGTCTGCACTGTTGATTTGAGCCCTGGTTACCTTCCCATCAACTAATTCTGTGAGCATCCTGATAACCATTGTTTTGAACTGTGCATCTCATAGGTTGGCTATATCTTCGTCTTAGTTGTATTTCCTCTGGAGCTTTGATCCGTTCTTTCATCTGGGCCATTTTTTTGGTCTGGGTGCTCCTGTTACTAGTAAGGGGCAAAACCTTAGGTGTTCACCAGGGCGGGGTAACCCACGTGACTGCGTAGTGACGCTATGGGGGAGGGGCCCGAGAGGGAACAATGCCGCTTGCTCTGCTCTCTGTCAGTTTTCAGTCACTTCCGCTGCTACCCACAAGCAAATTGGGCCCTTCTGTGCTGATTCCCAGGTGGGTGGGTTTGTGTACGTTCTAGGACCCTGTGGGTCTCTCCAAGAACTCTCCTGTGAGGCTGGGAGTTCCTCCTGCTGCCGCCTCAACCCCCACAGGTGTTTCCAATCAGAGGTTTGAGGCTTTATTTCCTCTCTGGGACCCTGGGCTGCGTGGTCTGTCTCACTCTCCAGTTGTTCCCCCTGGTTTATCTGCACGTGAATATAGGACCGCCAGTCTGCCAGCCGCCACCTTACCGAGAGTCCTCTCCACAAGGCTGCCCTGCTCCATCCCTCCTACCAGTCTGGGTGAATGTTTCTTCTTCAACTCCTTGGTTATCGGACTTCCATACAGTTCGATTTTCTGTCAGTTCTGGTTGTTTTTTGTTTTTAAGTTTGTTGTCATCCTTCTTTTGGTTGTGCAAGGAGGCACAGTGTGTCTACCTATGCCTCCATCTTTAAAGCCTGTATGCTGTTGTGAAGGAGAGCTGGTGTTGAAGCAAGGGAGTTGGTGGTCCAGTGGCCACTTGTCCTGTGTTAGGAGCAGGGGGTCTCACTAAGCTGCACATGTTTGAAAACCTTTCTGACCAGTACCTGCCCTACAAAAGGAAGGAGAGCTCAAGCTGTACTCCTTGTTTTCAAGTCAATCTACTGACCCTGGGAAATCCCCAGGGGCTAGCTTGGACTACCCCCTGCTTTTCTTTACATGGTGGATTTTTAAATGAAGGGAATTTTTCTCATTCATTTCTGCATTTGTGTTTGAAGTAGCTGCTGTAAGAGAGGAGAAAGGCATATTTCACTGAATATGTATTTTTTTTTTTAGAAGCAATGACACAAGTTCTTAAGGGATAACAAATTTTGGTCCAAAAGCCATAATTGAGCTTTTTTTAGTATATGACTGTGTAGTGTATTAGTGTTTTTTAACTAAAGTAAAACCCCCCAAAATTAAATAAGACTTAACCTTATCGCATTCGTACCCAAACTTTTATATTTAACAACTAAACTCAATCCCCCATCTGTTCAAAAGAAAGTATTTAAATAATTGAATGATACTCCAGAAAAGTTGCCTTTTGTGTATTTCACATTTTATAACAGGACTCAAAACCTAGCAAAGATAAATAAATTATATCCTGCAGTTCATTTGGTGTAATGAATGTCTCAAATGAAAAGATGCACCTGAAGTTAGGCATTCTTAAATGGTGATATTCATTATAGAATCAGAAGTAAGAATTTTATATTTGACCTGGCACTTTCTTCCAGAAGAACTGAAGATATGTAAAGAAATTTTTAGTAAGAACATATCATTCTTTTCTTAGGAAAAAACTCATTAAGATTATATTTGCATATAATATCTCAGTGGTAACCTTATTTTTATTTATGTATTTATTTAAAGAAATCCTCACATAATCATAAAAATTTCACGATTTTGAGGTTTCATTCATCTTCACATTTTATACCTTCCATTGTCTGTTGCTAAATGACTCAGTCTTCTGACAGAGATCAGAAAAGTCACTAATTCTGATGCCATATGGCAATACAGAAATTTATCTTAGATCCTAGTGCTGATAGTGTGCTCTACATTGTGTTCAAAATCTCTTTGACCACCACCTATTGACATGAAGAAGGCTGTTTTAGACTAATAATCACATCACTTCATTGGCAAATCTGGAAATCTGTTTTCTGCACAAACTTACATTTTATATTTTTATCCTGACCACCCCCTTTCTTGCTCTTCTATCCATATAGACATTGGATCCTTACATTTTGTATACATATGTGTATATTTACTGTACTATACATAAACACATATATAACTTACTAAAGAGTGTGCTTGAAAATGTCTGTTTTCTCACGGTTGTAGTCAGGACAGTATCTTGGGATGACGTCTGACCCTTTGGAAAATGAATCTTTCTAGTCCAGCTGTTAATGTGGATAACTAGAATCTTAAGTAGTGGTTTGCTTTTTGTTGGAGATGACTATGGTACTTTATTTTAACTTTTTTCTTTTGCATTTGGGGAGACAGGACAGGGTTTCAAGATATCATAAATCTTTATAACTCAGGAAACACACTGCTTTCTTTTGCAAAGATTTTCTGTAAAAGTCACAAAAGGCCAAAGTGAACTTTTATAAAAACTTTATTTTGTAGAAGAGATTTTAGACTTACATGAAAATTGTGAAGCCAGTATAGAGAGGTCCCTCATGGTCCCATTATCAACATCTTACATTAATGCAGTTCATTTGTATTGATTAATAACAAACGGGTCAGGTTTGCTGAGTCTTTACCTAAAGTTCTTTCTCTTTTCCATTCAAGGTACCACATTGCATGAACTTGTCATGTTTCCTTTAGCTCTTCTTGGCTGTGACAATTTCTCAGACCTTCCTTGTTTTTGATGACCTTGGCATTTTGGAAGAGTACTAGTCAGGTAGTTTTGTAAAACATCCCTCCATTGGCATTTGTCTGATGTTTTTCTCATTATTAGGCTGGGATGGGATTATGAGTTTTAGGGAGGAAGACCACAGAGGTAAAGTACCATTTTCATCACTAGATCAAGGGTAGATGTTGAGCTTGATCACCTGGCTGAAATAGTGTTTGTCAGCCTTTTCCACTATAAAGTTCCTCTCTTTCCCGCTCTGTCCATATTGTACTCTTCGGAAGGAAGTCACTCTATTTAGCCCTGTTAAGAGTGTGTGTGTGTGTGTGGTGGAGTTATGCCCCACCTCCTTGAAGGTGAAGTATAACATAAATTATTTGGAATTCTTCTGCATGGGAGATTTGTAAAATGAACTTTTAAAATATTAAAACAAACTAGCTTAATTACATTAAATTATTTATTATTTTTCTAATACTCTAATTTAGGTACAAACACCCCTTAGGTTTTTTTTTCTTTTTTAAAAAACTGATTATCTGTATAATACATGCTCACTGCAGAAAACTTAGAAAACGCAGACAAGTAGAACAACAATAAAGTAATTAAAAAAAAAAAAAAAGAAAACGCAGACAAGTGTAAGCAACAGCAAAAAGAACTACCCATAATTCCACCTGTGATAAGTGTCCATTTCTAGCATTCCATCATATTTCCTTCTAGTCTTTTCAGCATAAAGTAACTATTTTTAAACAGTACATACTTTAAATTGTTTCACTGGGAAGAAAAATATTTTATATTTTCAATATGACAAAGATAGTGGATTCACAGAAAAACAGAAGATCTTGATGGTGTTTCTAATAGATATAATTTCTGAAAACAGCAGTTTAGATTCCTTCCATTTATGACTTGCTCAAATGTTTACAGATATGGCATTCATTGTTAGGCCTCCTATTTCTTCTAAAATGCTAACTTGTTCTTTATTTTACTGTTACATGACACACATTTTAAATGGAGTAAGTACAGTTTGAAGACACTTAGGTGGCTAGATAAAAACTCTAACCATGACCTAGGCTGCGGATATCAAGCTCTCCTTTTGCATGGCGTGTTTGGACCAAGGACAACACTATTTTTCTTTTTGAGAGATTTTATTAATGTTATAAAGGTGATATATGCGTCTTACAAAAAAAATCAAGCAATGCAAAACATTACAAAGTAAAATCCAAAAATTCTATAACCTAGAAATAACCAACAACATCATTCTACAAAATCTCCGTGTGTGTATGCACACATAGATACAGGCAGGGACAAAGTGATAAAAAGGGTCACATAATGCGTAGCATACATTGTTACTTAAATTTAACAGAAGAAACTGAAGCTTAAGCAAAATGAAGGAATTACTAAACTTTAGTTAAATGTTCTTTTGCAAGATAGTTTCTACAAGTCTGTTTAAAGATTATGAAAAGCATTAAAAGATTATAGGTCGACATGGTTAACTCCTAAAAAATAATTGAAACAAGAACAGGAGCGAATTTAATTGCTTAGAAACAGCTTTTATTTAGATACTAGACTGCTTGATAGAGGTATAGTATTATTAGGTATGTCTTTATTAGTTATAAGGAGTCTTAGAGAACCCTGAATTCAACGCCTCACTCCCTTTTCTGCTGTGTACGGAGAAGGCATGGTTCAGAGTACAAGCTTTGGGGTTAGGTTGGATTTAACACCTGCTCTGCCATTCAGGAACCACGTGATTGTAGGCCTCAGTTCTATCTTCTACAAAAAGTGGGTTAATAGCATCTTCTTCATGTGGCTGTTGATAGGAATCAGTGAGACAACACAATGAAAAGCTCTTATGATAGTGCCTGATATATACAGTAAGTGCTCAATAAACACAAGCTATTATTATTATAGAAGAATAATGGTGAGCATCAGAACCAATGTATGATATTGAAAATTGTCGGTCTCAAAATCATCTTTCATTCATTTCATAATAATTCCTCTCTTAAATCTGCATATTTTTAAAGGCTGGGGCCTGAGGGCTTAATCACTGGGCATGTGGACACTGGAGTACTAGATATGGGAACGGCTCACAGCTGAGATTGTCACCTAGGTTTATATGAATGGACAGAACACAAAATTCTAGCCTCTTTACAATCCTAGACATTCATTATGTACTATTGTAACAGTAACACTCACTACTATGCATGGCATTTACATGGATATACACAATGAACTTTATGTCTGCACTTAAAAATTCTCTTTAAAAGTAAGGTAATACAGTATGTTTCTAAATATGCAGTATAAAAATTCATATTGATTCTTAAGTTTTAATATAGGGTGGGGCAAAATTGGTTTATTCTTGTATTATTATGTATTATTTTATTATTTTCCATACAATTGTAAACCGAATTTTGCCCCACCCTGTATATTATGAATTCCCTGTTTTTGGCATCCTAAGTTTAAAGTAGTCCAATGTTTTCAGTTCACTTATTAATACCCAAATTTAGAAAACTTTTTAATAAGCCCTGACTGGTATGGCTCAGCTGGTTGGGCATCATACAGCAAAGCAAACGGTCACTGGTTGGATTCCAGGTCAGGGCACATGTCTGGGTTGCGGGCCAGGTCCACAGTTGGGGGTGTGTAAGAGCCAACCAATCTATGTTTCTCTCGAACACCGGTGTTTCTCTCCCTCTCTTTCTCCCTCCCTATCCCTCCAAAAATAAATAAAATCTTCAAAAAAAATATTGTCAAACAGTAGGGAATTACAAATTGTCTAACACATATCTGAAGACAAAATGTAGGAAACACACACTATTTATCTCTGTCTTCCTTCCAGGGTTGTTCAAAGTACACAAGGCAGCAAAATCAATAAATGTTGAGTGGATGATGACCTGACCTCAATTTGTAGAGCTCCCACCGCAACAGCGTTCTAACATATGAATGAGTAAGTTTCTTTACATTCATCTCAAAGAGACGGTGTAAGTTCTTTAGGTGTGCTGAAATGTCGTATCAAGTATTGCTTTTAATAAGTAAACCACTGGCTGAAGTTTGGAACTCTTTTTCTACACAATGCCTTTCCATGTTTTTTTTTTTTTTGGTAACAGGATTTGACCTGTAACTATTATTGAGAATTTTCTTAGCAGAGTTCAAAGCATTTTACAGGGATCATCTCATTTATCCCTCGAAAGTGAGGCAGAGGCATTATCTCCGCTACAGGCTGAGAACGCTAAAAAGCCAAGGTAGGTGGGGCTTTTTGTTGTTGTTTTGCTAAGATCAAAAAGTAATTCTAGGGCAAAGCCAGATTCCGGTCCGACCTTGTTACATGATGCTTCTGCAACACCATGCAATGTAGTTGCTTCCTAGGTCTCTCTTTGGCTATGCTAGTGTTGAACAATGTCCAGAGTTGATTTTTCATCCACTGTTGCTACTTCAAAATGAGTATGAAGATGTAAATACAAAAGAAAGCCCTCAAATCCTTTCTATCAGAATTTGGGGTACAGGATCCACAGACAGGAATAGGTATTTTTTCTTCCCTCCACGTCTTACTGTCTAGCCTAGTGCTGTCCAATGGAAAAGTAATGCGGGCCACAAATGTACGTCACACGTGTAATTTTAAATTTTCTTAGTCTAATGTATAAAAAATCTTATCACTTCAACATGTTATTAATATAACATTGTCGAGATAGTTCACATCGTTTTTCTTGTATAAGTTTTCACAATCTGGTGTGTCTTTCACACTTATGGCCCACCTCATTTTGGATTAGCCACATTTCAAATGTCCACTAGCCACGTGTGGGGGGGTAGGTGGGGGGGGCGTGCCAGCAGTCTGGACTTCAGAAGGTTTTACTTAGCTCTCCCTTCAGACTGGTGCCCTTGTGAATGGAATGAGAGCTATGGGGAAGGGTTCGTGGGTGACCTTGGAGAGTCCACTTGCGTGTGGGTGGTGACCAATAACAAGCCCTAGCTTTGCCATCTACTGATGCATTGGGGAGTTAGGGATTCAGGATATTGAGGACTGCAAACCTCCCCAAATACTAGCTCAGTGCCAGGACGATGGTTCATACCCTGTGCGGAAAACCTGGGTATGCCACCTTGAAGGGGGATGTAGTTTGTGGGGCGCTGGTATGTGGCTTGTGGAAAGGAGGCATCACCCGAAGAGCTCTCAAGCCATCCAAGTGGGTGCTTCTTGAGGGCAGGAGGTCCAACTAGCCGCTTCACGAAGGTGGAAGCTCCTTTTGCGTGCAGCCTGGGGCCAGGCCCTCAGCGGGCCTCACGTGCTAGACGAATGAATGCATGTGCTTGCACCAAACACCGCAGGAGGTCCAGGGACCAGGGACTGGGGACTGAGGTCCACTCTCCCGCCAGAACCCAGAAGCCGCTCCGGGGCCGCAGATGTGAGGGGCGGGCCCAGGTCTCGGCCCGCTCCGCCCCATGTGACCCGGTCCGACATGGTGTCGCCTCCTCCCGGGGCGACGGCGGCCGCTCCGGCTCGCCTGCGCGTCGGGCCGGCCCCGCGGCCGCTCATGAGCAGCCAGGGCCGCTTGGGACCCCCCGGGAACGGCGGGCCTGGCGAGGGCGAGAGCGGGGAGGCGAGGAAACCGCAGGAAGGGAGGGTCGCGAGGAGGAAGCGAAGGAAGGGGAAGGGAAAAGCAGGAGCGAGGCAAGGCGGAAGAGGAAGCCGGGCGGAAGGGGAGCCGGAGCCGCGACCGGCGCGGGAGGCGGCAGCGCTGGGAGCCGAGGCGGCAGCGAGGGCAGGCCCGGGGGAGGAGGGAGAGGGAGGCGGAAGCGTGGAGGAAGGGGCGAGAAGGATCGGCAGGGCAGATGAGGGGAGCGCAGAGGCAGGGACGGAGGCCGAAGGAGGAGACGGTGGCAGCGAGGAATGGAGGGCTGGGACTGGGCGGCGGGAGGACGCGAGGCCGGGCAGAGCACAGGAAGGAGAGGGCGAGGCTCGGGGCCGCGGCGCGCGGGCAGGGGCGGCCGCGGCGGCGGAGGCCGAGGAGGCGGCGGCGGCCCGGGAGCCGGCGGGCCGCCCAGCCGCGGGGTCCGCGCTCTGGCGCCTGCCAGAGGAGCTGCTGCTGCTCATCTGTTCGTACCTGGACATGCGGGCCCTCGGCCGCCTGGCTCAGGTGTGCCGCTGGCTGCGGCGCTTCACCAGCTGCGACCTGCTCTGGCGCCGGATAGCGCGGGCCTCGCTCAACTCCGGCTTCACGCGGCTCGGCACCGACCTGTAAGCGCCCGCTCGCCCGCCCGCTCCCCGCCCCGGCCGGCCCGCGTCCCGGGAAAGGGCGGGGCGCCGCGGCCTGGTCAGCCTGGGGCCGTGTCGCACCCCGAATTCCGAGGCCCCGACCCGGCCTCCGCCGAGACCCCTACCCGAGCACCTTCCTCTTCTCGGAGGTCCCCATCCCAGGAAGCCTCCCGAGAGCATCCCTCAGTCTGCACTCTCCCCGTGGGCGGCTCCTCACAATTAGCCATCTTAAGCACTCCCGTCAGCTTTTAACTGTGTCTTTCACAGACCTTGACTCGCTGCGCTGCTCAGTCCCAGAGAGCCCGGCTGGTCTGTGGCTTTGGAGGCCTCCTCGGGTCCGGGTCTAGGGCTCAGGTTCACTGTGCTGTCTGTTTGAACGTTGTGTGGCCCATCATCCGTTCACCCTCTTCTAACGGTGGTTCAGCTTCAGAGCTCAGATCAAGTCGAATGTGGAGAAGAGCGCTCAGACCCGAAAAGGAGGCCCTTGGTCCAAGTGTCAACTCTAGTTTATGACTTGATGCAGGCTGACCGACACACAGAAGGGGCCTGCTTATGGCAGGAGGTTGGGTTAGGCTGTATGGAAGGGCATGGCATTGCAGTTTGGCTTGTTCTTAGCAACTTTTTGAATCACTTAAAGCTATTAAATAAAAGGGGGGAAGATGGATGGAATTGGAGGAGAAAAAGCTTTCAGAATGCCCTCAACTCCATCCAGTTTGGGTTAAAAAAAAAGCAGTTCTAATATAACAACATTAAAGAAAGTTGTATATAATGCCACCGCCTCTAGACACCAATTGATTTAAAAAATTACTTTTCAGTCTCATGCTTCTTAGTTGCTGTCTTAACTGATCCTAACAGAATAGGTACATAATTAATGTTTGTGGGCTGTGCCATAATGAGATTAAATGTTTGTGTTATATCCAGCTTTTTGCTATTACAGATAACAATGAAATGAGTAATCATTTTTGGTAGCAGCTTTATTGATATAAGTCACATACCATCTAATACATATTTCTTTCTTAATTACTTAGGGTAAATTCTCAAGATTGGCATTATTGGGTCAAAGGTTATGGTTTATAAAGGTATACCAAGTCACTGTGGCACCAGAAATGAATGAAAATTTTTAAAATCTTTGCTATAGTGGGACATATAATGCTATCTCGAAGTTTCGTTATTTTGCGTTTCTTTTTACCACTGATCAGGATAAATATTTTCCCATATGTGTGTTTCACCTGTGAGATTGTCTGTTCTTAGTCTTTGCCCATTTATTATTGGGGTCTTGATGTTTTTCTTGCAAATTGGGAATCCTTGAGGGTTATAGATATTAGGCTATAGTTATTAGGCTATAATTTGTCATGTTTGATGCAAGTATTTTTTCCCAGTTCTTTTTACTTTACTGTTTTTAGCCTATAGAAGTTTTACACTTAAATACAAGGTGAGCAAAGTAGGTTTACAGTTGTACAGAAAAATGATACGATAATTAATACATAATAATACAAGAATAAACTCTCTGTGTTGCCTGCTTACAAGTGTAAACCTACTTTTGTTCACCCCTGTATATCAGAATCTGTCAGTCTTTTGTGATTTAGTTATTTTTCTCCCCCAAATGTGAGAAATTTGTAATTCCTTCGTAGGGCTGAAAAATCTTCTCTTTGAAAAGCTACTGGTTTTCTTATTATTTGATTTTTAAGAATAGTTAACACTTTAATCAGTATCACTTATATGTGCAAAGGGTGAGTTCAACTCTTATTTTCTAAATGGCTACCTGGTTATAACTATACATTTTGTTAAATAACTCCTGTCTTTCCCTTTGTTTTAGAAAGCTTATTTTGTCCATAATTATGAACTCTATTTTGTTCCACTGATTTAGTTTTCCATTTCCATACTATTTTAAATACTGTTGTTTTTTGATAGGGTCTAATATCTTTTAGGGTTAGGTTATCCTTCTTGGATTTGTATGTGTGTGTGTGAGAGAGAGAGACATCTCTACTTCCACTCAACCATCCAAGCAAGAAAAAATTCTGTGCCTGTTCAGAAGTTTTTGTGGTTTTCATTATAAAGTTCCCACACACCTGTTGTTTTACTTATTCCTAAATATGTTATGCATTTTGTTTTTATTATGAATGTAATCTTTTTTTTTTTTTTAGTATGTTTTCCAGTTGGGTATTATTGATGTACAAGATTATTTTTTTTGGTAAATTTTGAACCTGATTATTTTGTTTAACTTTAATTAATGCTAGTACAATTTTGTTGTCAGTGACAATGATTCTCTGGGATTTTGGGCGGATGTAGTTTTGTTACCTTTATTTCTTAGAAGAGAAACTTTCAGAGAACATACCAGTTGACTTATAAGAGAAGTTGGCTAAAATGACTGGAATCCAAGCCAGCCAATGCATAGTTTGGCTTTCTCCCTCTCCTTATAGAGATTGAATGGATGAGTGAAAGAATTGATGTTTATTTTTCTTCTCCTTTTAAGTGCTCTAAAAGAGAGCTAATGGGAATGAGTATGTGTTCTATAGGCAATAATAACAGTAAAATAAAAATGAATTTATGTGTATAGTATACTCATTTATAGTGCTTTGAGACTGCAGAGTGACATGGCTTTATTATTTATTCGCCACGTGTGTTTTGGTTTTTTGCCTTTTACCCTAGGATGGGGTATGTCCGAACCTCTAGGGAAGTCGTTTTATCGCAGTGCTTGATAAAGAGCAAGGTCACTGTTTGTGTTTTCTGAGTTGAGGGGAGAAGTTATGTGGGTTGGAGCAGGTGGAGATGTGTTTACCAGTGTGGCCTCTTTCTGGACAGCTGCAGAGACGTGATAAGCCACCAAGAGAGGTGGCTGTCATCCCTGGAGGGAGATGGCATGCACCCCATTCCTCTTACAGCGTCAGGGTGCCAGGGCCCACACTTCAGTGAGCGTCTGGCTGTGTGGGTAGTAGCAGGGCTGCAGTTCATTCTTTAGGCTAATGAACTGCAGACTGGACAGTGGGGTAAGTTTTCGTAAGTGTAAGTATGACACAAAACTCCATTTTGTCGGAAGCCACACAGCTTCACTGCACCAGAGTTTTATCGCCTATAAAGAATGGGAATAACATGTCTCGTAAAATGAGCCTTAAATGCATAAGTGCTAACAGAGTGTCCAGCGCATAGTAGGCACTCAATAAATTGTAAAATGGAACTTCTTAATTGCTTGGCTTCTCCTCTGGTCGGTCTGCAGATAGCAACAGTGGAGGTGGTTTGACTCGGAGATGCTGCCTAAAGACAGGAGGGGAGGGAAAACACACACCCTGCTAGGTTTCTCTCACCTGCCTGAGTGTTTTCAGAAACTTGACAGCAGAACCTGTGAGCTTAGGGTCTGCACTCCCTGCCGAAGAGCCTCCTGATTCTCAGAAACACAAACTGCTACGGTTTACTGACCTTCCGGCCCAGGGCAAGTCCCATTCAGTTTGTCTGTTCCTAACTGATCATAGCTTTGTTGAGTAAGATGAACTGCTTTGGTTCCTTGTGATTTGTTAATGGTCTTATACTTGTGCTTGAAGGCATTTTGACCACTTTAAAACCACAAACAAATAATTTGCTTCCCTTTAGGCCTCTTGCTCAAACAGTGAACACTGGTAGATATCCTGAGGTTTTTTTTTGGGGGGGGGTTAAAGCAGACACGGAGACAGTTTGAATCAGTCATCTGGTTTGAGATCAGTTTTGTTTGAAGGTTTTATAAAGCCTGTGAGAATGGAAATATCTGTAATATAAAAATCAAGGAAATGTTTCATATAGCAACTTTTAAGTTTTCCCTAGAATATGGGGAAAACCTAGTTTAGTCTTCAAAGGCAATGCGGTGAAGTTTGGCTCTGGCAGTTACAATGGGGGCTGCACGCGAGCAGATAGCACGATAGGCGGAAGAGTCTGCAGATATCCGGGGGCTGAAAATGAACGGGAGGAGAGAATGGGAAGGGAAAAGTCTAGCTGTGTTTTTAAAACATACCTCTGCCAGTCTCACGTTAAAGAAAGCCTACTTAATCCTCTTCCTTCCAAATTAAGTCCTACATGTTTTCAAACTTGAATTTTATTTTAAATATCCTTTGAGCAACACCCGAGTGCCCTTTCGTTCGCCTGTGGTAGATTTGCCTAGAACTCACAATAGGTGTTCAGGGAGGAAGGCGCTGAGGTGTTTGCCCCGGCATGTACGTTCATTCCTCAGACAGGGCCTTGTGGGCTGGGAGCACTTTGCGGCTGGGGAGCTGGGGTATCTATTTCAGCGATGATTAACGTCCAGAGCGGTGAGATGGACACAGATAAGCAGAGTGTGTTTGTTTGTTTTAAAATGATTGCACCTAAGAGCATTTTTTTGGCCCAGAAAGCATAAAGTTTCCTTTCCTAGCCCTGAACAGGGAAGGCATCGCTGACTGGTTACAATTAAGGTCTAAAGAGTGATTTTCAGAAAACAGTGATCAGCTTAAAGTAGCTTTGGCTTTCCCCTTCACCTTTCTGCCTTACCTAGGGAGGAGAGTCACTTACTTGTCCCCGAGTTCATTGCAAGGTGTCATGTATGGATCTTCTTTATCTTCGGTCGTTTTGGAAAGGCTTTGGTTTTAATGGTTCTGTGAGTTAATGAAAGTTGAGTTCAGTTTACATGCTTAAAATAAATAAAACAATACACCTGTGAAAGCAGGCAGTGGTCTAGTGCAGTCAGTGCCTCCAAATGCAAGCTGGGAGAATGGAAGAGGCCTTTTCCTCCAGGACCGCGAGAATAGAGAAGCTGCTTGTGTACTTCCCAGTCTTGTGACGTCTGAAGAGTAGCAGATGCATTCGCCAGCTAGCAAGACAGAAGCACGGAGGAACCCAGAGCCCTCACAGTCTGCAAGTTGTGAGGGACAAGGTCTCTGACAGTGTTTTCCTCCACTATGCTTTCCGTTGTCTGTGTCTGATACCTTCACCTGAGGTAAAAATTGTGTTTGAGCTGCTGGAATCAAACTGATAGTGAGGTTACTGAGGACACATACAGATTAAAAACAAAATAAAACTATTTTTGAGTGTTTGATGTGGAAAAGAATTACCTTTGTATGACAACTTAACCTTAACTCTGGGTTGACTCTGGCATTGGATTAGTTTCGGGTCCAGACTTATGACCACGGGGCAGGGAGAAGTTCAGGGCGACTCTTCTTGAGGCCAGGCTCCAGGAAATTTTGAAAATTTAGGATGAGCTAAATTGTTTGAAAAAAACGAGAAAGTTGAGTTTTGAATTTTCAGTGAAAATTGGCTTACTCCCACTTTGATTCTCAGAAGCCGATTTTTGCTAAGCTCCAGAAGTTACTTCAGGTGTGTCGACCAAATCCAAAGATTTGGTTTATTCTCCCTACTCAGCAGTCTTGCTCAGGAATGACCAGGACTCAGATGGAACTTCAGTTGTAATTCATAGAAGCTAGATGCTTGGGCTAATTAGGATCCATTTATGAATCCTGAATCATGTATATGCTTGGACTGCATCTAAAACGGACTGTGAGACTGTCTGGAGAAGAATTTATCTCTTGTTAGAGCTTTGCCGCCTTATCTCAGCTTTGGGTCCGTTCCTCATCATATCCAAACTGTCCACATGGCCCTCCCTGGAAGTCTGGGCCACCCAATGGGCCCCCGTGCCTGCCCCTCTTTAGCCCACAATTAATTGCCAGTACATTCTTTCTTCTTCTCCTTCTTTTTGGTATTTGACATGAGCTCAAATTGCTGAGAAAGGTGACAACTGTGAAATGAAGACAGGGCTTGGAGACACCTTAAAAAATACATGCAAAGGCCACTAAATGACAAGAGCAGACTGCCAGGCTCTTTCAAAACATCACCACGTCTGTTGACTTTCCATTCCTTGTCCGCAGCACAAAATTGGAGGTCAAAGAATCATAGGAGTTAGAGATGGAAAAGACATTTGGGGTCAACCAGTTCAGCCCTCCGCCTTCCCCTGCCCCTGATTCCAAATCGTTCCTTACATTATATTTTCTCCCCCAGCTCTTATACAGTTTTCACGGTCTTCACTCAACCCCGGCTGTCACCTTCGGGGAATGATGCTGGAGGCTCTGTCCAGTTTCTCCTCAGCAAAGAGAGATATTGCTTCTGCCCCCAGTTGACATTTGTGAACTTCTTTGTTGGTGGTCTCAGCTGAGAGGCTGAAGGCTAACTAACTGGAAGTCTCTCCGCTGCCTGGTGATGGGGCTTTTCTGGACGGAAAAGCGCATTTGGTGTGTGATGATGTTGGGAATGGGGGAAAAGGGCTAGGCAGTGTAGCCATTGCTGACTTTGTTCCTAGGCTTTTGTTTTTTAAGGCTCTTGACCTGAAGAGAGGGTGTGTGTGTGTGTGTGTGTGTGTGTGTGTGTGTGTGTGTGTCTATAGGAGGTATTGGGGAGGTGGATGGAGGTAAGGAAATTACACTGAATAGGAGTTTGATAAGAACCCTACCTTGCAAATGAGTAGGTTAAACAAACAAACACTAGTTCGATGAAGTAGTAGAGGATTGTTTCAAGAAAACATGTTAGGGAAGAAGAGAGTGGCGGCTTACCGTATAGAAGTTGCAGCTAACAGTCAAGTTGAGAAGAACAGATGGGCTGGGCGCGAGTATTTTGGACTAGGATACGCTGTTGCTTTGGGGGGTCTCCCCTTGGTGTAAGTAGTAGAGAAAGAAGTTCTACGTTTACTGGCTGCGTGGTTTGGCAGGGAGAATGGTCATTTTTAGAGGCAGCTTTGGAAGGTTATCCCCGCTCCCCCTCTTGTTCAGCAGCTGTCGGGAGCAGTCCGAAGGGGGTATTATATTTCTTCTGGTAACTCTGCCAAGAATGAGAGGAAATCCACAATCTGTGGGCTTTTGGGGGGAGGGGGAGTGGGATGGTGGGGTGGCAGGTGATGGGACAGGGAAATTAAATTGTTTTATAGTAAATACGTTGAGATACTTTTCCTGGAAAGCTGTTTCCCTAAAAGGAATGATGTTTCCCCTGCTGACTAGATCTGTAAAGGGCTCTTCTAGGACTTCATTCTCTTTCTTCCCTGCAGCTCCCATGTTTCTTTGAAGTTTCCTTTAGAAAGCCCACGTTGAAAAGGTGAGTCAAGATTCACATGCAGGTGGTGTGCATGCTTACACGGCCTTCCTCTAGGAGCGAGTCGCTGACGGAGAACCTCTCATTCATCACTTGTCTTGGCTGCAGTTTGGCTTCATCATAACGCCTAGGAACTGGAGACGTGACACTTTCTGGGTGGCGCCCGGTTCCTGTTCTCGCCGTCCCTTCATCCAGGCTGGAAGGGCACCAGGGATTTTGAAACTTGGCCACCAGGGCTGAGAATCTGCTTTGGTGATTAATATGGCATACAGTTATAAGATTAAAAACTATAAAATAACCCCAAGAAGCAGAGTAGTGTACCCCTCACATTTTGGATGGGGAGCCCAGGGAAAAGTCATTTTGAAGGTATGAGAACAAAGTCCACTTCTGAGTGCGTTAGATGCCAGTTCATGACTCAGTGAAAAGATGGCCTGTTCTCGAAAAATAGTGGCATCTTTCTTGCTGTTTTCTGCTCTGAGGAAGTGCTAGATCGGTCTTGTGCTGTGGGATTTTTGAAAAACCGATTGCCTGACCCAACAAGCATGGGAAATGTTGTGCTGCATACCCCTTCTCTTGGGGATTCACCGTGCCCATTGGTAAACTAAAGGCACTGAGGTGTCCCGTGATAGAGAGACCCGTTTAATTCTGTTGCATTCAGCACTACACAAAATGTTTTGATGATAAAATTCCTTTTTGCTTCAAAAAGAAGAAAAAATGTTTCCCTAACATTTCTTGACACCTGGCAGAATATGCACACTGGTCAAGTGCCCTGCAAATATAGGACTTGACCAACAGCAGGAGGAAATGAATGTGAACAGGAACGTGACCGTAAATCCTGAGCTCACCCCAGGAATCAGGGTTATGCCCAATTCTTCTAGAACTGCTTTGGACAGCTTTGGCGTGTGGGTGCCACATTAAGGTATTTTACCTGCTCAGATTCCTTCCTTGGAGCTTCTCTAGCATAAGAATTTGGAAGCCTTGGTTGAATTCCTGAAGATGTACCGTATTATACATTTTTAGGAAGGGCCTTTGGAACTGGAAGGTGGTGTGTCCAGGCTCCTGAAAACCTACAGATGTTGTTGGAAGTGTGACTTGCTACAGGGAGGACTGCACTTTTGAGCGCTCGTTTAAGCAGCGGCTACCAAAATATCTGTTATTCTAGGACCATGGTTCCCACCTTTTGTGTCTAAGGCATACTTTTGGGTGATGATAGAATTTTTGATAGTACATTAAAGGGTTAAAAGCTGAATGTATTTTTTATTTTTGAAAGCAAGTTTCAGAAAGTTGAAAAGCTTGTCTATTTACTTGTTTACCGTCTAGTGTGTTCCTGTTTGAGTAGAACTATTACTGCCCTGACCTTGTTCTCTTATAACCAACTTTGAGATAAAGTTTATATCTATTCCTCTGAACACCCAGTCTTCCTCTTACTTTGCCGCAGCTGTGTCGTGAGTCATACTGAGGCTCGGTGGTGTGTCTGACAGAAAGCTTTATAAGTGTGTGGCTCTTTAGTTGAATGGAAATCCATTCTGTCAGTTGTTTAAAATGTGACGGCGTACTTATTCAGGGTTCCTGTTGTACCACTAGTCGAGATCCGCTTTCAGAAGTACTACAAGGTTGAAGACTTGCTCCTGTGGAATTTATGACTGTATTGGACAAACAAGACATACAGCTGTGAAAAGCTAACAAGCCTAGGTTTACGGTACGTTCAGTCTGCGGGTTCACGCGAGAAGGCAAGGCATGTTTGGAGGAATCAGGGAAGTAGAGGTTTAAGCCGGATCTTGAAGAATGGGTGAATTCGACTAGTGCCCGGAAGAGGGAGGGAGGCATTTGTCAAGGACAATGGTAGGTGTGTGCTGGCATTGCAGGAGAAGGTGTGGGTATAGTTGCAAATGTAGAAGAGATGGATTTGGCTGGAGCTCAATTGCATAGTGTGGGGCCATGGGAGGCGAGGCTGAATGAATAAGGTGAGCTGTCATTTGGAGGCCTTTTGAAGGACATGCAGGTCTGCTCCACACTCCCCTTGTGCATGGTTCTGTCTTCATGCTGACATGTTCCCTACAATCTCACTCCTCCGTGCTTGTTGGTGTTATTCCCTGTTCCCTGGCTGAAAGGGTAAGCAGTTTAACATAATATAATGATTTTTCATTGATTTTTTTTTTTTGAACCTTAATTATGGACCTCTGCTGCTGAGGGCCATTGGAGGATTTAGTCTAATGGCAAGTAGAAACAAAGAGATAGAAGTTTCTTCTCCTAGGCTATTTAAATGCTTGTTCCTAAAGCCAAATTCTTAGTTTTAGTAGAAGAGCTAGTGGGTACAGGCATTATGCAGAGAAATCTGCTTTCTGGAGAGCAAGCAGATCAAAGAAATCAAGAGACAGTATTAATTTAAAATTCCAAGCCCCCAAGCATCATTTTGCATAGCCCTGTTCCCCCTCCTTAGCCCAGTGCCTCTTGAGATGGCCTTGACTGTCACTTGTGGACAGATACTCTCCTTTTCTGAATTTCCAAGTCAGCAGGAAGTTATGCTTACGGTAATCATGCCAATCACACAGGTGGGCAGCTTGGGTGGCATCAAGGGGAATCAAACAACAAGGTGAAGCAGAGAGCGACATTGATTTGTGACCTGGCAGTTTTCTGATCTTAGGGACTGTGCAGGTTTAAGACCTCTGTGATATATCCACACCTCCCCTTCCCTCACCCCCTAGCCATTTTTCTTCTGACTAGGTGTATTTATTTGCTTTTGGTTTGGGGTGCGGTGAGGAGAGGTGAAATGAAAGGGGACTCTAGATAACTGCCTAGATTAATTTCTGTCCTTCTGGACTGACTTGTTGCCAAGGTTTTAAGGGGCCTGATAGCTTACTGTGGGTGCGTGTTGTATTGTTTTTGTTTAAAATAGGTCATGTGCCCAGGAATGCAGTCAAACTGTAATGGGGACTAAGTGCCGGAAAGCTGAGAAGGTGGGGGCCCAAGTGGAAAAATGAGCCTGAGGCAAGAGAAGGAGGGCTGGGAAAATGGAAGTTCCAGTAGGCCCACAGGCCAGGCTAGCGATCCTGATCCCTCCATGCCTTAACAGCCCTGCAAGAGGTTTATTTTCAGGGCACCAGTCGTTTTTGGAGGGAGTACCCCCACTTTACACCAGTAACCGTGGTGGAGAAACAGCCAACCAGAGAGCATTTCAAGGGTGGGAACAAGGGTCCTTATGAATTCCCAGGGGCTCCTGCTCCTGTCTTCTTAGATGCTTCTGCTGCCTTGTTTTACTGACCCCCGTTGACTGGGCCATGACAGGTCCCCACAGGGCAGGAGGGATGCCTGCTTTCAGAGAAGGACGATTTTTTTTTTTTATTCCTTCTGATTTTTCAGGTCCTGAAGCCAATAGGATATGTTTATGATTTGTCCACCAGCTAGGAAGCCACAAGAGATGACCAAACCAACAAAAGGGATGAAAAAGCCTAGTTGTTAAGTTGCTTTTAACAAAGTGGTACTCTTCTCAAGCGAAAGCCAAATGGAACGGTTTTAAAGAGTTGGAATTCGGTGGGAAGGACCAGAGCCCGTATTTTGATGATGGTGTTCATCGCGGGAGAGGGGGTCTGCACCTGCTCTTGGGTAGCCGCTTCTAAAGTTCAACTTTGAAAGTTTCTTGCTGCTGTGATCAGGCCCTCAGGGCAGTGCTTTGACCCTTAGTAAAGTGTCACCAAATTGCAGTTAAGTGACCAGGGAGATGAGAGAAGTGTTGTCCTTATTCCAATTCAGGAAATATATTGATTCTTTCCCCCCTTGTTTCAATTTTGGTTCCATCTCCACCTATGAACTTAGACCAAACTGAAGAGGAGAGAGGAGAGGTTAGCAACAGGCAGTCTCTTCCTTTGTATCTAGGGGGGGATTTCACAGGGAGCCTAATCTCTTTCATTAAGAGTTCAGTTCTTTGGGCCATCATGGCGACTGTCTTTCTGTCCTCAGCTCTCTGTCTAGTGGTAGTACAGGGTGCTCACTAGTAATGTGAAACCAGGGACCATATACGCCCAATGGACACATTCAGTAGATTTATTTTAGCTTTAACATGCGTACACCCAAATCCTAATCATTCAACCTGAAGGGGACTAAGTTTGACATGAGAAGTACAGTTTCTATTAGTTATAATTGAGTTAGAAGGAAAACAAATGATTATTGAGTTAGCTTTAAAGATGACACCATTAATGGATATTAATCACCATGTATATTTATGTAATAATAATAACCCTTTTGTAGAAATTTATAACATACTGTACTTTTAGTTGTCATCTCTAAAACACCACAGTTGTATGAAATACTATCCTCATTTCATAGATGAAGAAATTGTCAATTAGAAAAGTTGAATAACCAGGTTTGGATCCCAGTTTCCTAAGTCTGCATTTTGTGCTTTCCCCATAACTTCATTTAATCTACAATTTAGATGTAAATTGAAAGGCCTAACTCCATAACTATATGATATATTTTCAAAAATTGCTTTCTTCCTAAACTACTATCTATTTACCGCTTCTATCCTGTTATTTATGGAGACGTAATTTTGTGTAGTCTCCTCACCTTCATTTTATAAATTTGGCTTATTTAAAGACTTTTTATCCTTGCCCAAGGACGTTTTTTCATTGATTTTTTAGAGAGAGGAAGGGAGAGAAACATTGATGCAAGAGAGAAGCATCAATTGGTTGCTTTCTGTATTGCATGTGTCTGCACTGGGGATTGTATCTGGCAGGACCAGGGACTGAACCCTCAATCCAGGCATGTGCCCTGACCAGGAATTGAACCCGCAATCCTTCGATTACAAGATGACGCTCTAACCAACTGAGCCACACAGGCCCGGGCTAATTTGACTTAGTTTTAAAATTACTATTCCTTGCTATAGTCATTTCCAAAATATTTTGCAGTCCTCACATTTATCATTTCTAGTGGCAATATATTCTTGTGCATTAGTACACCATTCTCCCCCATAGACAGACATTTGGACTATTGCCAGATTTTAGCTCTAGTATAAAGCAGCGACTATAAATATCTTTATAAAAAATATATTTTTCTTTTGAATTATTTCTTTGTGATAGAGTGTCCAAAGTGGGAATGCTGGGTCAGAAGCTGTCATTTAACAACTTTTCTCAACGGAATTCTTTTCTGAAAGGCTGCTCCAGCATGCTGCTTGCTGTGTATAACCAAACCCAAACCCTTCTGTCAAACCAAAGCTAGAGTGGATTTCCCATTTAGTAGATGTGAGGTGGTACTTCAACAGTTGTTTCAGTGTGTGTGTCTGTAAGCTGTTGTTGTGGGTGTTCCCCCGTGTCTTATCCCGTGAGCACTGGGGGCCTGTTCTTGTCCGCCGTTGGATGTGGGGACAGGGTGTTGCCGTCTGGGTGTGTTGTCCTGGTAGATTTTCATCAGTCCCCGAAAACTTTTAGGTATGAAACTTGTACCTATGGTATTAATTGTTCATGTTCCCCACTTTATTGGGGAAATTTCAATCTCTTTTTTTAATGCAGTATTTAAAATTTAAATACTTTAAACTCTTTTAGTTAAAGAGACTATTTAAATTCATTCTTTCATTTTTGGGGAGTTTATTGTATTGTGCTAGGAGATGATAATCTAAATCAGTTTTTTCTTTACGGATAGCCTGTGGTTCCAGACCGTTTGTCGTCTCTTCTCTGTGAGCTTGCTTTGGCATTACTATAGACACTTTAAAGGGAAGACCGTTCTCCTCGGATTTCTCAGTTGTCCTGCTATGGAGAGAGGAGTTTTTCCTTTCCTGTCTCCTAGCCACTTATATCCAGAAATATTCTGGATGTTCCCGAGTCCTGACTTGTAAGCCCCTGGCATTTTCTCTGGCTGGCAGTGCGTTGAAGTGACCAGGTTATCTGTTCTGTCTGGACGCAGGATGGCCGGTGTGCCAGTGAAGGAACGAGTGAAGGTGTCTCAAAACTGGAGGTTGGGGCGCTGCCGAGAGGGAATTCTGCTGAAGTGGAGATGCAGGTAAGTAGCCTCTTGACTCTGAAAGCTACCTGGGACAGAAAAGCATGCTGGGAAGTGCAAAATCTGGTCCTAGCTGGGGTGTGAATAGCCTGTCTTGGGCGGTATGGCCCTAGTGATCCTTTAAACACCACAAAGCGGGCATCAGAGGGACAACTTTTTTTCACATTTACCAAGAAGATTACAGAAACTGTATTTTATTTTAATGAGTTTAATATTTTTTATAATTTTAAAAATAACATGTTTATTGTAGAAATTTGGAAAAATAGAAAAGTTTAAAGAAGAAAATAAAACTTAAGTTATAAGTTACCACTCAGAGGTAGCCACTGTTAATGTATCTCATCAAAAGACATCAATGAAGCCAATATTTCAATGCATCTTGTTTTATAATTATTTCTCTTTCATTCTTCTAGGGTAGGGAGTTAAACCTTAACTCCTGGCTTCCTGCAGTTCTCTCCCTGTACTTTATTAAAGGGCAAAGTAGAATGTAAAGGTTTGGATATATATATGTTACAGGAGGCAGAGCTTAGGAGAAGTGCCAGCAGATTTAGATAATGGCTTTGGTGATGCTAATGCCACAGATTTTATGCTTCATCAATGCTAAATTATTCCAGTTACTATATGACTCCCTACAAAAAAAGCGCTGTTTGTTGATTGGTTGGAACGGATAGGGAACGCCGTGACTCCTCATTCTTGGTTTGCCTGCACCTGTACTGACAGGTCCAGGCGGCTGCTGCTTCTGTGGCCCTCTCTCTCCGGCTTGTGTCCTGTCCGCTGTCTTACCGACACCAGTTGCTGTGAACGATGTGGTAGTGGTGCTGGAGAAACGGGGGCTTTTATGATGAAGGACTTTACCCTTAGCTTCCCACTTTTGTCTTTTAATACCAGAAAGTAGGGTTTATTTCTCTATCATGGTTTTGTCCCTGGCATTTTTTTTCTTGGCTGGTTTAAAGCAGTTTGGCAAATAAACACACAAAACAGTTAGCAGGCTGCCCCGGGATTCTCCACTGTTCACCTGGCATGAACTGAGTTTCTTGTCCTAGGCACTGGCTGCCTACCAGGTGGCTCTAAACATGAATTCCAAACCCCTCTGTTCGCTGCCCACTTGGGTGTGCCATGAACTTGTGCAAGGGGATGTTGGAGAGGAATGTGTATAATGAGTGAGAGTGCAGGCATCTCTACACACTCTACACATGTTCCACATAATATATGCACACACTTGTAAACCTCATGAGCAGAAAGGCGGTTACTACAAAGTCCAAGCTGCATTTAATGGCCCGTCAAGTCAATTTGCAGAACTTTTCCACATTCCCATGACGCTTGTATTAAGGAGTCTGGGGAAGAAACACAGCCCAGTTTGCTCAGACGGGCTTGGCAGTGAGAGCTGGTGTCTCCGTAAATGGGGTGAATCAACTGTCCCTGTGCTTTGCTTGGGACCTGGTAGCTCCAGAATCCCTAGGTAGAGTTGGACAGGTTGCTGGGATGTCTGCCTTGGGGAAAGGGCTTCGTCCCCACCAGAGAGCCTGGTGTCTGGCAGAGTCTCTCTTCCTGCTGCCGGATTGTGAAGGGGAATCTGTAACTGTGTGCGGATTTCTTTTTATCAGCTACCAATGAGAGCTATGTCCCTTTAGCCCCTGAACTGCAGTAAACTGTCCTAGGGGCTGTGGTTTTCCATTGCCACTCTTACTCTATACCTTCTAATAGAGAAATGCAGATATCCCCTGTGAGGATCCAGGCATCTAATCAGGACACTATTAGCATCCTTTCCGAAATGGCTTTATTCCTTTTACTTATAAATGGCCCCTTTTCTCTAGTAGGACAAGGGAATGGAGCTTCCCTGGGATCACTCTTCTCTTTTCTCTATCATACCTAACCAATCTATTGGAAAAGAGGCATGAATGGGAGTCTTGGAACCTTGAAACTTAAGCACTTACACTTCAAATTAGTGAGAATACAGAATGAAAAAAGATTACTTCGTCAGGGTAGAAGGTTTCTTTTTGGCCCTTCCCACCCCTCAATCATTGCATTTTCTAAGCTCTGCCTACCCAGTAATTCAAGACTTGAGCATTCTCCAATCAAAAGTGCTATTTAATTGGTTTTTTAATTCTCACTCTCTTTTGGGTAGTCCAAAGATGATAAGGTCACCACAAAGTTCTTTGAAAAAGGGGAGAGTGAGGCATATATATATAGACTTAGTCTTACAGGTCATCCTTGCTAAGTTGGGGATCTGTCGGCCTCTCCGAAGACTGAAGTCAGATTTTCATTTTCTATCTTGATGTTCCTTAAATTTTGTTTCATCTCTGCAGTCAGATGCCCTGGATGCAGCTAGAGGGTGATTCTCTGTACATATCCCAAGCTAATTTCATCCTGGCCTATCAGTTCCGCCCAGATGGTGCCAGCTTGAACCGTCGGCCCCTGGGAGTCTTTGCTGGGCATGACGAGGATGTTTGCCACTTTGTGTTGGCCAACTCACATATTATCAGTGCAGGAGGGTAAGTGCTACAGGTTCCTCCTTCCACCCTCTTCCTTAGGACTCTTCAGGGACCATCTGCCTATGTCCGACTGTTCTGTCTTAACTCCAAAGGGATGAGGAAGGAGACTAGAAGAAGGAGTAATTCCCCCCCCCCCCACTTTAAAGCGGAGATTTACCAAAGGCACTTAATAGGGTTGGCTGGGGAAGGAAAACAGGAAGAACCTTTAATGAAAAGTGAAGCTGGTCTTGATATTCCCAAGGGGGGAATTTGTTTTGTCTCTCAGCTCTGTTCAACCCCAAGTGTACTGAAGAACTACAGGTATCTAGAAGGTCAGAACCTTATTGGATTTAGCAAATTTGGATGTCATTCCAGGCTTGGGCTGTTTCTGTAGACTTTTTCTCTTCTTACAGAGAGAATAATTGTCTGTTTGGGGTGGGCTTCTTATTTCTCTCCTAGAGATGGAAAGATTGGCGTTCATAAGATTCATAGCACCTTCACTGTCAAGTATTCGGCTCATGAACAGGAGGTGAACTGTGTGGACTGCAAAGGGGGCATCATTGTGAGTGGCTCCAGGGACAGGACGGCCAAGGTGAGGTGGTCACCCCCGTATACACTGTTATTCCCTGCTGTCTATAGGGAGCGGGGTGGGAGAGGGTGGATAGGGCCGCAGTCTCGGGATTGGCTGAGAGCATTGGGTGGGGGTGGAGGAAACAACACAATAAAGGACTCACTTCTGTGCCTCTGGCATGCAGTTGCCGTGCCAGGTTGTGTCCTTGCCAGCTGGCCTGGGAAAGGAGTGGACAGTGGCTGGGAAGCTTGCCACTCACTTGAAATGTGGCGTGAACTCAAAAACAGAGGGCCTGGCCAGCTTTTCCTCCCTGAGCTGAATTTCCTCAAGTTTGTGGGTTGAGTTCTGACCCCAATATTTTATTTTAAAATCTCCATCTTTTTACTTGCTCTCTGTTTAGGGAGGTTAATTTTTCACCACCTTGTTTATAAGCAATCAGGCTGATAATTAAAATGTGTTTTTACTGCTTCTCTGGAGAGTGATGTGGCCAGTAAGCAGTAGAAGCATGACAAGAGAAGGGTGTTACTTGTTGCGTCACCGCCAAATTGTCTGGTCTGTGGTCAGACATCTGCCAAGACCCAGCAGAACGAGCCTGATAAGTAGTGCTACCCCTGCTTTATGGACTCGCTCCTCCCGTTTGAGTCCGATAGGCTCCCACCCGTGAGAGGGAGAGCTTTCTCCTCTTGAGTGTCCAGCAGGCCTAGGCAGGGCCCACACGTGCCTGGTCCTTTGGGTCTGCTGTGGGAACTTTGCGGACAATTCATCGGATGGTGCAGGAGGCCTGGTAGTATCTTGCCTGTCTGTTTCTCAGCATCTGGAGACTTCGTAGTGCTAACAGGAGCGAACTCCGTGTTCATTTCCGCAGACAGGCCTCTGAGACTCATAGGGAGAGAGGACTCAGGAGGGGGACGTCTCAGTCTTTACTCGCTCACTCTTCTGACTCCGTGCACTCTCTGGGGACTACTCTGTCATGGAAAAATGTCACTAATTTATGTAAAAAGAAAAGCTAAGGATGTTCTTTCTTGTTTGTGGAAGTTTTTCCTTCCTTTGCTGTTTTATTCCTCACACTCTGTATTCTGTCGGAGACATGCGCACTGGTGCAAGGAGCCTGAGACATCCAGAAAACCTTCGAACCGATATGGAAACGGAATGTCCTCTCACCCGCTTCTCACTCCCCAACCTGTACTTCAGGTTTCTGATCGGTCACTGTCTCTGTACCATTCCTTGCAAAGAGAGTGGGCTTAAGTTTCTGTACCGCTCAGAAGTCAATTTGCACGGAAACCTCTGGTGGCATGTGTGACCTAGATCATCCCATCTCACTACAGCTTCTTGTCATAGCTTCAAGCTTCCCCTGGCTCTTTTCCGTTGGCGTCTCTTTCTTCCATCCTGTACTCTGCTCTGCCACCCTGAGCAGCGTGAAACTCAGCCTCATGACCACACACAGCAATTCAAGGGTAGGGACTGCTTACAGTCAAAGGGTGACAGTGCTTTTGTCTGGGGTGCTGGGTTAAGTACCAGCTCAGCCCTATTTGGTGACTTAGTTTTTAAAAAAGTACTGATATGGGTACTATTTAATTCTAAAATCGTCACTGAAGCATATCCTGTTTCTTTTGAGGGTTTCTTTTAGGTCAGTGACTGAACTCTCCCTCCTGGTTCTTCAACTTCAGAAAGCTAGTCAGTTCTTTGGGGCTCCCTGGTGACCTCCAGGCCAGCTTATCTTTTCCGGCTTTCTGGATGCTGCTTTCATTTCTCCCTTTCTGCTGCTTTGCATTTCTCCACCTTCATCTTCCTGGCCCATTTCTACACTACCCATAGTTAGTCTTTTATAACTGACTCTCCATTTTCTTTTGGTGGCATTTGCAATTCTACAGCTGCTACTTCAGGCTTCTCATATACACGGACCTATGTAAGAACTATCATGCTTGCCTATAAATAGCTATAACCTCTTTTTGAGTGAGTTCCCCAAATATGTACTATGTCTTAGGAAAGAGGTTTGTTTTATTGGTGTGAAGGAGAGTAAAACATTTTCTTTGTAAGACTGCTGAGCAAGCGACTTCCCTGAAAGACTTCTTGCTTCCCCTCTCCGAGCCTTAGTTTTAAACTCACTGTGACTTAGCTAGAGTTGCCTCTCTGGGCTTCAGTGGGGCCAGCCTCATTCTGAGATGTGGCGGAATGGTGGCTTATGTTCTTGATGGGCCTGGGCCAGAGCTGGCCATCCCTTTGTTTCTTCCTTTTTCTCTGTTCTTTCATTCACTCTGATATGTGCCTACACGAGGCAACCAGGGCCCTTCAACGGGGAGGAAGATATAGCCCCTCTCCTTAAGGGGAGATGAGACCTGTGTGTACTGTGAAGGGGATTGGAAATGGCCAAAGACTGAAGTGTAAGGCTCTCGGGAAAGGGCCAGGAGGTTCAGAGGGTGAAGGGATCACGTCTGGCTTGGAAGGGGAGGTTTCCTGAAGAGGATACATTTGAACTTATTTTTCTTCTTTTAGTTATTTTTTAATGCATGTATTTCCTTGTTTGGTTTATAACCGTATAGAATGTAACCAGGCACTATGCTAAGCCCGTTACATTTATTTATCTTTCTCATTTTATCTTTTAGGATAATTTTCTGTTGCCTAATTATGCTTATAATATATTTCAGCTACCCAGTGTACACTGCTGTATCAACTTTACTTTAAAGGTTTTCCATCGTTATTACAAATTATTTGTTAGTGTCATCTTCAATGGCTTCACAATGGACTTGCCATAATTCAGTCACTGTTTTTCCTCTTGGGGGTGTTTGTTTATAGTTTTTCCCCTATAGTGTTAAGAACCATTATTATCGATGCCTACTGCCTACCAAATTCTGTGCTACTGTGCTGGGTTATTTACATATATCTTCACTTTTCCACACTGCGACCCTGAAAGATAGGTATTACTTCCCATTTCACACGTGAGGAAACTGAGGCTAAGAAGTTATGACATGTCTGTAAGAGCAGGGACAATAAGTAACAAAGAGGGGTCGGCCCAGACTTGTCTGGTTCAAAAGCCCCTCCTGGTCCTGCAGGCTTTAGGGAATATTTTCATCATTTAGTTTTCTTCATTTTAGGATTACTTTCTCAAAATAGGGTCTCAGCAATAGAATGACTAAGTCAAAGGCTTTGATGCTTTAAATGTTTTTTTTCTTTTATTGATTCTAGAGAGAGAGAAGGGAGGGGAAGAGAGAGGTAGAGAAACATCGGTTACCTCTTGCACACGCCCCGACTGGGGACCTGGCCCACAACGCAGGCATGTGCCCTGACAGGGAATTAAACCCATGACCTTTGGTTTTCAGGATGACACCCAACCAACTGAGCCACAGCAGCCAGGGCAAAGGCTTTGGTGACTTTAAAGGTCTTGGTACATACAGCCAACTGCTTTTAAGAAGAACTGTGTAAATGCCCACTCCCACTGAGTTACATCTCCAGGAATGGGTCTTTTCTGTATTCGACCACTGAGGGTGAAGGTGTGGTCAGCACACTCCTGTTTCTGGTGGGTGGGGCGCTGCTGGGGCAGGTCAGGAGGGCCACATTCCCGAGATGATGCTCAGAATCGGCCACATGCTTCCTGAGCCACTCTGGAGACCAGGAACCTTGTCTGTGGCTTGCACGATCTGGGAATCTACCAGCCTATTTCCTGGTGGCACCGGTGAATTCAGGCCTAGGCTGTTCCCATAGATTTTGTAATCAGAGTCCTTCATGTCTCTTCCCACCACCCATGCAAGAACGTGCCTTCTAGGGGGCTTGCATCAGGGAAAAGGCAAACATCTCCTTCAATGTGGGGCCGTCTAAGAGAGGGCATTAGAAATGCATCTAGTTACTACCAAAGTGGCCTGACTATAGATCCAGAAGAGTAAGCCGGAATCATGGCACGCCAAGAAATTTGCGGTATTTGCCTTTGTTTTCTGCCCCTCCTCATTCAGGATCTTCTTGTTAAATTTATTTCTTTTCCCTATGTCGAGAAAAGTAACTCATGCCCACTCGCCCCCATCTTGCACACAAAATCTGAAACACTTTCTCCATTTATAGGGAAGAGATATCATGTGACCCCAAGGAGGCAGGACTACCCCCACTCCATTGCCTACCCCTTAGACCCGAGGAATGTTTCCTGAAAGTTCTTCCATCTAAGGTGCTGGCTGACTTGTGTGTTCCCCTTATAGCACTGCAGGGACCTTCAGAGGTCATTGATCCATCTGGCCGTCCCAGGATCCCTCCTTGGTTGCTGTCTGGGGACAGCCCTGTACATTCGAGGTTTCCTTTCTGTTTAGTTAGAGGCTTATAGCCCTGTGCGTGTCATCCGGGCTAGGGTGAGGTGGGGGGCCCGTGCCTAATGGGAGATTTCTAAATGCACTGACTGCTGAGAGGGCTCTGAGTGTTGATTAGAGTTAAGCCCAGAGTGGCTGCTAATGTACATTCCTGACTGATAGGGACCAGATAATGTGCTCCAAGCAATATTTTTAACCTGTAGGAGATATGGAAGCTTAAAGGAGTTAAGCTTTTCTGCTACTTTTGGTGACACTGGGCGCTAAATTCCGTGCCGACATGAAGAGCATTGGATCCTGGGCGTTATCAACAAACCAACCACAGCACACCACCTTGCTGCTTTGCAGTTTCTCTTCTTCCATTCTTCCCTTCTCTTGCATCTCTCTTTTTACTCCTCTCTCTAATTCTAGCTCTTTCCTCCCGTACCATGCCTTGATCTTCCTCCCTCCCCCCTACGTCCGCAAAGTGAAATCTTGGTGAGAGATAGGAGGAGGGAAAATCCAGAAACAGCGGGAGGTTGCTAAGAGAGGGGAGCCCCGCCACTCACTTGTCTTAGTCAGGCCTCAGCTGAGGAATGTGAAACTTCTGATTCCCTGGTAGAAAATCGGCTGGGAAGTAAGGGAGGGCCATTGGGTGGAAGGGAAAGCGGGTGGTTAGGATTGGGAGCCAGGGTCTCTTTGGGGGGTAGGCTATCCAGAAGCCGAGAGGCCCCTCTGCTGGTACCCTGTGCTCTGTGCATACAGGACAGAAAGGCTTCTCCGTTACCACCACCACCCCCAGCACCACCCCCACCCAGGGACAGTTACCCCACCCCGTGTGAAAGATCTTTCCTTCACCCCACGCCCATCCAGGCACTGCCAACGAGAGCATCTCCTCTCCTGTTTCCAGGTGTGGTCTTTGGCCTCAGGCCGGCTTGGGCAGTGCTTACACACCATCCAGACTGAAGACCGAGTCTGGTCCATTGCTATCAGTCCGTTACTCAGGTAAGGGAGATATTTTTGGATATGCTTATGTCCCGTGTAATAATGCTTTTATTTTACAAGGTCAGGTGGGCTAGAAAATGTTCTACCTGTATATTCTAGGTTGCTTTAAGTTATTGTCCTGGAGGTTTTGGGGATCCTCCAGAGACTTGGGGTCTGCAGCCCACTGCCTATATGCGTGGGCTGAGATAACCTTCCAGGAGTCAGCTTCCTAAGCATCTGGCCCAGGACTGTGAGGGAAAAGGTGCTGTGTTGGAATGTAACTGAGTCCAGCTATGACAACAGAGTCCTTTCTGGAATAGATGCCCCTCCTGGTTGTTACTAAAGCGGAGGTCTCTCAGCACCCCAGGAGGTGACAGTACCAGCCAGCCTGCTCTTGCAGCTCACATCAGTGGTGTGTCCCTTTGGAAAATGTCTCCTGGAGAAGCCCTTACAGAGTTGAGGCATCAGGAGAGTCATGAGGCCTGAGGGCCATTGGGCTTTCATCTGAAGATGTGTGTGTGGAGTAGATTTATTGACCATTTTAGCAGAAGTGCCAGATTTTTGATGATGGCTCTCCCCTACCCCTTGGCCTGTCTGGTATTTCTCTAGCTTCATCTATCCTGACTTCTGCTTTCTAGGCTCTTGCGGACTAAGGCAGAGCCTCTCTGCTCCCCAGCAGCGTGCACTGATGCCCTCTCCGGTACCTGCTCTGTCACAGTATTTGCCTCGGGTCTCCGCCACTTCCTCTCTTCCTCCCTCCCAATCCAGTTGATCAGTAGGAGAGCTGTAGGGCCGCCACCCTCCAAAACTGAGTCTGAGTCAGTCATTTGTTTTATGAGAGAGTCAGTTCCCCCCTTTGCTCAGCCCCCTTTCCCCCTCTTCACCCCAAGGAGCTTACACCCCTCCTCCTGCCCCCTTCCACAGTTCCCTTTCACATTTTTTTCTTCCTAAAGAATTAGAGCCGATTAGCCACGTCATTAATTCTTCAATTTGACGGCTGATATAGCAGGACCTGAAACACATTGCTGACCCCAGAGAATGGAGACCCCATTCCTTAGCATATTGACGATGGGAGAAGTTAATTAAAATTCCACAGAGCGGAGGTGTCGGCTAACCTATAAACCTGTCGCTGTTCGGAACAAATCATCCTAGAATCCTAGGGAAGAGGGAAGGAAAGACCAACAGGGAGTAGAGGGCCTAAGTGTGTGGGAGTGGAGGGTGGAAAATGGAGCCAGCAAGCCTTGTCCCCTCCTCAGTCTCTTCCTCATGCTACCCCTGTTTAAGCCAGCGAGCCAGGCTTCGGGGTCTGTGGGCTGGATCTGTGTAAGGTTTGAAGGAAGGTGGGACAGTCTGTGGGAGATGACAGGTGCACCGGTGACTTTGTCTTGGTGGTTACCTGTGGATGTCTGCTGGCTTCAGGGGACTAGGTGGGGTGGGGTGGGGTGGGGTGGTAGAGGGAAGGTCTTCAGGGCTGGAGATGGTCCATGTGCTTCCTGCCCATGGGGTTAGGCCAAAGAACACAGACAGACTCTCCCAGCACCCCACACCACATCCTTCTACTCCCGCTACCTTCTGGAGTGTGCCAGGCTGCCTGTTAACAGAACAGAGCACAGCAGCCGTCGAAGATGCGCTGATAAGTTGAGGACAGAGTCTGCCCTCGCCATTAAGTAGCAGTTTAGATTACAGTGAGAGAGTTTGGGGGGCTTGGCTACAACTTGGAGACTGGCTTTGAGGAAAGACCTAGCTTTCTGTTACGAGTGTGCCCTCTGACTGCTACTGCTACTAGCAGCTAACATTGATTAGTCGGCAGCTCTATGCCAGACCCTCTGCTGTGTCCTGATGTACCTCATCTTTGGTGAAAACCCGAGTCTTACGTTTTCTTCACATTCTCCTTCAGAGTCTTCTTGGTGTACTTTCTTGACCCTGGGATGAGTCTTTCACTCACTGTTGGCTGGCTGTTCAGCTCCTGACCCAGAGTTATTTGAGATGACCTTTCCCCTAACTCTGCAGATGGTATCTTGGACTCTAAAAATAGTTTGCAGCTTTATTCCAGAAGTAGCTTTTTGAGGTAGTGCGTGAGTTAGTGTAGTCTTTTTTTTTTTTAAGATTTTATTTATTCACTTTTAGGGAGAGGGGAAGGGAGGGAGAAGAGAGGGAGAGAAACATCAATGTGTGGTTGCCTCTGGAGCGCCCCCCACTGGGGAACTGGCCCACAACACAGGCATGTGGCCCAACTGGGAATCGAACTGGCAACCCCCTGGTCTGCAGGCTGGCGCTAAATCCACTGAGCCACACCAGCCAGGGCAATTAGTGTGGTCTTTTGTCCGCGTCCACTATGGCGTACTGTGGCCAAGGCCAAAGAGTGCAGAAGGTGATGGTGCAGCCCATCAGTCTTATCTTCAGGTACTCGTAAGGTAGACCTCGGGTTCAGGTGTGGCTTTATGAGCAAGTGACTGTGCGGACAGAGGGCCGTGTCATTGGTTTTGATGAATACGTGAACCTTGTATTAGATGATGCAGAAGAGATTCATTCTAAAACAAGGTCAAGAAAACAACTAGGTCGGAGCATGCTAAAAGGAAATAATATTATTCTTCTCCAGAGTGTCTCCAACTAGAAATGACTAACAAAGTGGGAAATTGTTGAGAAGCAATACCATTTGTGTTCTTTAGGTGTTCTTTGTTGCAGGGAGTCCTTGAACATTCATTCATATTGTTTTGATTACCCTTTTGTTATTACCAGGTGACAATAAATGCTATGTGATTATTTTTATTTTTTTAAAAATTCGTTTGCTTTTGGGATTCTGTCATTGCACTAGGAGACCAGGATATATGCTGGTGTCGTCTCTGCTCCTTTGTCTCTTACCCAAAACTGTTCTGGGATAGGGGCCTTTTCATCTTATTGTTAGATCAATTTCTTCTCCTGTGTCCATGGACTTGAACTTTTCAATAAACTTATCCATCTATCCCAGTCTGGGGGACACGGCCTCCAAGCCTTGGGGTCTGTTCTGGGAGACCGGAGTTCTGCTTTGCCACCAGGCAACAGAGCGGCCTCAGGTAAGTCATTCCGTCTCTAAGCCTCAGTTTCCTCATCTACTAAATGTAAATATTTTTCCTTTATAGACCTTTCTAGATTATCGTAACTATGACCTGCAGTAATGAATCAGAAAACACTCTGCAAAACTAATAGGGCTGTAATATGATGTCCACCAGAATCTCTCTTGTCTGGAATAACGTTTGTTCCGTGGCCTCATGTCTCCACTCTGGCCCTGGGCTTTGGCTGGCCCTGGTGGAGGTACATTGCCCTTTTGCAGTCTTCCTGAGGTAGGGACTCAGCAGGAATCTCTCTTTCCTCTCCTTTTCCTCCTATAATGTTCCTGCCCTTGATGGCTGCCTTCTGTTCCCCTTCCTGCCACCTTCCTATGGAATACGCTCATCAGTGTCGCTAATGTGATGAGACCCTGAACTCCCCATGAAGAACATGGGGGGGATGTGGGGAGCAGCTGTCCTCCTCTAGGGCAGGTACTCCTGGTTTACCTGATTTCTTCTTCTTTTTAAAAAGATTTTATTTATTTTTAGAGAGAGGAGAAGCGGGGGAGGAAGAGAGGGAAAGAAACATCAATGTGTGGTTGCCTCTCCTGAGCCCCTCACTGGGGACCTGGCCTGCAACCCAGGCACCTGCCTTGACTGGGATTCAAACTGGCAACTGTTTGGTTTGCAGGCCTGCGCTCAATCCACTGAGCCACACCAGCCAGGGCGGTTTACCTGACAATTTCTCATGCCCTCACAGCTCCCTCATACAGTTCGAAGGAACCTGGACAGTTAGGAGATCTGGCACATCGCTTTTCTTAGTTAATCTCTTTCTTCAATTTCAAATAATATGTCAGAGCTATTTATCATATTTATCTGATGCTGGGGCTTTTCTGCCTTTTTGCCTTATGTGTTAACTTAGACACTTGTAGTGTGAAATATAAAACCTCAAGCCCAAGGCTTATTTTGAGGTGCTCATGACTGAAACAAAACAGGTACTCTTTCCTGTGTCCAGATGTCACCTTTCCTTCCTTCTACGACCTTGAGTTCTTGATTTGTAAACAGTCATGGAAGATGATACTTAACCCCAGTTACGTGCTTCGAGCTATGCTTAGGCACTCAGAAAACACAGGAGGAAAACCAGTAGGCTCCACGGCCGGGTAGCAGGCAAGGACCTTTTACCCGTCTGCCTCTTACCCATCTTCTTGCCCTGATGGCAATAGTTCTGTTTTTAAGATTCATGACTTGTAGATGAAGCCCTCCTCCCACAGAGGAGGCCTGGCCTGGCGCTGTTAATGAGCAGAAGAAGGGTGAGTTCAGAGGGAATCGCAGTGAGGCGCCGAGGCCTGCCTGGGTGGCCGGGCCGTGTGCGGGTGTGTCTGTGGGGCTGCGTACGTTCAGCCCAGCTGGTCTCACAGATCCAGCCTCCTGAGGTCGCATTGGATTCTGAGCACTTTTCCATAACACGGAAAAGCAGAGTTTTTAAAATATAAAATATGTTTTGTTGCCATCTAAAATTATTGCCAGCTAAATAAAGTTAGTAAATACTCAAGAGTGAGGAAACGCAGAACTGTTAGACTTACCGGTACTTTCATTCCCTTCTGCTTTTCATCTGTTCCTTTCCTACCCCCTTCTCTCCTTCCTTCCTGTGTACTGACTGAGCACGGGCTGTGAGGCAGCCCCCCCGAGGCCCTATTCGTAGGTGGAGATATGATGGGCACAGAGTTGTGATGGTCGCCACGTGATACTAAGTGCCTGGAACGAGGCTGTCTTTGAGGGGGAAGGGGGCGCCATTCTGGGCAGAGAGAGAAATGGAGGCAGGGCCCACGTGGGGCGGGTAGAAGAGGCAGCAGTCGGTGCTCCAGTCTTCAGCCTGTCGCCACGTCCTGTGGGCTCCGGGAGGACCACGAGGCAGGCCCCAGGTCACTGCCATGCCTTTACCACTGGCATCTTGGATAGTAGCTGTGGCCCTTGAAGGGCTCTGTGGGGACCCGGGCCAGAGTACAGTTAGAGAGGGGTGGTGGAAGGCAGGGTGCAGCCGAGGCCTGGGCTCCCTCAGGTAGCTGTAAATGCCTGCCCCAGTCCAGCAGTGAGGGTGCTCATGGACCTTCAGTCTGCAGGGCCTGCTCCGAGCCAGCCAGTCGTGGGGGCTCTGACGGTGAAATTAATCTGTAGGCCTGCTTGCCCTGTTTGCCTGGGAGGGGAAGGGAGAGGAGCCCACAGCTCCTCCTTCCTCTGCAGACACCATATTTATTACCCTCAGGAGAAAGGAGGTGGTCAGCAGAATCCGTCCCCTATCCCAGAATAACGCGTGCTATCGTGAGAGCAAGTGTGGTCAGGGCGGCTTCCCAGGACACTTGGGTTTTAATCCCTTCTCTCTTGTTTCTGTCATTAGGGAAATATATGAGTGGTATAGGTGTAGAAACTTGACTTAGCTGTGTTATTAAATATACAATATAATTTTGTGTTACTTTGCTCACTGTGGTGGCCTGTTTGTTTTTTGGGGGATTAGTCCAAGTCTGCATGAAATGTACCGATTCAAATTTGTAAAGTGAGTTGTGGCCTCTGGGGGGTTTTGATGGAGCAGCTGCCCCTTCTTGCTTCACTTCTCCCAGAGGTGAGGGAGACTCTGGAAGGAAAGCAGGCTCTGTGTACTGTTTGGTAAGGGGGTGGGTTTCTTGGGAGAGCAGGGTGTTTGTTCCAGCGGCTACAGGGTTTACTGTGTGTTGTGTGGGGGGTAGATGCATATTCACTAGCCTGTTGAAATGCACCTTTCTTTAGTGAAAAGTAATTGCATCTGGAGTTTTCCCTGACAGAGAGGTTTGAAAGATTGGAAAAAGAAGCAGCCAACTTTCGGTTTGGGTTCTTTTGGTTCCCGGTAGTTCAGCAATCCTTTGGCCCTAGGCTTCGTAACTCACTCGGTGCTTTGAGGAGGAGACGAATTCAAAGTAAAGGTTGTGCCTCTGAGTTTTGCTTTTTCTGGTTGGCAGTGGGGAGCTGGGTCTTGAAGAGGGTCCCTGACCTTAATAACCTGGAAGAACATTCCTATGGATGACTTTGTGAGGCCTTACATTGTAACTGGTTGTCCTGATGGCTTGGCCCCTGGCCAACTCGAAGACCTCTGTGTTCTCCCTTCCCAGAGCTAGGGCAAGAGGGAAGCTTCCTCTGGGGCCTGTCTAGGGAAAAGGCACCTTGCTAAGATGAGCATTGGCCCGGCGTTCCCCTTTGCCAGGCTGTAGAGCACACAGGAGGGAGCTTCCTGCATGTGGTGCCCCTGGATGACAGGATCAGAGGCACAGAGACACCGTGGAGGGGCCAGGAGCTGGCACAGCTGGAAGGGGAGGCATGATACCTGGAGAAAGAAGGCAGCTCTTGGTAATGCTAGGTGGGCCCCTTGGTCCAGCCTGAAACGACTTAAAATTGGGAAAGGATTGGTGTGGGGATACAGCTGAATCAGAGTCTGGTCCTGCCGAGTCTCAGGGCAGTGCTCGCCACCCTAGAGTTCATTGCCTGTGCTAAGCCAAGCCTCTCTGGTGGGTACGTCCATCAGTAGCAAGGACGAAATGCCACAGGGACAGGGGTGGGTTTCATTTCCTCAAGACTCTGGCCAACTGCCACTGGCCAGGGCAGGATGGGCACAGGGAGGCTCATGTGCTGAGCTGCTGGCCTGAGACCAGCAGCCCAATAGTTCTGGCTGGCCCAGAACCCGTTTGTGGGAGTGACTCTTTCCCTGGCCAGCAAGCTTGGCTCCGTTGTCGAGAGCTGACAAATAAAATACCACAGACAGAAACAGAGGCTGCTGTGGAAGGCGGGAGGCAGAGCTCATGCACGGAGACCCTGGCCCTGCTAATGGGTACATTTCCATCCCTCGGTCGCAGTGTCTCAGTTCTTTCTCCATCTCCGTCTCTCTCCCGCCTGCCCCTTGCCCTCATTCTCTCTCTCTCTGTCCAGGTACTTAAGCATTACTATGCGCTAGACCCTGGGGAAACAGCAGTGGACTAGACAGCATGGTCTGATGGAGAGACAGACCAATCAAATGGGTAACCTGTGTGCTAAGTTCTCAGGTCGGGGAACTGCGGAGGGGTCAGAGTCTTCTTTCCCTTCTTCCCGCTCCAGTCCCCACCTGCACTGCTGTTTCTTCTCTTCCTGCATCGCGCAGGGGAGAGAGAAGATCGTTTTCCTGCCACAGCTGTGGCTGGCTCTTCTGGGTTGCATGTGCGACGTGCCTGTGTTTTTCCACCTTTGATCACTGTTCTGCCTACAGATAATTTAGCAATCACATCTCAAGGTGGAAGCATGGAGTTAATGTTAAAATTAGTTGTTGTTTTTTTTTTTTTTTACTCTTTAAACTTCAGTGGGCGATGAGGCAGAGAGGGAGGCGGGAGGGTGAAGGGGAGCCGTAAATTCTGTGGCTGCTGTAGCTGTTCTCTGAGCAGCCGGGAAGCCTCTGATGTCTCCACAGCACTTTCATTAACATTTAAATTAAGGGTTTGTTTTCCAGTCTGTTTTATAGGCAGGGACCTTTCATGGCCTGTCACATGTGGCACCCCCCGCCCCTTCTTCCAAGCAAGTGTGTAATTGTAGCCACTGCTCTATCCTAACTCCGGGCTGCAGCTGGAGTTCAAAGGGGGCCCCTGGAGACAGCTCTGGAGGTACGAGGTGCAGCGGTCAGGATGTGGGTGCTCCTCCCCAAATGAAGACACTGCGCTGGAGCTCCTCGTCCTCTTATCTGGCCTGTGCTTTTCTCTGCTCTTTCAAGGGACACACACTTCAGTCTGACGCGGACCCCTCCCCACCCTTCCTTCCCTGGGGCCACAGGGCCTGTGGGAAAGGGGGCATCCGTGAGCGTGAGCGGTTTCTCCTTGTAGCGCAGGTTAGGGCCTGGGACAGATCGTTCTAAGATGTGATCTTCATGCATATCTTCCTCCTTTTGATTTTTTTTTTTTCTTTTTTGAGCCTCAAGAATACTTCTTCCTACTCCACTTACAGAAGCAACAATATAAAAGAGATTACCGTCTGTGAAGAATTTACAATACGATAGGGCCCTTTGGTCCTGCAAAGTGCATTCTAGACTAGATAGACGTGAGTACACACACCATGCCTAGCCGCCAGCTCTGAGTGTCCAGTAGTTGAAATGGCCTGCCGATGTAGGTGGTCGCTGAAGAAACTGTTTTCCGAGGTCTGGCATTCATAGGAAGCTCTCCTACACCTCACAGAGTGAATCTGTTTGTGAGCTTCCTTTTATACTAGTGTATCTGGCAGCATTTGGGGGTGTTTAGGAAAGGTACCCCTGCCCTGCTCTCTCTCCTCCTCATCAGCTTCCTGTAGATCTGTAGATGGTGAGAAAGCATGCCAGGCACTCACAGAGCGTCTCATTCGTTCATGACCTCTGAGGGCTTAGTTCCCCCACTGCTGGTCTAGAGCCAGCGTTCCTTTCTAGAGAGGGGCTTTGGGCCTTTTTCTCCTTCTCTTCAGAGGCTCGGAATAGTCTTTCTCTTGGAGCCTTGACTTCACTACTTGAGTCACTGCCTCTTTCCTCCTTCCTTCACTATCCACTCATACAGTTTCTGACTTATCTGCAGGATTGAAAATGGCTGAGTGTCCTGCCCTCCCATTCCAGGTAATCGAGTCAACAGGTGGACACCCTCATGCCCTGGAGTCCCGCCCAAGGGGAGTGCAGGAGGGGCCAGGGTGACCCCGTGCAGGTGCTGCTGGGCTCAGATTGCAGCCTGGTGTCCAGGTCCTGCCTGGTGGTGATTAATCTGGGACACGGGCCGGCAGAGGCCCGGCCAGGGCAGCTTTGGTCCCTCACTGTGAAGACCTTTGGCTCAGAGACTGAACTGATCTCTGCTGCCTGCCTCGGCTTGAGTTTGATCTCTCAAGGCTGAAGAGGAACCTGGTGGCGGGGCGGAAACTTCTAGTCCTGTCTGACCTATGGCGCTGATCCGTCCCAGTGACCCTGTCATGACAATGCTCGTATATTTAAGGTTTCCCCACCTGTTAGCTGCGGTACTCAGACCAGTCAGAAGAGGGATCTTCATGAAGTGTCCGTGGTTTTAGTTTCTTGAGCCAACAGAGCTTATTCTTGTAAGTAGACCGGGGGTTGGGTGGACTTGAGTGAAGAAGGCAGTGATGGGGCTGTGGCTGGTCAGTAGCTTGAACACACGGTGTATTGGGGGTCACGTCTGAGGTAGGAGGGTCACCCTGTCCTCCTGCAAATAGGTGGCTGTCAGGCAGTTTGGGGCAGATTTCAGTATTTTAGTTTGGAGTCATCTTAAATTCCTTGTTTTTCTATTTATTTCAAGCCAAATTTTTTGAAAATATGCTTCCTGCCCTGGCTGGTGTGGCTCAGTGGATTGAGTGACGCCCTGTGAACTAGGGGGTCGCGGGTTCAGTTCCTGGTCGGGGCGCGTGTCTGGGTTGTGGGCCGGGTCCCCAGTGGGGAGCACTCGGGGGGCTGCTGCACATTGATGTTTCTCTCCCTATCTTTCTCCTCCCCTTCCTCTCTCTAAAAATAAAATCTTAAAAGAAAAAAATGTGCTTCCCCCTTTCCATCTACGAGCGTCCTCATCCCCGGGTCACCAGACGGCAGTCCATAGAGTCAGCTGTATTTCTTTTCTTCTCCACATACAGGACAGTCACTCATAGCTCTACTCGGTCATGGGTTTAAGACCTAAGAACAGGAATTCTGCTGCCCATGACCCCCTGTATCAGTGAGTCTCAGTAAGTTTCTTTATTATAGTAGTTCCATTTTGGGGGTTAGGAGATTGGAACCCAAGAGCTGGAACGTTTTCCTCACACCAGTAGGCATCCGTGTATGCCACCACCAATAGCGTGTGCTGACACCATCGGTGTGGGAGACCGGCTGTACAGAGGCTATGAGTCACAAAGGTCAGCATTGACTGAATTCTGCCGTGCCAACTAGAGTTTCTATGTATGACGGCCATAAAGGCTGCATTTATGCCTCAGCAAGCCAGCAAATGTATTTTGCTCTTCCTTCAGACCAGAAGATCTCTGGCTTTGTGGATTGGACAGGGGCTGACCCTTGTGCCTCTCTAGCAGCTTTTTGAAGAGGACTCTTAAAGTTGCAGATCGAGAACTTTGGGGAGCAGGGATTTTATTTGCCATCTTCTGTAAGAGTTACATACCCGAGTGCTACCCCCATGACCCTGGGGTTGCCTGTTAAGCCGACTACCCAGGATTCCTGCCTCTTTCCTCTCTCTGGCCAGGGTATTTTCACAGCGGGTAGTTTGTAACCTGGTCTGTAGTGCCCTGTCAGACAGACTTGGCTCAAGCAGAAGTTGCTGGCATAGGAGGGAGGGAGGAGGGAGGGGAGTACGTGCATACAGAAGCCATGGTAATTGCAAAGGGAATATTAGTCCAAGAGCTGCTGGCCCAGGAAATTGCTTTCTGCAGAAGCTTTCCTTTTTCATAGTTTGCAATGCAAATTTAAGACATGGATGGGGAACAAAAAAAGTATAGGAGGGGCAGGTGGAGTGCCAGTTGGGATGTGATAACATCCAAAATCTTCAGCAGGGTCTTAATTTGCAAATGGGAATTGCAATAATGAGAGCGAACCTTTTAGGAGATTAAAATAATTATAAATCATATTTGGCCGTGACCTTCACCCCCACACGCACTTTTTCCACATTCTTGTGTTCAGATTTGTCTCTGGCCCCGCTCAGCTTGCCCTGCTGTCTCCTCCCCTGCTCCTTCCTACAGCAAAGCCATAATCCAGCTTCTGGAACAAGGGCCATGGTGGTCATGGTGTAGTGTTTTGATTTTCACAGCAGGCTGGAAACAGCAGCCCCATCTAAAGTCAGTGCACTTTAGAAAGTGTGCACGGCAGCCTTGGGGGCTGGAACCTCTGCGTACAGGCTGGAGAGCCTGCATCTGGAGGCAGGAGCTTGCCTGCTTCCGAGGCATTGCAGCCAAGGCTCTTCGTCTTCTGCTTTCTCCGATCCTCTTAACACCGTGGGTAGGCTTGACAAAGCAAATGGCAAATGTGCGGCCAGCAGACCTTTTTCCACTCTCAGTCTCCCAGGCTTCACCAGCCCCATCTAGAGAGGTGTGGCTTCCTGCTCCCAGGCTGGAGACACTTAGGTCTGTCTTGCTTCTGGTGGGGATGGAGGTGGGGATAGGTAGGGGATGGCCACCACTTTCATTATGCTGGCATAGTAAGTGGTCAATTGAGGAGCTCCCGACCGGCTTCTTTGTAGGAGCTGAACTAGATAGGAAGACACAAAGGCTAGATAGAAGGAAGAACTTTTCAAGCATAAATGTGCCTCGGTAGTAGTGGCCCTGGGCAGCTGTGGGGACTGCATATTCTCCTTTACGTGTGGCTCTGTTGCACAGGTGATGCGCACTGGCTGAACAGACAGGGAAGGAGAGGCTGAGCTGTGCAGGGTAAATTGAAATGAACCCCTTTCTGTCCGTGGCCACCATGATTGTCCTTCCCTCCCTTCTTCGTTGCTTGGGGGATTTTGAAAGGGAGATTAGCGCTAGTCTTGCCCTGGGTCAGTCCTGCGGTGCATGGTCCGAACTCTGGAGTCTCAGGAGCACAGTCTCCCTCCAGGATGCTGTCCACATTCAATGGCCATCACTTAGCACGTGCTCCTCACCCTGAACTCACTGTGCCGTGGCCCGCAGGGCTGCGGAGAGGGTGTAGCTCAGAGTATGTGACCCGCTGTCTCTCTTTCTCCTGAGGACTTTACTCTCGTAGGCTGGTGCTGTTTCTTCAGTCACTTTCTGTCTTGTCGCAGCTGTAGCATTAGTTGTCCTGGCGCAGCCTGGGCCTCTTTCCTCCTGGGCCTGAGTGGGAGGAGACCGAGTGAGCGATTAGGGTGGGTCCTGTGGTAACTAACCCACTAGGTGAGTCAGCTGGGCATGAGGGTGAGACTTGTAACATTTGGCAAAGAGAGAGGGACACATGAGTTGATGTGTTTGAAGCACTCTACTTTCCTGACCAGTTTGAATCTCACTAGTATCCAGGGTGAGCTGTGGTTGAGAATCAAAACAAGAAAATTAATTCGAAAATGTAAGTTGCTCAAAGGACTTGTTAGAGGTCAGTGGCCAAGGGAGCCCTTCCCTGCAGGCAGCGAAGGTGGACTGTCTGCAGGAGGAAGGAAAGGGGAAGTCAGGGCTTTACCCTGGTATGGCTTTGGCAGTGAGGATCAAAATAGAAATGTAAAAACCTTTTGACACATAAATTTTATTTCTAGGAATTCATCCTAAGGCAATAACCAGACAAATATACAAGATGTACGTATAAAGACTTGCATTAAGAGCACATATATATCCATTAATAGGGGTCTGGTTAAATATTTTATGGTACATCCATTCAACAGAGTCCCACATAATCATTAAAGGGATGATGTAGATGTATGTTAATTGATCCCAAAAGATGTCATAACTTTGTTAAGTGAAAAAAGGTCACAGAGCAGCAGGATAGTCATTCATTTGACTGTCTCATTAGAGTTATTTCTTATGTGGTGGATTTCTCTGACATTTACTTTCTTTTTACTTTTTTTGTATTTAAATTTTTTATAATGAGCCTATTTTTATAATTAGAAGAGATCATAAATTGCATATTAAATGTCTATTTTAGTATTAGGCACCTGTATAGAGAATCCTTCCTCTTTTCTTTACAGTTATTTAAATTAAGGATGCATGTACCTACATTTACTTTTTTATTTTAAACAGTTTTATTGAAGTATAATTTATACACCGTAAAATCCACCCACTTTAAGTGTACATTTAAGTACACAACTCTATGATTTTTAGCAAATTTACAGAGCTGTGCAGCCATCACCACAGTCCACTTTAGCGTATTTCTGTCACCCTGAAAAGATCCTTCCTCATGTCTACTTTTGTAGCACGAAACACAGTTTCATGCTTGGGACCTTTTGTGGGGAAAGAACTCAGTTAACATATTGGAATTTGTCTAAAAAGGCAGTGCACACTCAGAAACATTTTTCCATGTGTAACGCATATTTCTGAGCGCCTGCCTTACAGATGCATCAAGAATGCTGCAATGTGTGAGGTCACATGGAGAATATGAGGTGACACAAGGGACAGTTTTTACCATCCAGGGGCTTATAGGCTAATCAGTCTGCACATCCTCAGGTTTATTCCACTGTTTGTGCAGTGTGAGAGCCATCAACTATCTTGGTTATTGACAGGGAATCAGAGGAAAACAGTAACCTTTTTTGTCAAGGATCTTTTTGTTAGAGGAGCTTCTTGGGCGACGTGGAATTTGAAGTGGGACTTCAAGGATGGTGCTCCTTAAGTTGCATAAGAAAATTTGAGGCAAGGGGACAGATATGAATGAAGACATAAGGAATGGGAAGCCCAGTGTAGGTTTGGGCGTTCAAAGCAGACAAGTTTGGCTGCCTGGGGAGGAAGGTGTGTGTAAAGACGTGGTGGGCAAGGAGGCTGGAGCAGAAGTTTGGGGCCTGGTTTAGAAAGGGCTTTGAAGAGCAGAGTTTGAATTTAACTTGAGGATAATAGGGAACTATAGAATATTTTTGGCCAGATTGAAGCCACTAAATGATTTACTGGGTGGCACAGTGTGTGGATACTTTGGAGGGGGATAGACTGAGGCTCTCTGTATGCTCTTCTGGGAGTACACTTTGTCAGCAGTGAGGGGCTGGGTTCCTCGGACCGTGGGAAGACGCCCTGGGTTCCGGAAAATCAGAGGACACAGCCCGTGGGCAGTCATGATTGCATTTGGGGCAGAGGGACAGAGACCTGCATGAGTTCCTCCAGGAGCCTGAGGGTTCAAGGAGACCCTGGCTTCTAGAAGGTGGAGTTCTGTTTGGACATGTTGACTTGAGTCGGGGATGGCACAGTCAGGTAGCCCTGGCCAGAGACAGCCAGGGAGGCGGCCTGGAGCTCAGCCCTGGGGTCAAGATGCGGAAGGCGTCAGTGCGGAGACGATAGTTGGAATAACATGAGGGATTAGCAGTAAAGGAAAGCTCAGGAAGAAACAACGACAAGGAGAAACCTAGAGGCAGAAAGTACCATCAGAGAGAACAGAGCATCCAGTAAGACTAGACTTTGGGCAATTTCCATACATTCACTTATCACTAGCTTGCTTTGTTAGGTCTCCTCCTTAATCTAAGTGATGATAAGAGAGAGAAAATCAAAGTCACAGCCTTGGTAGTGATGCATGGAAATTTGCAAGCATTTTATTTGCCTTGCTTGATTTAATGCTTAAACATTATGTACTTTCAAACTACAATAAATTCCAACTTTTGCTCTCTTTCAAGTTCTTTCCTCTGGCTCTTGTTCTCTATTGTTCTACTTTATGGTTATTTTTTTCTCAAGGGTTGCCCACTTTGGGCTTGGTAATTTTTTTCCCCTCTGCTCACAAAATCCCTTAGGGCACGCTGGTTGTGGAGGGTCAGCAGCTGAGCTGGAGATGCCAAGTGAGGTAAAAGCATTAGTCCTTGTAGTCTTCTCCATGCATTGTGGTACCAGGGAAATCAAGAGAGGCCCATTTAGGAGAGAGGAAAAAGCCAGCTGACCACTCGGCCGTTTGGAGAGGTGTGGCGCAGAGCCACAGGGGCCGCTCAGGTTCTGGGCTTGCTTGGGCAACTGTCCCTGTCTGAGAACTTTTTCTTTAAAGAGAATTAAATAGAAACTTTCAGATCCTCCTTGGGTTTTTTTGGGTAGTAATTCCATGGGGCTTGTCATTTGTGTTTGAAGCTAGTGGTGAGGAGGGCGGAGTAAGGAGAAGCGAGGGGGTGGAGATGGGAAGCAGAGAAGGAATCAGAGACAGAAATTTTATTGAGGGAGAGTTTGCTGGGTTTATGGGAGGGAATCTCTCCCCTCTTCCCCATTCGGATTTGAAAGGGCCGGTGAATCTTTGATTAGGTGCAGGTCAAAAGAATTTACACATTGTGACCTTAATAACTAGAGGTGATTGGCAGGCGGGCTCTAGGGAGGGGGCCGCGGGCCCCTTTCATCTCACTTAGCACAGAGGAGAGACAATGGGCCAGCCGATTTTCCTTGTTGTCCCTTGTTTGAAAAGGTCTGGTGTCTCTACTAGGTACCTGTGACATGGGGGTCTTGATTGGGGTCTCATAAAGGCCCCTGTCAGTATGTCCAAAGGCCAAGAGTACAAAGGCAAGCAGTGGGTGGGGGTCTCAGCTGACCACTGAAGAAGGGAGGGGAGGGTCCTGGAGGCAGTGGAGGGAGAAGCAACCCCCTATGGGAGCCCTTACAGAAGGAGGGGAGGAGGGGGGCAGAAAAGGGCCATTTTTGTCCCTAACTCATCAAGCACATCTGCAGAATTGTCCAAGCTGCTGCCTCCTGGTTTCAAAAGAAAAAAATGATTGTTTGATAAACCGTCCCCGATTCACCACTTTCTCACAAGGGTGGGAGACCCAGCCCTGACCTCTGTATGATTTCACATCAGGGCCGCGCTTTCTTTCCTCCACCCCCAAATTGCTAGAGAAACTTTGAAATGTATCCTGTGGCTTTCTCTCTCCCTTCTTCACCGCCCCCCCCCCCCCACCATTTCCCACCCTCTCCACCCCACTGGCCTCTGTTTTCTCCCTGGCTGGGCGCTCCAGAGTGTAGGCAAGTAATTAGTCCCCTCTTTCTGGGGCACAATGAAGCCAGGGTGTTTGGCGGGCCCCTTCCCACCACTCACAGAGCCGGGGGCCTGGGGGGAAGGACCAGGTGGCATGTGCAGTGTGCTGCAGGCCGGCACAATCGCTGGGGCACAGGGCTGGGGGCTCAGGGACTGGTGTGCTGCTTCTTCTCGAAGGAATGTGCAGAGGCGCATGCATTAATGGTCCCCACACAATACTCGCATTTTTTTCCAGACAGAGGCATCTTCCCTGTGAAAAGGCTGCCGAACCTGGAGCCCAGGCGGGAGCTGTGGCTGCCACGATGGCGTTATTTCCCACCCTGCGCTTAGTCGCTTGGAGCTAACATGGGAGACCAACAGGCCGCGTCTCCTGAGAGCCCGATCTTTGTATCTGCTGTGCACTCCCCCTCTGCCCTGTCAGTTTTGTGTGTTCACGGAGTGTTGATTTTAATGCGGGCCTGTGTCGGGCTGGGAGGCCAGGCTGGAGTGGGGGGTGGCTCAGGTCTTTGTCTTGCGGGGCCTCTTCTTCTTGGAGGGTCTGCAGCCCTGGAGGCTAGTGGCAGATTTGAGTGGTAGGGTGAGATGCCAATTCTGGCTGGCAAAGGATTCCCCCGTCCATGCGTCTGTCACGGACCACGCGGGGTGCCCAGAAAACAAGAGCACCTTGGGATGCACAGGCACAGGCTTGCTGGCCCCCCACCCCCACCCCCACCCCTTGAGGAGGGGCGGTTCGTTCTACCACACAGGGCTGCCAGCTCGAAGTGAGTTCCACCCTCTTGTGACTGAGTCTGGCAGGAGCACAGATTGTGAGCTTCAGGGAGCCAGGGCAGGGCCTTGTCTGCAGGGGTTCAGAGGGGGTGGGGACAGACGGGAGGGGTGCTGGGGGAGCACCAGTCTGCTGCAGACGACTGCCCAGCAACTGGTAAGGGTCAGGAGCGAACAGAACCAGAGAGAAAAGAGGCACGTGCCTGGAGGAGCATCGGCAAATGTCTAACGCTTCTCTCCAGCGGTTGAGGGGAGAGTCCCTAGAAACTAGGGACAGAATGGGAGGCGTTTTCCCCCGTGAGGAGAACTGGGGCCTCATCCCAGGTAGACCCACTGGGGACTGTCCAACAGGATGACCTCTGCCTTTACCATTCGCCTCGCTGCTGTGCAGCCTCACGCCGGGAGCTGAGGGGAAGGGTCGTTACCCACTCTGGGCCCCTCGTCTTGCCGAGAGGAGATGCGTATGCATGACTGGAGGACGGGGCAACTCGGAGCTTCAGCCTGGTTGTGGCTCTGCTTCCAGGGCGAGGGAAACCCAAGGGTACTCCTGAGACAAGGATCTGGTGGTGGTGACCTGCCCACTGCCGCCCATGGCCAGGCCATGGTCTCGGCGTCTGGTGGGGTGCCGGGAGTGAGGCCCTCCCCCTCCTCGGGATCAGGTTGTTAGAAAGGACCCGTGTCTTCACTTTCCATGCGATCAGAAGGCAGAGACGCAGGCCGGCCACTGAGATGAGGTGGCCCTGGAGAGGCGTCCCGCCAGGCTCCCCGAGCACAGCGGCTCCTCTGTGCTGCTTTTGGCATCCTTCAGACTGTCTCAGGAACCCGTGCCAGTCACACTGCTGGGCCTGATGAGGGAGGAGAAGCTGGAGCCGCAGGGCCTGTGAGGGGCCTGCACCCCAAAGGGGCCTCCCAGTAAGGAGCGGCTCCTGCTCAGGGCCACTCTGGGGCCGAGAACGTTCCTCTCACTGAGAAACAGGCACTCCCAGCAATACTTAGCGCCTCCCATTTTCCTTTTACTGTTCTTTTCCCTTAATTTTTCCAAATGCTGTGTCTTCCCACCTTTTTTTCCATTCTGCGGACAGCTCATAACCTGAAAGAGTCAGAGCTTCTGTGTTTGGAGGTGATAATGGAGGGAGGGGGTGTCAAGGATGGTCACGCCGGGCTCCGAGAAAACACTGTTGCTCCCCAGGCTATCCTGCCGGGCCTGGGAGGGCACCAACAGATCATAACCTTTAAATGCAGACTCAGTGGAGGAAAGAGATGGAATCGTGGAAACAAATTAGATACATCTATGGGGGGTGTTCAGCTGGAGAAAATGAGCATTTCTTACTAATTGGAGTGCGGGGCATTTCATTATTGAGCTCATTACAGGGGGGAAGAGTGCAGCAGGCCTCTCCGGGGGTTCTCCGGACTGTCTTTTTCCCTTTTAAAGTATAATTATATTTAGTTGGGAGAAGAGTCAGGAGTTGCTCTTGGCAACCTTGCAGAGCACCCAAGAATTTAAAGGAGAGTTTGGAGCCAGGTAGAGAGAGGGAGAGATGGACCAGTGAGAGGCTGCTTGGAGGTGCTCCCTCATTCATTGTCAACGACCAAGAAGTAGAGAAGCCGTGGTGGTGGGGGGCAGGGGAGGTGGGGTGGGGCTCACTTCTGGAATAAGACTGAGAAATTTTGACAGATAGTAAAAATGTTGATCAGAAACCCTGCCTCCCTAGGAGACCATTTTAAAGTTCGTACTGAAAGTACCAAATAGGGAGATTGAGGTGCAGTGTGGTGGGTCGTCAACTGTTGTTTCCCAGCATGCGCTGGATTTCAGCTGTGGGGCCAGGGAGGGGCTCACAGGGACTGGCCTTTAACTGAGCTGGGTGCATACAAACTTTGGTCTAGGCAAGGGCAGCCTGGTACTGTCTATGGAATATCATCTGAGTCAGGTGATGTCAGCTTTAAAATTCTGACTCCCTTTCCTGCTGGTGCCATCCTGGGGCTCATGACTCAAGTCCAGTTGGTCCCTAGGAAAACTCCGAGTCCAAGTGTAGCTGGTGTTCACTGTTCAGGGAAGCTGGAAAAAGGAACTGATTTGTCATGGGAGAGTTTCTCCCATGACTGGGGTCCCAGGAGCAGGGTTCCAGAATCTCATTTAGAGTCAGTGCTTGCTGGATTTCACCAAAGTCCTAGCGTTTTTGTGTTCTCTCACACAGACCATCCTTCACTTTCACTACAGGTCCCTGCTTAGCTCAGCCTCCCTGAGGTTCCTGGGGTTTTAAATGCACAGGGTGACTTTCTGTGGGTGGTGGGCCTAATTCCTAATGGAGGCCTAATCCCATTCTTCCTTCTTCAGCCCGGGACCTCCCCAGTGATGGGGTGAGCCTGCAATTGAGTTTACTGAGCACCCGTAGAAGGCAGCTTCTTTCATCTGCCTCTTTCCTCCTTTTTTCGCCATTCCTCCCCATAAAGAGGGAAAAGTTTACCTTTGTGCAATTTTACTTCCCCAAGAAAAGGAGAAGAGATGATCAGAGGAAACAATTAACACCTCGTGAAAACTGGCTGAGTGATAGATAGCCAATGCTATTTATTTTATTTTATTTTATTTTCAGGCACAGGTCCTGTGTCCTTCTCTTCCTAGCTCGGTGTGTGTACCTTCACCTGTTGCAGAGCCTGTGCCTCTGTGTGTGGCAGGTGGCAGGCAGGTTCCTTGGCCTCTGGGCGCCCTCCCCCTGAGCACGAACAGCCTCCCCTGAGGTGATCCACATGGGATCCTGCCTTTCACCTTCTGTACTCTGTTGATGTCACTGCTTCTTCTGGTAGAGTCACCTCGACATGAGTCAGTGTGCATGTGTGTGGATTCCTAAAGCCAGTGGGCCCTCGTTTCTTTTTCCCTAGAGCATGGAGGGAGGACCCAGGAACCTAGTTACTGGGTTTCTGGCAATCACTGTGTTTCCTGAAGTCCTTTTATTCTCTAGATTATCTTCCCCAGTCTTCCCCAGCGACTCTCCTTCCCTGTGAATTTTCCTCCTACTGGTGGTGAAGTGCAAGGACACGTTTTCTGAAAGATGTGAGTGGTTGTGTCCCCAGGGGAGAACGCGGACCCTGAGTGAGGGCAGACACTGGTGAGCTGGCAGAGGGCCCAGGCCTGTGAGGTGGCAGCTGACCTGAGGGTTCTGAGCAGGTTTATCATCAGGGTCTAAACTCCTTGGCTTTTTCGCAGAGGGAGATGGGGAGGTGGATGGGAAGTTGGTTTTCTCTGGAAACCCTCTTGAGAATACCTCAAGTCAGCAGTGGGCAGGGCCCAGCATTTGGCACGGGTACTGTGTAGCAACGAAAGTTTGAAGTGGGCTGGGTCACCCAGCCAGTAAATCAGGAACTCTACCCTTGCCAAGTGTGTTTGCAAATTTGTGTCTTGTCTTTTCATTCTTCTGAAAGGTTTGATTCCATCCCAAGTGGCTTAGTGGGAAAGAAAGGAAACTTCCAATCAAATGACCTTGCCGATATCCTAAGGTTTTTCCAGAGAGAGACCCATAGTTTTTATAGTTTGCGATTTCAAAAATGAGTAACAAAGACGTGCCACCAGAACAAATCTGTCCCCAAGCGAGGGCTGAGGGTGTGGTGGGAATGGGAGGGCTAACCTTGAGGAAGCGGGCGGAGGACAGGCAGCTGCCTCGGGAAGGGGTTCCCAGGCCCAGCTCTGCCCAAACTCCTATGTGAAAGACCCTTACACGTCAAAGGCCTGGTAACAACAGTCCCCCCCTCTTCTTCTCTAGGTGGTGGGGCTGCCGAGGGCCTGGAGTCAGGGCTCTGGGGCCCAGTAGAAGGGAGCCAACGGGGCTGAGGGACCTGTGGGTGGGGCTCCATTTCCGGAATTAATGAAGGAGACAGGCAAGTTAGGATCGTCATTGGAATCCCCTCGGCTCATTGCAGGGGGCCTTGGCCAGGCCCGGGGCCAGAGAACATGGTTCTCGGGAAGAGGTGGGTTCTGGCAGCCTCTGGTGTCGAGCCTCCGTTTGGAAAGCCGTGCGGACCCGTGACTAGTGGCACTGCACGAGTGTGTGGGGACCTGGGGAGCGGGAGGCCCCAGAGTGCTGTGGTCAGGCCGACTGAAGCCATGCTTGTGCCCTGTCCTTACCGCCATCACCGAGAGGCAGAAAAATTCCCGCCAGGCCTCTTGGGACAGCACCGGCTCCACCGGGACTTCAAGTCTCAGAAGAGGGATAATGGGTATGAGGTGCTGTGGGATCTCTGTTGGCTGTTTATGACCTCAATCCTGGGTTTGAAATTAATTGGATTACAGAAACAACTTCTTTTTATTATTTTTTCAAACCACCTAAATACCCCAAAACCAAATTTAAAAACCCCCAAACCTTTCATCCTTCTCCCTCCGCCTGCGGCTGTATTTGCCTGGCAGTGAGAAGTGCTTCCCCAGCCTCCCTCGGGCTGCTGTGCTGGACAAAGTGAGAAACCCAGGGAAGGAGGAAGGTGGTGCCAGAAGGCCTTGCTGCTGCTCACCGCCCCTCCCCCCGAAACGAGCTCTGAGTCCCCTGGCCTGCCCCAGCCGCCTCCCTGTCTGGGCTGCAGCCCAGACAAGCAGAGGCGCCTTGACCGACAACAAGCCTCAGTTGTGCTGCGCCTGTGGGGGGAGTGCTTTCTGGAGCCCAGGGATCTCCTCTGAGAACCACCTGTGCCTCCTGGCCGCCTGTCTGGCCTGGGCCTTTTGGCACAGGGGCCGCTGCATTCCAGCCAGCAGGCTGATGGTAGAGTGGGGGGCGGGGGGAGCGAAGGGGGCTGTGGTCAGTTTAAGGGGGCACAGATTCCAGTCTGCCCCTTTAAGGCCCCTGGCTGACTCAGGGTCTCCCACCGCCTTGGCAGTCCTCAGCACTGACAGGAGCTTTCTGAAGTGGTCTGCAGCACAGGGACAGGGGACCCAAGGTCTCTCTTCTTACCTGGTCCTTGGTGCTTCAGGAGGGGGACAGCACAGGTTCCTCTCATAGGGCCACTTCTTGATCATGAGTCCCCACTGTCTCTCGATCGCCTAGCCACTGATGGTGATAACGACGAGGATGAAGATGACGGACGCTTATCGAGTGCCAGCTAAGTGCCAAGCACCATGCTGAACGCTTGCAGACTAAAGGAGCGTTAAGATCTCCTTTAATCTTCCCGAATAGGTACTGTCACCACCTCGATTTGCAAGTAAGGAAACTGAGGCTAGGAGAGGTTAGTTACTATGCCCAGAGGTACAGCTGTACTCGATAGGCCCAGGGTGTGAGCCTGGCATCTGACTGCAGAGCTCACGCTTTTCAGCTTCCGTACTGCACTGTGCTTTCTCAGCCCAGGGTGCTCTCACTGTCATTTGGGATCAGAACGTCTTGATTGTCTTGAATGGCTTCCAATTTTTTAAAAATGTGTATTGAAGACTCGACTCTCTAGCTGGACCTCCAGCTGCCTAAGGGCAGGCCTCTGTGAGTCTGGCGGGGGTGGCCCTGAGGTGCCCTTAACCTGTCTGCTTCTAGCCCAGCAACTGCCCAGGCACAGCTTGTTCCGTGAGAGGGGCGGTCAGTCCCAGAACAGGAGCTTCCAGCTCACGCACGGTTGACGCAGGTACAGCAGAAGCCGAGAAGACGGAATCCAGGCCAGGTGTGACTAGAGCTGAGCCAGTTGTTCTGAGCGACCGGCCTGCTGGTCCCCCATAGGTTGTTGGTCTGGGCCGCTCCCAGAAGGAAGGGGTTATTCCAGGAGCGGTGCGGTGTGAGGGGAGGGGGCTGGACTAGCCACTCCTTCCTTTGTAGACTCTTCTGTGGAGAATCACTTTGCATCTCTTTTGATAGTCTTGAGTTGGGGGTGATGGGGGACGGGAACAGAACTTTCTAGCAACTAGCCCAGGCCAGTGAAGGAGCGGGGTGGGGTGCACAACATACTACAGTCATTTTTATGGCTAGATCTCGTTGGATAAACAGGCAAACAGTTTGACCTGACTGCCACCTACAAGCCATGTGCCAGACTGCTCCAACTGCCCAGCCGTGGTGGCTCCTGTATGTGACTCACCCAGGCGCTCAGAGACCCGTCGTGTTGGGTGTGGTTTCTGATGACAAGTGGGAATGCAGTCCCACGTCTGTCGCTGGGAGTGGAGAGCAGCGGAAGGCAGGACAGTAGAGAGTGGCCGGTGGTGGTGGGAAGCCCAGCTTTGCTCCTTTTCATCAGTCCCGGCTTCTGCTGGGTCCTCGTGTTCATGGAGGAGTGGCCCTGGAGAGCATCTGGCTCCGGGGTTTCCAGGCACAGCTCCAAAGGTCTGCCTCAGAGGCAGGGGGCTGGAGGCCACCTGGGCGGGGCGCAGCCCCCGAACGTCCTACCTCTGCTTGACCGGAACAGCTCCCCTGGTTCTTGTTTTATAAATCTATTAGAGAGTTAACTCACAGAAATTTTCTGTGGCTGTTTTTAAAAGTTAGAAAACATTGTTCTAGTGTATCTATTTCCCATTTTACAGACAAGAAATGTGAGGCCGCAGGAGGGTACAGGCTGGCCCAAGGTCAGACAGCTCACGAGCTGCTCATCTGGTACGCGGTGCTGGCCTGCTGGCCCGGCCCGAACCCCCCGGGGGTGCGCCCGGGGCCGCCGCCCTGGTGTGGCCCTGGCCTGCACCTGCCTTCCCGCCTGGCGGGATCTCAGCTCCTCATTCTGCCTCTCACTCAGGCACAGCTGTTTGTCCCCCAGCCCCACTGGTTTTAACCTTTTCATTTCTTCCAGAGGATCTGCTTCCCTCTCTCTCCTGGGTCTGGGTCAGGGCCCTCCCGGGGCGGCTGTGCGAGGCGGGCAGTAACCACGCAACTTCCACTGCTGGAGCCCACGTTCTGGCCTGTGGATACCTCAGCCCTGACCCCAGATAAGCCACGTGCTGCTTTCACCCCATGCCTCCCTTGCCTCAAAGCCACCCCTAAGCAGAGGACTCTTTCCTCTGTTGGGTGGTAGAAGCTGCTGTGGTGGCAATAGCAGGTTTGGGGCCCTGGGTCTCCCTTTCTCTGCACCCCCGGGAGAGTCTCTTCCCCTAAAGCTTCCTGACGCGGGGGTGTCTGTGAAGGTCCACAGTGTAACGTGAGCCACAGCCCCGTGGCCCTCTGGCCCACATCTCCTGCTGCCCGGCTCAGTCCCGCCACCCTTTCCCTGTTTGCCTCACAGGTGCAGAGCTGTGGTGCCAGGTACAGGCCAAGCGCCTTGCATGCCCCTGCCTCGCAGAAAGCTGTTTGGGGCCGCTGGCCTTGATCGGAAGGCACAGATTGGGCGGGAGATGCTGTGGGTCCTCGTCCAGGCCCCAGCCCCAGCCGCCCCCACCAGCCCTGGTCTGGCTCACCACGGGACTCGATTCAGAAGCCTCTTTTGTTTGACTTGCACAGAGCAGCCCAGCTCACCGTTCCCACATGCCGAAGTTCCCCGCCATTCACTGGGAAGGCTGAAAAGCCCTCAGCTAATTGCGTTGGGCTGAAAATTACCACTTCCCTGCATGCGTTCCCCTGCTGCTGAGGACATTTGTGTCACTGCTGTATTTAGGGGGAACAAAGGCCCCCTGTGGGGAGAGCCCAGGTACGAATGTGGGGTGGGGGGAGTAATTGCAGTCTCTCCAGGTGAAAGCCCCTGTTAAACTTCAGTAAGTCAATTAGGCTTGGGGGGGAGGGCCGGGACCCCACAATAAACTGTTCCCACTAAGCAATTAAAGAAAATCATTTTAGCTTTGAGGAGAGAAACTGCTTATTAGAAATTTTGTGGGTCCCCCTTCTTCTCTACCTCAACGCCCCCCCTTGGGGATGAAACAACAAAACGCCTTCCTCAATAGAAGTGTTTCTCCTCCTCCCACTCATTGTGTGGCCTGAAAGCACGCACTGTGGGAGGGCAGAGGGAGGGCCAGAGACTGGCTGAAGGGGGGGAAATGGCAGGGGCTTAACACCTGGGCTGACTAGAAGTCACCGCTGCCCAGGAAGGTTGGGGAGAGAGACTCCGTGGGGCGCAGCGCCAACAGTGCAGGTCGTGGGCATGTATGTGTGGGGTGCGCGTGTGCCGGGGACCGCTTTCCTCTGCTCCCTAGGCAGCGGGTGTGCCTGCGTGAGTAGGTGTGCGCCATCCTGGCTGCCCCTCACTAGAAGGAACAAACACAGGCTGCGTGTGTGTATCTGCTTCCACGTGTCTTCTCAGCAGAGGACGGCAAGGCCAAGGCAGCCCTGCAGGCTGCGCCCCTCTTCCCAAGGCTGTGACTGGGCCCATGTTCTCTTTCCTCCCAGGAGCCAAATGCCGGTACCTGGGAGTTGAGCCATAGCATAGCTTTCCGCCTGCGACCTTCAACAACTGAGGGCTGAATGGCCAGCAGCCACCTCCTGGCCCTGGGCTGGGAGAGGGCTGGGGGGAGGACTGGGTGGACATGCTAATCTCCGGTGTTCTTCCTCCTGCTGCTTGGGTGGGGGTGAGGTGAGGAGACTCCGCGGAAAAGGAATCAGTGGCCTGAGGTGCTTTCTTGATGCGCAGCTTGGCTGAAAGGGCTTGTGGTGGGAGTCTCCAGTAGACACTGACTGCCCTCCCTGCCACAGCTCTGAGGAGCGGGGCAGGTTGGAAAGATGGGTTGATCTGATCTTATCTGGGGAGGGTGATGGGGAGGAAGGTAGACTTATACATCCAAAGTCTATAATTCGGTTAGTTACACATGCGTGTGCACACACACACCACAGGTCACGGGTGGTGTCAGTGCCACGCCCAGCTTCCCCCAGCCTTGGTGCTTTAGGGGAGGACCTGGTGGCGCTGATGGCAGGCGTGGCAGCGAGTCAGGTACCGCTCTGGCCCCAGCGCTTCCCTGGGGCTCGTGATGTGTTTGGCCTTCATTCCAATGTTCCAGAAAGGTAAAATTAAACATCAAGGGGTTGACTTTTCCCAGAAAACAAATATGCCAAGTTATTTGCCTACCAAGGGGCCTTAGGAGGTAGAAGTCGGTGCCTACAGGCTGCCAGTGGGGAGGCGAGGGCTGTTGACAAAGTCCTGAGCAGGAGCGTGGAGGTAAGGGTTTATGGGGAGCAAACGCTGGTTAGCGTTTGGGGGTCTCAAGGTGTGTGTGGAGTAGCTCAGAGAGGAGCAGGCATGGGCTCCACGTGGTGGCTTCCTGTAAGGAGGTGGGTTTTCAGAGGAACCTGAAGCTCAAATGCTGGTCAGGTTTTGCTTCAGTTTTTTACATGTACATATCCATACCTGTATTCGCATGTAGCTATAGATGCATACACATGTGTCTGTGTATGTAATATATAGTGGTATGTTTATAGAGTTTTTATATGACATGATATCATTTATTATTTTATGTTCCAGAATGTGGTTTTCCATGTATGGGCGGGCCTCGGCTTCCTCACACCTAATTTCTGATTTATGGCTTCACCGTCTTTCTGACCTAGGGCCAGCTTCGTTAAAAAAAGGGAGTGAGAGGCTCTTTCGAACTGCTTTAGGTTGTTTGGGGCTTTTTGATTTGCTTTTTAAGAAAAATAAAATTTTACATGCCATGTGTGAATTTCCTGTTTGGTCCCCCTGCATTTGTGTGTGTGTGTCACTGAGTCACTCAGAGGGACTCAGCAGTGGGATATTCAAGTTTGCTCATATGGCCAAATCCATTTTTCCTTGGCTTCTGGGCCATTCGTGTCGGGGCAGGGCAGGAGAGGGATAAAAGAAGTTGTAGCAAAGGAGTTGCTTGGGGTTAAGTTTTCATCGTGTGTGTGTAGTTTTAAACTTTTAATTCTGAAAAATTTCAAACATACACAAAGAAAAAATGGTAAAATTAACTCCTGTGTTTTCTTCCCTAGCTTAATTATTTTGTTTGTCCTTAATTCAGACTAGATAAATACCTGGAAAGTATCTCTAAGTTACCCGTGTCCAGGTGCCTGGCACCGTCGTTGTTGAAAATAGAAGGGTCTGACAGGGGACCAGACTCTTTGCCACCAGAGTGAGCCTCGTGGTTTCCAGCAGAACCTTCACTCTCATCAGTTTGTAGAAAGGGATCCCGAGGCCACCTCTTGGCAGATCAGGGCTTCCTCACTTAGAAATGATAATCCCGCTCCTGCAGCAGCCTCGTTGTCCGCTGCTGTCCAGACCATGTCCTCACCAGCCACTGGCAGTGGGAGAATAGACTTTTCCCCTGGCCTAAGTGTGAGAGCACACTCTACCCCCCTCTGAAATGCCAGGCCAGCCTGTACTACCTGTTTTAACTGTTCTAGCAGACCCACCAGCTACTGATTTCATGGCTGGGGATCTCTTCTTAGCCAGGCCTCACAGTGTCCGAGAGGCGTCCGACAAAGCCCTTTGCTCATCCATCAGTGGGGACATTCATGTGGGTGAGCAGCCCGCCAGCTACTGAACGAGGCACCAGAGTGGTCAGGACAAAGTGGTTGTAACCGACAGAAACCAAATTCGCATTTACTGAAATACAACTGGAGATGTTTGGCTCATGAAATCCAAGGGCAAGTGGAGCAACCAAGTCAGAGAAAGAGCACAAATACAGCTGGGCTCAGGGGAAATTGGCCTCAGAAGCCACAGTGCTGCCAGGGCTTTATATTTCTGGGGCGTTCATCTTTCTTTCCTCCTGGATCTTAGCTTCCTTTTCCCAGCTGACCAGCTTACTCTGAAAGCTGCCAAGAACTCCCGAGTTTTGGCAGCTCATTCCTTAAGTCATAGAGAGTGACTGGCATCCAAAAATCCCAGGGCAGAGGCCCATTGGCCCAGCTTGGGTCAGCTGCCCACCCCTTGATCAACTAACGTGGCCGGAAGATGGAGAGCGTGGGAGAACAGGGGAAGTCTCTCATGAGCCATGTGTATGGAGGGGTGGTGTAGGGCAGATAGAACAGTAGGGCTTACTATTTTTATGGAGGCCAAATTGCTCCACGTCATCCAGTCCCAAAGTGTCTGTGTGGATGGCACTGCCTTTAATCTCCACTTCCTCGCTTCATTACTGGTCTGCTGATCAGAGGTTCTTCCTTTGTCAACTGTTGATGGTGTCCTTAGAAAAACCTGCCACTTTCCTAGTGGGACGTGTACAGGGGAAAGACCCTGACTGCAGACACGTGAAGCTGGACAAAAGAGCACTCTCCCTGTGGGGCAAAGAGGGACTGGAGCCAAGTCCTGACCTGGCTGGACCTCCTCCAGAGGCAGAGGACTAGCAGGCCGCCTGAATTAGATTCTAGGAGGACAGTGTACCTCGCGGAACCGGATGGAAGATGGAGACTCCTGCCTCTTCCCTCCTTAGTGCCATTGTCAAGAGGGCAGGAAATCTTGGGGAGGAACAGAGTTCAAGGTCATAATTCCTGGTGCTGCCAACTAATCTGGAAATCAGGAAGTTCCTCAGAACTTTGTCTTCCTGAAGAGCCCTGTGATAGAGGCCTTGTGTAAAAGGGCCTCAGCACCCTCGCTTTTCCACTTGCCCGAGTAATGGAAGTCTCCGTCTGTGTAGCCAGCGTGAGGGCTCTGGGGCCCTTGTCATCTCCAATCACAGGGAAGGAGTTCACACAAGAGTTTTTCTTCTTTAAAGATTTTTATTTTTTAGAGAGAGGGGAAGGGAGGGAGAAAGGGCCAGAAACATTGATGTGCGAGAGAAACATCGATCAGTTGCCTCTCACACACCCGCACTGGGGACCTGGCCTGCAACCCAGGCACGTGCTCAACCAGGAATCGAACCAGCAACGTTTTGGTTTGCAGTCCTGTGCTCAATCCACTGAGCCAAACCAGCCAGGGCTACATAAGAGTTATTGGTTGGGTTTGTACGCCAAGGTTTGGTGCTGGCTGTCCTCTACAATGAACACTGGTTTTCTTGAGGGATAGGTTTGACTTACAGTGTTTATAGACACACAGCCCTCTCTTTTCTTCTTGTCATGAATCATACATCTGTAACCCTGTTGTGTGTAGTTCATGACGCACAGAGGCCTTAGAAGTCTACCAACCTCCACGACACCCCTTCCCTCACCCGTGGCGGTAGCCTTCAGGGCGATGGTGGGAAATGCAGCAGCCATCAGACCAGGCTGAAGAGTAGAACCTCACCTCCCCTTCTCCTTCCTCTGTTTTAATGGGAGAGGAGTGGTCCAGGGATAGACGGCGGTGGTGAACCTGTAAGTCGACACTCACGCCCTCTGCTTCCCTTTTTTTTTAACTTGCTGGATGTCACCATCAGACCCCTTTTCATTGGTGGGTCATCAGGGCCGCTCTTACTTTAAGCCTGGCAAGAGTTAGGAGGCCAGTGGATGCGAAACGCCATGCGGTTATGTGGTGGGTGGTCTGGATGGGCACTTCTGCCCTCTGAATCCTGGGAGAGAACCTCTTTCTGTACAGTCTTGGCTGCACTTTGACACTTGCCCCACACTGGCGCTTACAGAACACTGAGAATAAAAACGAGAGCCGGACCAATGTCTAGGGGCTCCACAGCTGGTCTGAATGTTGCGGTGGGTCAGGGACGTAGGGCCTTCGGATCGTAGGTCACGCAGATTTCTCTCCGACCTGTTTTCATCTCCTCTTCCCTATTTCTCCTGCCCAGGTCTGGATCAAGTCTGAGTCTCAAGGTCCCTCTGTGGTTTGTTAATGTGGGTATGTTTAAAAGAATCAAACTTTAGAATAAATTTGTTGCGTTGGTGACCTGATTATCTGTGTGACTTGCCAGTCGAGCTCTGCTTTCCTCTCTGCAGGGCCATAGTTGATCCTAGTGGTTCTCATCATCCTTCCATCTCATGCCTTTATTCAAATGCCAGCCACTTATGGTACGTTCATCAGCGAACCTGAAAAAAAAAAAAACACCAGATCGTCTGACCTTAGTCTCTCCAGTAATCACCAGATCACGTGGGCTGCCCGTGCCCAGTAGAAGACGTTAGTAGCATGGTAGCCCAGGTCTGGCCACTACCCTGATGTCAAAATTGACCACCTAAAAGGAAAAGTGATTTGTTTTTTTTGTTCTGTTTTTCAAGTGATTTGTTTTGAAGCTGGAAATCTATTTAGTGCTTCAGGCTGAGGTAGCCATAGCAGCACAGTCATTGAGTGCCCAGGACACACAGGCACCGTTGTGAGGTGCGTCGTCACCTCTGCCTCTGTCGGGCTCCCGGTGGAGTTCGGAAGCCCACCTGTTTAAAGGAGCTCGTTGTTCACCCCTTTACAGAGAGTGGTTATGAGCAGAAGTTTAGGGGAAAAGTACTCTAAGAGCAGGGTGAAATTCTCAGAGGCAGCTGTTTCCAGGCTCTAACCAGATGGAAGCCCCCCAGGGGAAGGGTCTATGTCAAGGCCATGAGCCGGGTTCAAGGTGGAGCCAGCTGACTCCTTGGTTTGTGTGGTATATTACTCCTAACCTGAACTCAGACATGCAGAATTCAGCGTACCGCCAATATGCGACCCTTCTTTCAGGCAACTTCAAAATGAATATTGTTACCATCTTTCTTTTAATTTCTCATTTTCTATTTTGTTTTACTTTTTACCTAAGTAATATAGAAATATGCTCAATTGTACAAAGTTCAAACAGCTTCAAATACACAGACTGTAAAGTAAAACTGCACTTCAGTTTCCCGTAGCCCCTCGCCACACCGCTTTTTTTTTTTTTTTTAAGATTTTATTTATTTATTTTCAGAGAGAGGAGAAGGGAGGGAGAAAGAACAATGTATGGTTGCCTCTCACATGGCCCTCACTGGGGACCTGGCCCGCAACCCAGGCATGTGCCCCGACTGGGAATCGAACCGGGACCCTCTGGTTCCCAGCCCGCGCTCAATCCACTGAGCTACACCAGCCGGGCCACACCGCTCTTTTTGTAGGAGTCCGGTATGTGGCATTCCAGGCCTGGTAACTGGAAGCAGGTACCAGGCACACATAGCTTCGTGCGTATGGTGCCTGCACATTCACACACAAACGTCGGGTTCTGTTCTGTGTTAGGCTCACATTATGCACTTGCTCTGCAACTTGAATTCTCCCTCTGCCCACGTGGTACCGAGGCCCTGTGCTGTCAGAACACATGCCTCTGCCACATCCCTTTTCCTGCCGCGTTCCCGTTCGGAGAAGGTGGGCACGCTGTGGTTACTTAGCCGTCTGACTGCTGGCGGACACCTAGGTTGTTTCTAGCAGCTTGCTATCCTAAACAGTGCCTTGGACAAGTCTGTGTACTCACCTGTTTGTGCATGTAATCAGATATTTTTCGAGGAAATGTACTTAGAAAAGACTTGCTGGGTTGAGGGATAAGTGCATTTAAAAGAAGTTTTTAGATGCTGCCAAATTGCCACCCAGTTGGACTGTACCCGGTTATATGCCTACCTACAAACAGTGTCTACAAGTACCTGTTTTCTCTTACCCTTACCAGTCCTCGGCGTGTTATCAGTTAAAAAATTTTTTTTTGCTTTTCTAAAGGGTAAAAAATGATATCTCATTTGGGAAGTGCATATAAAATAGTGATTATAAGCCAAACTCTGCAGCCTAAGTGGCCAAGGTCAAATCATGAGTCCTCCCACCTATTAGCTCTGTGACCTTGGTGAGTTACTTGACCTCTCTGTTCCTCAATTTCCTTGTGGAAATTTTATCATGGAAACTTTAAGCCCCGGCTGGTGTGGCTCAGTGGATTGAGAGCTGGCCTGCGAACCAAACGTCGCCAGTTCGATTCCCAGTCAGGGCACATGCCTGGGTTGTGGGCCAGGCCCCTGGTTGGGGGCCTGTGGGAGGCAACTGACTGATGTTTCTCTCCCACATCCATGTCTCTTTCCCTCTCTTTCTCCCTCTCGTCCCCTCTCTCTGAAAATAAATAAATAAAATCTTTTAAAAAATATCAAATTTGTAGGAATGTTTTGATTTTTAAATGAATTAATCTATATGAAGTACTTAAACAGTACTTGGAAGTTTAACATTACTGCATATATTTTTTTGGCCATGTATATTTGTTTCTGTAAATTACTTATTGAAATTTTGCTCACTTACCTACTTTTTCCCTGTTATTTATAAGATTTGTTTATATGCTCTGGGTATCAGCCTTTTAACTACGATGTATGTGTTCGGTAGTTCCTTTCGGCTTGTGCGCGGTGCCCTCTGTTGCGCCGGAGTTTGTATTATCTGGGGTTCATTCTGTCGTCTTTCCCTTTGTGGCTTCGAAGTTTTGTCTGGTCTTAACAACGTCTTTCCCACTCCAAGATTATAAATATTTTCCTATATTTTCTTCTAATACTTTAATGGTTTTCCGTGTAGTTTAAAAGTGTTTATGTCCTTAATCCATCTGGAATTGGTGTCTGCTGGGAGGTAGGGCTCTAATTTTATTTTCCAAACGTGTCCTGTGGTCTCTATACCATTTGCTGATTCATTCGTTATTCATCCACCGTCTTTAAAGGCCACACTTAGGATCTACTAATTCTCTGCAAGTATGTGAGTATGGCTTTGGATTCTTTATTCTGATCTATCAGTCTATTTGTCTGTTCCAGCGTGAGCTTCGTAATACAGCTTAATAGTATGTTTGATATCGAGCAACTTCTTTCTCATTGTTCTTTTAAAAATATTTTCACTTTTTCTTATGTATTTCCTCTTCCAGATGAATTTTATGATCAATTGATTAAGTAAAATCTGGCTTGGATGGGGCTCTGCTGGATTCATAGACTAGGAACGGGAGAACCGACAGTTCGCACACCCGGGAACGCGGCGTGCCTCTCCGCCTGGCCAGCAGTTCTGTGTCCTCGTGCAGAGCTTTACAGTTTTTACAGTGGGGCTGTTTTTGTTTTCATTTTTGTTTTGTTAGGATTATTCTTTGCTATTTTACAGTTTCTTTATTCTTTTCTTTTTGTGACTAGATTTCTAATTATGTTTTGATTGGAGATTGCTGGTGTATAATAATAGCTAAATCTGTGGGTATTTGCTGTTTTCTGTACACTGTTTTGAGCATCTGTCTTATCTCATATAGTTTTTTCCTCATATAATTTTTACAACAAGCGTATGCATAGGTCCTCTTATTATTTGTCCTTTACAGATAAATAAGCTGGGTCTTAGAGAGGTTGAAGAACTCTTCCAAGATCACGAGGCGGCAGAGCCAGGAGCCCTGAACCTGCACTGGTTCCACTGCCCAGCACAGCACGCCAACTACTCAGCCAACCCTGGTTTTTGTTGTAATAGAGTTTTAGTTGAGTCTTTTGGATTTTTAGGCAGATGATTATATTGTCTGTAAATAATGATCATTTTTATTTCTTCTTTTTCCATGCCTCTTGTTGGATACGTAGTTCTGTGAATGTCATCTCACCGTTTCTCAGAAGCCTGACCCAGCCCATCCGCCTTTGGCACAGGAACACGTTACCGTTCCTTCCTCTGGGGGGTGGGTAAAGCTGTGTTTAGAGGCCGTGCAGATGGAAAACAGGGTGTAGACACTTGTCTTTGCAGCCTCAACACACTTCTTGTTAAGTTAATAGATTGAATGAATGTGTATGTGATTCCATTGTACTGAGAGTGTTTGTTTTTGATGTACTTAATTTTTTCCTATTAATTCTGTTCTCCCATTGCTGAAGTTCCTAAGTTTCAGCTTCTCGAGCGGAGTGGGTGCATTGGGCAGAGCGGCCTCCTCTTCTATAGCCTGGGCCAGGGTCTTCGAGGGCCAGGCTGACCTTTTACCGCTGGTGGCAGTGGAGAACAACCGTGTTGTGTTTCTGTGGCGGCATCTCCCGCTGTCACACTGCTCTCCTCTACGGGGAAGCGGAAATCCTGCGTCGTGGTCCCATTCGTTAGAGCTGCTGTGTGAGGGGAGGCACTGGGAACCTCAGCCTCGGGATACTCTCTCCAGAGCCCGACCTTCTAGGTGGCTACTTGTACATCCTGCCCTGAGAGAGGCGTGTGTGTGTGTGTGTGTGAGAAATATGAGTGGGAAAGGTGTTCCAGGCCCACCGTGGGTCAGGAGTCAGTCTTGCCCCATATTGGCCATTGCCTTACTGGAAGAAAGAGTCCAGTGGAGCCCTTCTCTTCCGATCTGGGGCTTTCTTTCCTAACCTTGGGCTACTTGTCGGTCCCAAAGCTTCAGCCCAAGGTGTGCCAGGGCCACCTTTGCCGACACCTTCTCCAGCAGGCAGCTCGTTGGTGGGGTCACCTGCTCTTGGCCATGAGCCAGCAGACAAGAGTGTCTTGTTTTGTTGTTTTCTCCTACAGGGTGTAAATCATGTCTTTCCCTTTAAAAAGTAACGTGTGCTTATTAACAAAGATTTGGAAAATAAAGAAAATTTAAGAGAAGGAAGAATTGCTAATCACTCTGTTGCCCCAACGCAATCACTTTTAGCATTTTAGTATGTTTCCTTTCACTCTTTCCCTTCTATGTGCAGGCTATTTTTTTTATTGACATATAACATTATATTGGTTTCAGGTCCTTATATAAATCCTTATATGACATAAGGATTTGATACCTGTGCACACTATAAAATACTGACCACAGTAAGTCTAGTTACCAGTTGTCACCACACAGTTACGCGTTTTTTATTCTGATAAGAACTTGTAAGATTTACTCTTAGTCTTAGCAGCTTTGAAATGTGCAGTGTGGTATTATTCACCACAGTCGCCATGCTGCACCTTACATCCCCATGGCTTAGTTCTTTTAAAGATTTTATTTATTTATTTTCAGAGAGAGGGGAAGGGAGGGAGACAGAGAGGGAGAGAAACAGCACTGTATGGTTGCCTCTCACACGGCCCTCACTGGGGAACTGGGACCCTTTGGTTCCCAGCCCGCACTCAATCCACTGAGCTACACCAGCCAGGGCCCCATGGCTTAGTTCTTTTAAAGCTGCAAGTTTTTATCTTTGACACCCTTCACTCCAACCCCCTCCCCTCTGGCAGCCACCAGTTTATTCTCTGAATTTATGAGTTTGTTTTTTGTTTTGTTTTGATTTGTTTGTTTTTTAAATTCATAATATTAATTTTAAAACCTACCATAGTTCTAAGATGTCATCATTTCATATTTTAATACAGCATACATAAGCTAACATTTAAAAAAATTCACTTAGCATAATGCCCTCAAGACCCATCCCTGCTGTCACGGACGGCAGGGCTCCGTTCTTTTTATGACTGAGTGGCACTCCGTTGTGCGCACGGACTGGACCTCCCTGTCCGTTCGTCCGTTGGGGGACACGTGGGCCGTTTCCTTGTCTCGGCTCTTGTGGATACTGCTGCCGTGAGCGTGGGGTACAGATAGCTTTTTGAACATGTTTTTGTTTTCTTCAGACAAATGCCCAGAAATAGTTGCTAAGTCATATGGCAGTTCTATTTTTTAATTTTTTAGGAACGTGCATGTTTTCCATAGCGGCTGCACAGATTTGCATTCCCACCAACTGTGTGAGGGTTGCCGTTTCTCCGCACCCTTGTCCGAAGCCTGCCTTCCGCGTCTTTGATGCTGTGCAGCCATTCTAACAGGTGTGAGGTGACGGCTCGTCGTGGTTTTGATCTGAAATGCCCTACGGTTTGTGGGGTGGAGGATCTTTCCAGGTGCCTGTCGCCCATCTGTATGTCTTCTTTCAAAACACGTCTGCTCAGGTCCTCTGCCCATTTTTTAATCAGATCGTTGTTGGGTTTTTGTTTTGTTTTGTTTTTTGCTGTTGAATTATATGAGTCCTTTATGTATTTGGGGTGTCGACTCCTTATCAGATACATGATTTGTAGGTATTGTCTCTATTTAGTGGGCTGACTTTGCATTTTTGTTGATTGTTTCCTTTGCTGTGCAGAAGCTTTGTACTTTAATGTTGTCTCACTTGTTTGTTTTTTCTTTTGTTGCCTTTGTTTTTGGTGTCAGATCCAAAAAAATTATTGCCAAGATCGATGTCAAGGAGATTGCCACTTGTGTTTCTTCCAGGAGTTTTATGGTGTCAGGTCTGACATTCAAGTCTGTGATCTATAGTGAGTTGATTTTTGTGTATGGTGTAAGGTAACAATCCAGTCTCATTCTTTTGCATGAGTCTGTCCAGTTTTCCCAATGCCACTGATCGAAGAGACTGTCCTTTCCCCATTGTATATTCTTGCCTGCTTTGTTGTTTAAAAAAAAAAAAAAAAAGTCGTCTTATCTTTTAATTTGAGGAACACAATTGTGTTCACCTTCCCCTCCCTGGTCTTACAGCTTTAGTTCTTGGGTACCGCCCCCACCCCCTTGCTTTATAGGCAGGGCCGCTGTGGATAGCAGGCCCCACAAGCGTGCTCCCATTCAGGTGGATGTTTCCCCAGCTTCAAGGAGAGATATTTGTTGGTTGTTGGAAACAACAAGAATTTTTTGCCTCTCCTTTCTTCCCTTCCTAAGCACATCTATTTCCTCCTGCCCCCGTGGGCGGCTCAGGGTGCCCTGTTGGCTGGATCTTGGAAACCGGCTGCCTCGCCCTTCCACCTGCCCCGGCCTCTGTCTCTCTTCTTCCTGACTTCCCTTGACCTCCTGTTCCCGCTCTGCTGGCCCCTCCCTCACGGCACTGCCACCGCACTACTGCTCCTGGCGTCCCTCGTGAGTGAGTTCGTGTGACCTTCGTGCTGCACTCCTGCTTCGGGACTCGGCCGCTGTAATGATGTCCGTGGCGCAGGGTAGCAGATGGTGGCGGCAGCAATGAGACCTGACATGTTCTAATGACTCCCTCCTTCCCGCCCTTGCTGGCCGAGCCGATGGCGGGGCAGGGATTTCCTTGAAGCATTTTAGGAGGGGCCGAGGGAAATTGGGGAGGGGGTGCTTCCAGGTGCCGATGAGGCCTGTGACCTTTGCTGCTATAATATCAGTGTTTCACCAGCGGGGCAGTTTAGGAGCCCACTTGCAGCCCATCAAAAATTGATTTAATTGCAATTTTTCCTCCAATTAGGAGCACTGGAGCCTGACTAATTGGAGTAATGGAGAGCAATAAGGCTCAGATAAAAAGCCTGCCTCGGCGGCCTTTGTACCTTGTGTCAGTGCCTGTCAGAGGTCAGAGAGCTTGCATATTCTATTAGGCCGCCCAGCCTTCATTTGTACAAATTAGTTTACCCAACAGTAATTAAAATGCCAATGCGGGTTGAAGAGAGCTGAATACACTTGATGGGCATGTTGGTGAATGATGTGACAGCTCTGGTGGCCTCCCTTGCCAAAGTGTGTCAGCCCCGGCTCAGGGGCGGCTGGGGCCTGGGCCAGCCGGGTGGCTCTGGGCCAGCCACGGGGCACAGCTGCCGAGCATGCCACTTCTGCTGTCCCGCTTCAGAGCCACTCTGTCTCTCTTTTTCTTCTTCCGGGTGGAGTCATTTTGGCCATTTGTCCACTTGTTCGTTGCACAAGCATTTCACTGTGTGTCAGGTATTGCACGAGGTGCTGGGGAGAGAGCTTTTCGGGCCAAGGGGTCTAAAATCACTTGGGCTCTGGAATCAGGATTGACTAGGTTCGAATTCCAGTCCTTCTACTTGCTTGCTGTGTGAGCTCGAGCAGTTTCCATTACCGCTCTGTGCCTCAGTTTTGTTGTCTGTAAGACAGGGCGAGTAGAACCTACTGCGCAGGGTTATGAAGTCTAGACAGAATAGTGCTTTTGAAACACTTGCTCAGAACTTGGCACCTAGTAAGTGCTCAATAAATCACTCATGTAATTAAAAGGGCCTAAAATAAGCAGAGGCAGCAAGAATCTATCGTCTTTTCACTCGGACCACACCCAACTAATTCACCTTCTTACCTTCCTCTCTCTTCCGTAATTTGTTGTTTTCTGTTCCTCAACCTGAGTACCAGGACCCCCTCGTTCTCCTGGTGTGTCTCTCTCTGATGTGAGGGCTCCTATGTCTGCTGCTGGGGCCCGACGATGATCTCTGTGATGCCAGGTTTACCTGAGCTGGGGCTGGGGGGCCAGGGAGGTAGGTGGGGGCCCTGGGCACGGATGAGAAACGGTAGAAGGCTGGGTTCTGGCAGGGGCTTTCTTGTCCAAAAAGAGTCGTGTTTATGGAGTCAGAATGACTTCTAGACCCTCCAGCTCCGAGAGTCCATGCACGCGTTGTGTGTGTGACAGAGAGAGTTTGGATGTTACTGTTTTGGTGGTGGTTCTCATCTGCTCTCTGGTTGTGGTGCTCTGGGGGACTTCACAGCCCCGACAATGCATGACTGTGCCGCGTGTCACTCAGGTCTCAGTTTGCTGATTGGGGAATTACCCCTTTAAGAAGCAGAGGGACCCCCTTCACAGCCCATATGACTAGCTTCTCAGCCTATTTGGCTGTGAGCTCTGGAAGGTCCTCTCAGTTCAAGTCCACAGATTCGTCCCGAGCGCCTCTTCGGGGCCAGGCACTGTGCGGGGCACCGGCATGCACAGGAGCCGCCAGATGGTTCACAATCTCAAAGGGAACATGGGAAGACAACCCCCAAAATCCCGTTTGTCCCAGGAAGGTGAGATCAGAGTGTGGTAGGGACTCAGAGGAGGGACAGTCAAGCCACCTGGGAGTTAGCAGCTTCTGTCTCTGCCTGTTTGGCACAGGTCTGCTGTCCCTGGCAGTCCCCATGGTTTGGGTTTGAGTCCTGGTGAGTGTCCCCAGCGGAACCTGGTTCCAAATCTGCTTGACTGCTGTTTATGTGGATTTTTTGCTGAGTGTCCAGTTTGACTAAACTCTTAGGTCCTCATAAGTGCCGGGGGACTCTCTACTTTCCCTCTTCTTCCTCCCTACCTCCCATGGTGACGCGAGGGAAGAACAGTTTGTGGAAGGAAACATTCATGGATGTCATGTCCAGGCAATTAAGAAAGGCCTTCGTGGGGTATGAAGGTGAGACCCACCCCTCCGGGTGGCAGACAGACAGGGCCAGGCTGGGTGGGTGGGCAGGGTTAGAGAAGCATGGGGGTCCCAGGGGCAGGCGCTCCTGTCTCCACCGTATCTGCTGGGGGTCAGCTGGGGCAGTGGCAGGCATTCAGATCCCAGGTGCCTACCACCTCTCTCTCCCTTTGACTTTTCCTGATGCCGATTCAGAGACATCTCTGCTGGCGCCCCTCAGCGGGGTCCAAATCCTCAAAAATCTGGAGAGCCCAATTCCTGCTTGAATGATTTCCAAGTGGCCATTATGTTTCCAACCCAAGGTCATTGGCTTTACCAGTTATTAATGGATTGCCCTCAAGAGAAAATGTCGGGGGGAGGTGAGGACAACACCTCCTGGCTTTGTAGTTGGGAGCTTAACTGTCCAGTGGCCACTTCCCAGGCTGGAGTCACCTGGGAAGTGACAGAGTGGCGGCTTTGGCACAGCACTCCGGTTTAGTGGCTGCTGGCACTCCTGTGGGTTGAGAGGAAGCTAGGATGATGGAGCATGTCCCTAGGGGAAGTCTTGGCTTGAAGGGTGGACGCCACAGGGTGGCTCACGTGGCCATTTTGTCGGTCTCATTGGGACGCAGACACCTGCCCTGCAGTTTTGATTGTAAATCAGTGGCTTGGGCAGTGCCTGCCCGAACATCTCCCCAGTCGGTGACTCTCGGGCCAACTGCCCCGCCTCCCTGCCCCCCGCCAAAGCCACTGGCTTCTTCAGAGCCCTCTGCGGAAATCCATCTCCCCACTGACATGCTTGGGATCAGAGAACCACAGGTGCTGGGCAGGGCCAGGGCGGAGGGGCTGCTGCCCTGCGCTGCTAACATGTCATTAGTATGTCCAGTCCCCCTCCTCCCATGCTTGACATGTAGGGACATGGCCCTGCCCTGCCCCGGGCTCCTCAGTGACATGACTGCGCTCAGCTCTCTTGCCGGCCGTTGAGGTTTTCAAGCCCTGGGTTGCCGCGGGCTTCCCCTCCCCACCCCTGCCAAATCCTCCACGAAGGAGTGGCCGCGCAGAGGTTCAAGTTCTAGTCCTGCCCCTGCAGCCAGCCTGGCTCGTTGCACAGACCCTTCCACTGCCTGCGCTTAAGATGAAACTCTGAGGATTGTGTTTGTTGAACTTTTTAAGGGTTTAAGACCCACTCTAGGAAATGTGGTGGGAGTGTTCCTTCTCACTGCCTCTTGGCGGTACTTGTCATTGTCCCCTAAACCCAGCCTGACTCCCATTCACTCCAAAGCAGCCCTGGCCGCCGGCCCCTCGAGTCCCCTGCTCTCCCCCTTCATGCGCTAGCATTTCTCCCATTTCGTCTTTCCATATTCTTGCTCACCTTCGGTCAATTTCTTTTTCTCAGATTGGTGCCTTTACATCTGCCCCGTGCTTGTACCCTATTACCCGATTCCCTGAGCTCTTAGAACCTTCAGGGATATCCCCACCCACCCTCCGCTCTGACCAGGGCATCACCTTCTAGTAGCCAACAGCCACTCCCAAGAGACCGTTTCCTTGCCGTGGCTCTGTGAACTTCACACAACCGAAGCCGGCAGGCGTGCTCTCCCTTGGCCTCACAGTTGCGCCCCCAGAGATCTGTTTTTTATGGTGGGCAGAGGCCACGCAACTGCGTCTGAGTGGCAGGCTCAGCTGTCCAACCTGTGGCTCCTCTGGCCAGTCAGCTCTGAGTTGCAGCCCGCACCACCCTTCCCGGGGTCTTCCTGCCACTGCTCTGATGGCTCTCTGGGCTGCTTCTCTCATCCTGGCTTAACCCCAGAGCCCCTGGAGAATGAGCACTGTGCCTTCAATTGTGCAGCCATTTCCGCCACAAGTTCTGACAAGCCAGATCTGACTCTGCTCTCCTTTTGTTTGGCAGCTCTTTTGTGACGGGGACGGCTTGTTGTGGGCACTTTTCACCCCTAAGAATCTGGGACCTCAACAGGTAAGAGATTCCTAAGCCCACCAGGGCTTGCGGTGGGGGAGGGGCCGGAGCTGCCAGGGAGGCAGTGGAGAGAGCTGGCTGTGCCGCCCCGCTTCAGGTGACTGCGGGGTGGTCTGGGGAGGCTGGGAAGGACCCCTGCCCTGAAACGTGCTGGCCGCCTCTGCTGTGGCGCCTTCTCATGTGGGGTCCTGTTGGCTTGAGTCGGCCGATGAGGCACTTTACCCGCTGAGCCACACCCGCCAGGGCAGAAGTAGTTTATCATAGGTTAATAATTTCAGGTAAAATTTATGATAACAACAACTTGGACTTACGGTGCTTTTTCTCTGAGGGGTGCCTGACGATGTGGCACTATCTCCAGAGATGATTTTTCTAAAATAAATTTTGAAAGTGGCCTACAGATCTGTAAAAAGAATTATACAGAGCAGTTAACATACATACAGGTTTTATTTACAATTCTCAGCCTTGGAAGGCTCGACACATTCCCATCTGATTATCTGCCATACTAACGTGCGGTTTTAAAAAACTTTCTATTCTGAAAGAATTATAGATGCATAGGAAGCTACAAAAATGGGACAGCAAGGGCACCCGTGTGACATCTTACACAATATAGCATCAAAACCAGGAGACCCGCACGGGCATGGTCCACAGACCTTGGTTCAGGGTCTGGGCGCGTCTGTACGTGTGTGCGTGCATGCGTGCGTGGGTGTAGCTCTTTGCAATTTTACCACGTGGGTTCATTTGAGTGACCGCCGCCACGTCAGCACAGAGGTCCCTCGTGTGTCCTGCACTGTCATGCCCACCCTCCGCGTCCTCAGTGGCATTTAGTATTATCGCTACTTTTTTTTTGCATCAAGTCTAAGAACGCTTCACCTCACCCAAGCACCGACCTCCTGCTTTTCAGTGCCCACGGAGGTGGGCCACAGGGGTGGGCCATGGGGACGGGCCACGGGGGTGTGCTCACATCGCCTTTGTCCGGCCTGGGTTGCTCAAGCGTGTCTTCCCGTTTCCTCTCCATCTCCCCAGGAAGGTGGTAGCCATACCTTTTTTCCTTTTTTGAAATATCCATTGTGTTGTCAGTCTTTCCAAATGATTTTTTATAACATGTGATTTATTTTAATTAATGCCTTTAATGATCATGCCACTGCAGGAATAGGAAACCCGGGACTTCACCAAATGCCACACGACATCGTTGGTAGCTCTGAGGGTTAGGGCACCTACCCTTCATGGAGGGTCGGTCTGCGTCCTGCAGGTGTGAGCCTGACCAGAAGCAAGTTGAACCTCTCCTCTGAAGACAGGCCTTTAGCTTTCAGAAAACTTTGGTCTAGGAAAGTTATCACCGTGGCTCATTCTGCCCGACTCCTGCTACGGGCAGCCCTGCATCTGGGTGGGGCGGAGGAGGAAGAAGCCCCCCTCAGGTTGTGCCGGGGGGGCTGTGGGGAGCGACCGAGGGTGCACAGGCTGTGGGGTCAAACACGCCTGGGTTGCAGAGCTGACTCTGCTGCTTATTAATTCTGTGACCTGGGGCCCTCTCTGGGCCTCAGTTTCCACATTTGCAAATGGGATTTAATTATCTCTATGTAACAGAACCAGTTTAAAAAAAGTACCTGCGCAGTGCCTGTCACCTCGGGGGCGGTCACCCACTGCAAGCTGTCTCCCTCTCTCTCCTCCTCCCCACCCACAGCTGCCTGCCACGTGGGTGCCGTGGAGTTGGTGGAGGCTCCCCCTTTCAGCCTCTAAGTATTTGTGGCCGGTGACCAGTGGAGGCAGGGCGAACCCGCAGACTTCATGGCATAGAGAAGGTCCCTGACAGGAAGGGTGTAGGTCACAAAGACAGGTGCTTCTGCTGAGGGCCAGTTGGACTTACTCATGTCGCTGGGCCTAGCCTGGGCCCAGGATGGTGGACAGGCAGTGGGGTGGGGGTGCACTGCTGTGGCCCAGCATTATCTTGAAGGTAGAGTAATATTGAAGTCCCTCTTTGCCTGTGGTATGCCTGGGCACAGAATGGAGTTCTAGGTCACCAATCCATGAATGGCATTCTCTTATGAGATCCCTCGCCCGCACTGACGCCAAACGCTGGGTTTTTACAGGACCCAGAAAGAACCCAGGCGAGAGTGGGGACACGGTGGCGGGTGCGGTCTGCCCTGGAGCCAGACAAGAAGCAGCACAGGACCCTCTGGCCGCCCGTGGCAGGGCTGCCCTGGGTGTCCTTTGACATTGCCGTCTCTTTAGCCCCCAGACTCCCCTCCTCACCACTGCGGGGAGCCAGGCTTTGTTTCAATCTCTCTCCTGTCCCCAGGGGAGCTTGGCGGACCCGGTGGTGCAGGGAGCAAGGGGAGATGCCCTGGTGGAGGCATCCCCTTTTGGTGGGAGGAAACGGATGGACAGGACAACTGTCCTTTGCTGTCTTTCCCAGGGAAGCCCGAGCAGATAATAAAGCCATGTAGAAAATAGGATTAAGGTAATGAACAGGCAGGACAGAGTTTGATCTTTCAATAACGCCAAAGCCTGACTGACAGGCCAATCTGGAAGGTGGAGCGACATCGCCGGCAGGACTCAACAGCGGAGCCGAGTGCAGTGCTGGGTGGATTCTTTTGCTTTTAACCTGTCACCGCTGAAACTTGAGGAGCACCGAGGTTTTCTCTTTTATGTGTGCAGGGACTTGGGGGGGGATACTGAGGGGCAGTTTTGCTCCCAGCATCACCCCTCCAGGGGCTGCCCTCAGGAAGAGAGTGGGGGCTGGGATGGAGCTTGGGAGTGCAGGTGCCCTGCTGAGTGTCAGCGCTTCTGCGGCCCTGTGTCCCTCAGTGCCTGTCCTCAGGTAGCCTGGGCCACTTACAGTACCTGGGACTCCTTTCGAGGTCACCATGGCTCCCTGAGCCCTTCATTCCATCAGCACCCCTGGAGACTGTTCTCTCTGCCGGCGAAGCAAGGGGAGCTCCTGGCTGGAGGTCAGAGGGCAGCTGTGGCACACAACCGTTGCCCAGATGTCAAGGAACTTGGCTGTCCCCACCCCTCCTCCTCTTCTGCCTTTCTCTCTCCTAGAGCTGGGGCGCATGGGCTAGGCCCGAGGATGGGGTTTCCAACCTGTCTAACCAGGTAGAGAGAAAGATGGAGTCCTTCCTCCATCCTGGAAGTGCCAGTGTGTTCCTGCTTCTGAGGGTGGGTGTTCTTCAGGCCCAGTCCCCAGCCCTCAAGGGCTCCATCTAGAGAGACAGTGCCCGTAGCCAGCCACTGAGGTGTCCTTAGCTAGGCCCTGGGGTCCCATCACGCCCTGAGTACTGTACCCAAGCCGTCCTGTTCCCGAGCCTGAGGTCTAGAGGAGCCAAGGCCCATCTCGTGTCCTCCGCCTGCATGTGAGCAGGCCCTGGCTGGGCCCCGGTGGGTGTTGTCTGTGTGGGGACGGCCTCCCACCTGCCAGCCGGCCACACATGGCACACCCCTCCCCCAGGGTGTGTTCTCGCTGTGGGTTATACTTTTCTGCCAAGGGGCTTTGAGCTGGACCTGGCATTGGTGCCATGAGAGCAGGGCATCATGGTCACCCTGGGGGGTGGGCAGCCGGGCAGAGTGACGAAGAGGCCTCTGATCCCAGACCTAGAGGTGTCACCGTGGGTCCAGCCATAGCTCTGAGCCAGCCTGGGGGCTGTCAGGTGGGGAAGGGGGTAGCAGTGGGCTTTGGTGACCTGGCTGTTCTTAGGGACTGAGGGTTTGAGCCCTTGGCTAGGCACTGTGCTGCGCATGCGTGTGACCCAGGGGCATGCCCTTGCTCATGTCCTCTCATCTCCCCTCCCCCTCTGACCAGGGCCATCCCGGTTCCCATTCCTCCTCTATTTCCATCCTAAAACCTCCTCTATTTCCATCTCCTTTTGCAATGAAGGCTGGGCAGGTGGGCTTCCCAGATGTTCGGGCAGGCGCCCTCTGCCTTTCCCCACTGAGCCTCTGCTCACCTGACCTCTGTGCCTGGGTTAGCCCTTCTCTGCCTCCTGCAACCTTGCTCACACTGCAGCATAAACAGCACCTCCATCACAACGCCCACCCTGGTCCTGACCCCGAGGCTGGAGTTGGTGACTCTTAGAGCACTCACAGGGCCACCTCGTCAGCCACCGTGTGCCCTGGCATAGCTCCCCCTCGGGCTGGGAACTTATCTTGGGAGCCTGGACTGAGCATGGGAGCTGAATATCAGGTCATCTCTGGGCATTTGGGATGGCAAGGGCGCCTGGCTAACCATCTGCTGTGGAGCCTGGTGTCCTGCGTGCAGGCTGGGCCGCTCTGAGGGCACCGTGAGTGCCCAGCCTGCCAGGTGTGGCTTTGTCTCTGCCCCAGGCCCTCCACCTCCGCTGGGCAGGGGGTCTGGCCCTCAGTTCGGCTGATTAAGGGAATTGCCCCTCTTTAAAGTACCTGCCTTCTCCTTTGAAAGTATTACTGACAGCGTTTTTCATTTTCTTTTTTCTTTACCTCTTTAAGGAACCCTGTAATTTCTTTCTCTTTCTTTCTTTCTCCCCCCTTTCCTTTTTCTTTCTTGTCCCCTCTGTCCCCCTGAACTCTTTGAAATTGGCTCTCTGCCTACTGACACCAAACTGATACTTTGCGTTTCACTTCTCCTTATCCCTTTATGGCAACAGATGTTGAAATTTTGTATCCTTTTATCTGCCCGGCTGCCCCTTCCTGTAATTACGGTCCCCTTGTTAGCAGTACAAAGTGGACTGCTGGCCTTTGAGCCATTGTGTCTGAACACGTGTGCGAGGGCGGGCACTGGGGGCCGTGCACGCAGACGCACATGCATGTGAGAGGCTGTGTGCCTGGCGCGGGCCCTTCCCTCTCACCTGGCGGGGTCGGGGCAGGTGAGGCTTTTATGGGATTCTCCTCGTCTCCGCCACTTCGTGGCTGGGACCTAGCTTCCTCTTTGATTTTCTTGCTCTCCCTACTGGAGGGCTGGACTAGGACAACCCCCAGCTCAAAAGCCTCACAGCTCTCTGCCACGCGTGGAGTTCTGCCAGCCGAGCAGCGTGTCCACCGTGGTCTGGGAGCCAGGTCATGCCAGCTTGCTCCCCTCGCGGACCCAAGCCTCTGACCAAACCAGACTGCCCACCCGGTGCCCCAGCTCTGCACTTGTGCTGTGGCTGGTCTTGCACTGGGGCCGTCCGCTCTTTCCTGCCGTTGCCTGTCACGTCCGGTCGCTCACTGAAGAATCACTCAATACCCACAGCCAGAAACGTCCCCTGTGCCCTGCAACGCTTTCCCGCATCTCCCTCCTGGCGCCCGCCAGGTCGTACCTGGCGTTGTCAGTTGGGCACACGACGGACGGACTCCTCCCTCTTACTGGACTGAAAACTCCTTGAGGACAAGCATCGTGTCCTTCGGAGTCACATTTCGCGTCTCCCTGCAGTTTCTCTGAGCACAGTGCCTTGTGTGCAGAGGAGCTGATAAATGCTTGCTGGCCAAAGGAAGGGAGAGGTGGAAGGGGAGGGGGGAAGGAAGGAAGGAAGGAAGGGAGGGAAGGAGGGAGGAAGGGAGGAAGGAAAGAAAAACCTCCCACTTTCTTGACAACCATGTCGGGCCGAGGTTATCCCTTCAGACCACCTGTTTCCTGGGAGCCAAAGAGATCTGGCGAGGTGAACTGTTTGCCACCCTCCCGTCCACCTCTCTCCCAAAAGCCATTGTTGCATTTGGGGTTACCACACGCAAGATGGGATGTCCTCACACCCAAACAGATGCAGGGACGAGCAACCATAGGGTCTCCAGGGAGCACCGTCAGGAGTCCAGTGTGTTGGCAGTAGCTGGAAAATGGTGTTGGGCCACGGGCATTCTTCAATGTTGGGGCGGGGGGAAGCAGGCGCCAGGGGTGTTTCAGGGCACGTTCGAGGAGGAGGATTTTCCGTGGGCCGTGGCTGTGGCGGGGGCACACGCAGGCCAGGCAGGGATGAGAGGGCTCAGAGAAGGGAGGGAGCAGGACGCCAGGCTTCCAGGCTCTTCGGGGCAGGTCAGAGAGGGGCAGGGCCCTTCCTGCCAGGGACTGCCCCACCCTGCGGGACTCCAGCCTGGAGCTCAGGGCCTTTCCAGATCGGACATCCACATCTTCGGGGCTAGCACCTAGCTTCTGTCAGCTTTCCCTGTAAAGATGGTCACGGGGGTGGGCTGGGGTCAGTGTCTTAAATTTTCCTCCTCCTTGACTGTCAGGGAAGTTCCTCTCTCCCCTCCCACTTCCCTCCAGTGTGAGTGGGGTTGCCTGGGCAGCAGGGAGACTGTTCCCTCACCCCATTCCCTCTCCAAGGCTCCCTGGGGTGAGCCCCAGGCAGCAGGCTGGGGAACCCTCTCCTGCAGGCTGCCCTCCGGGCCTGGCCGCATTCATCAGGCTCACAGGGGTGGCCCTACTGTCTTTATCTCTCCCTGGGTCCGGAGAGAATTGTGGAGTCCTGCTTGGGGGAGGCTGGCGTGGATGCCCCCAGCCCGCAGCAGTCCTGCAAGCCTGGCTTTGTGCGCAGGAGTTGGAAGCAAATGGACTTTTTGTCTGGCCTTCTATAGTGACGGACTGGCCTGGCTGTGGCCTTGGCCGGGGGCTGTGAGCGGAGCCCTGTTCCCACACAAGCTGCTCCTGCAGCCAAGGCAGTGTGCCCCCGCCTGCCCCCACAGCGGTGGGCCGAGGAGCATTCTTAGCATTCTTTCTGGAGAACAGGGGTGAAACGTCTGAATTTGGGGGTCACCACGTTATACAAATTGCAATCTAATCGTTTTTTACAAGAACACACTTGCAGTGAGAAAAGCGGCTCGGAGGAGGGGCTGAGGAGACAGCTCGTTTTGTCCCCTACCCCAAGTTTGGGGCTATTGTCGGCTGGTCTCTCTCCACTGCAGCAGCAGCCGAGCTGGAGTTTTCTAGTTAAATTGGTCCTGGGTGGGGGCCACAAAGGGCCCACGGAGCCATTGCTGTTTGTTTTCCCAAATCAAAACCCCAGCAGGACTCCGAGGGCCCGGGTCCTGCGGGGGCTGTTGGAGGGCCCTGAGCGGCTGTGTCAGCTGATGCTCCCTGCTCACCCTCGAGGCACCACATGGCAGAGCTGCAGGGGTGCTGGGCCCAGAGGCCAGAGAAAGTCTGTATTTTTATTGGCCTGTTTACAGTGTGTGTGGCCACTTCAGAGAGTCAGAGACAGCGCAGCAGGAAGTAAACCGCGACCCTGGGCCGGGCCGGGCCAGGCCGGGCTGGCAGACGAGGGCCTTCGGACTTGTCCTGACCCCAGGGGCTGGTGCTTACTGTGCCTTCCAGTGTCCCCTGGAGAGGAGAGGCCTGTGTCGTTGCAGCGTGACCCCCCCCCCCCCCCGCCGCGGTGGCGCAGACTCTGGGCACAGGTCCAGGTTGGCCACTGGGTCTGGGTGTGGCCCTTAAGCTGCTAACCCCGCCGAGCCAGGATGCCCAGCTCTCCTTCCCCCGAACCCTGGGACCAGGGTGGGCAGGTAGAGCCATGCTGGGCTTCACGCCCCCAGTCCCACTGCCTTTCATCTTCTATTTCAAACAGACAAACATGAAATTACTTCTATAGATTAAAGGGGAGAGCTCAGTCATTCCTGAAGGCCTCGCTAATGGAGGGGGCAGGGCCCCCAACCTGGAAGGACAGGCAGAGCTGTGGGGCGCAACGGCCCCGAGCTGATGCACACAGATGTGCGTGTGCACCGTGAGGGACAGAGAGACCGGCCGCTCCCAGGGCTCTGGCCTGCCCACGGTGGGTGAATCGTGGCTGGCTGGTGGCCCATCCTGGGAGCCCAGGTCAGTGATGTTGAGGAGATGCTGACCTGGAGAGAGGGCTTTCTGCCCAATCCTCTGCAGGACTCGCCCAGTGTCCCCCACCCCCACCCGCCATGGGTTCGTTGTGTTCCACCCCAAGAGAAAGAAGAGCGCTGCCCCGGAAAGGCAGCTGGGACGCGGGTGGTGCCTCAGGGCTTGACCCCCACCGGACAGCAGCAGTGCTCCTTGCTGGGGGTCACCTTACTGTCCAGGGTCAAGGAGAAAGGCAGACTGTGCAGGAAGGAACCGCAGCTGCCTCCTTTCCTCCTTCAGTCTTCGGGGAAGACGGCAGCCCCGCTGGGGAGAAGGGAGGCTGAGGGTCAGCGTCTGTGTGAGGCGGAAGGACTAGTGCTGAGGGCCGCATTCACACACGTGACTGGCAGCCTCGTCTGCCTTAAGCCCTGTGACGGCCACTGCTTGGGCCAAATCTGGGCTGGTGTGACCACGAAGTCCTCCCCACTCCATGCCCGGGCCTCTTACCTGTGTGTCCCTGTGAAGTGTCCAGGGCCTTGTTTCTCCAGTCTTGTCCTGGAGGAGAGCCCAGCATCTCTGGGTGAAGCTGGAGAATGGGGCCTGGAGGGCGCCCCTCTTCTCCTTCACTCCCCCAGCCATTCTGCAGACTCACTGCTTCTACCCGCCCCCTAGGCACAGGGATTAGCGGGTGCACTTGATGTTGAGGGGCAGTTGCTAGGGCCAGGGGGCCCCCCTACATGGTTGCTAGGGGTCTGGCATCGGGTGAGGGGTCTGCCCACTGCCGCGGTCACGGAGGGAATTACACAGTCACAAAGAAATTGTTCTTCTCAGTAATCTGCTCTCGGCCACCGGGAGGGGCGAGGGTGGGGGAGCAAGCTGGAGCCCAGCAGGCTGGGGGCTGTGATCACAGAGGCGTGCTCGCCCCGGGCTGGGGGCCAGCCTGGCCGGGAACACCAGGGACCAGCCTGCTAAGCTGCTTTCTCAGCGATTTCGCTCCCCAGACACAAAGGTGTTTACTTGTTTTAACATCTCCTGGGACTCCCCTTCTCCCTTTGTGTGGTCTTTATCCCCACTGAGGTTTGAGCCCCAGATTACAGGCGGGAATTAAGGCATTGGACTCAGGCAGCTCAGAACGGCATGACCTGCAGATCAAGGAGTATAAAGTAACGAAATGTGTGTGTGTGTGTGTGTGTGTCAGGGGGCGACCCCTTCAGCAAGGCCCATTCATCGTCCTGAGGAGCAGGCTGGGTGGTGGGTGGCCAGCGTGCAGGTGTGATGCAGGGGCTGCTGGCGGTGATGACGTTTAGTTGCAGAGAGGGGCTGGGGGGCAAGGGGCGAAGGTCTGGGGCATCTCCCCTCTGGGCCCCCCCCCCTTCTAAGGGAGTCTAATTCTAGCTCAGGAAGGAGAGCTGCGTTTCCTCAGGGACTGATGCCATTTGGAGGTTCAAAGAATCTGTGCGGGCCATGGTGGGACCGTGGCTCATCCTCTGCCCCTCGTCTCCCCCCAGCGGGCAGCTGATGACGCATCTGGGTAGCGACTTTCCCCCAGGGGCTGGGGTGTTGGACCTCATGTACGAGTCCCCTTCTACACTGCTGTCCTGTGGCTATGACACCTACGTTCGATACTGGGACCTCCGAGCCAGCGTCAGGTGAGTGTGCCGGGCAGGAGGACAGGCGGTGGGAGCCCCATGCCAGTCCCAGGAGGAGAATGCACAGAAACTCCGAGTCAGGGAGCAGCCGGAAGGGTCAGGTCATGCTTCGGCTCCTCACCTTGGGCACTTCTGGCCTCGGGGCCTTGGGGACTGCAGCCGCCAGGCCCTGATCAGAGCCTCGGGAGCTGTCAGGGCGCCGTCCCTCGGCATTCCGTCCCAGGCTTTCTCCAGGCCTTACCGGTCCCGTGCTGGTCAGCTGCGTGAAGCACACGTGGGGCCTAATCTACCCTGGGGGCTGGCCTTGGTGAGGAAGAGGCCTTTACTGAGGAGGCTTTTCCCCATTCGGGCTGGTTTTTAAAGAATGTGGTGATTCAGCTTCTCTCCCTCCCAGCCAGAATGGGAGGTGGGGGGTGGAGGTGGAGAGTACCCTGAAGCTCCCCCGCGTCTCCTCTTCCCGGACAGGAAGTGTGTCATGGAGTGGGAGGAGCCCCACGACAGCACCCTGTACTGCTTGCAGACAGATGGGAACCACCTGCTGGCCACAGGTTCCTCCTACTATGGCGTCGTGCGACTGTGGGACCGGCGCCAAAGGGCCTGCCTACACGTAAGCATCCTGCCAGCCGCACATCTCCGAGAGCCAGGACTCATTTTTACGGGCTGCACCTGCGAGTGGGTGTGCCCGGAGAGGGTGGGTGGGAGCCTGCACTGGCCCCTGGCCCATTGCACTGGGCCTGGGAATTCCGGTTTCAGGCTCCCCCGTCCCCGACTCGGGCCACTCCTGCCATTCTTGTGCCCTCCCTTGCAGGCCTTCCCGCTGACGTCGACACCCCAGAGCAGTCCTGTGTATTGCCTGCGCTTCACCACCAAGCATCTCTATGCTGCACTGGCTTACAACCTCCACATCCTGGACTTTCAAAACCCATGACAGTCGGGGCCACCCCAGCCCGTGGGCCAGGAAAGCCAGCTACTCAGGGACCTATCCTGCTTGGAGGGCGCAGTGATAACGCCTTCCCACCCCCGTGCCTGTGCTCCCAGGCCTGTGACCACCGTGCTCGGGCCCTCAAGCTAAAGGCTGCTGACTCCTGGGGAGCTGGAGTTACCCAGAGGCACAGTCCCTCCCAGGAACAAGTTGGAGAGAAGGGACCCGCTGCTTTGGGAGAGTGAAGCTGAACCCACTGGGCCTTGCTTTCCTGTTGGCCAGAGCAAGGATCTGGCCTGGAGAGGCACCCGCCATACCCAGATGGCTTCGAGTGAGGCGAGGTGCTCTGGCCTTTCCCGCGGCCCTTTTCTGTCCTTTCCCTGGAAGGAGGGGCGAGGCTGCCAATACCCCTGCTGGCACCAGTGCCCCCTCCTCAGTCAGACCCCACCCTGGATCAAGCTTTTGGGGCTGAAGACTCATTCCTGGGGCACTGTGGCCTGGTCTCCCTTTGAAACCAAGAAAGGACAAAGGGAACCCAGCAGTTTTGAGTTCTAAGCCATCCCAGCCTCAGGCCATGCTACAATGTTCATTTTTGTAAAAATAAAGTTTAACTGTTCACAGACCTGGTTCCTCACTGGCTGGGGACTCCTGGAAGGCCCCAAGGAAAGGGGACAACAGACCAAATTCAGGGATGTGCATGCCAGGGAAACGGTGAGACCAGCCTTGCGGCCCGTGCCCCGGACAACAAAGGTTTCTTTTTTCTTCAGGAAACCCCCTCACTGACCATCTACCCTTTTGGCCCTGGTGGTGGGGTGGGCGTCACCTGGAGGGTACAGAGAGGGGACCACCAGCAGCTAGGCTGCTGTTCATCCGCGGTGCCCCTTCCTTACGCAGCCCAGCGCGCACACGCTCCTCACAAGGCTGCCGCACCATCCTGGCCCTCCCCCCGCACTGTCTTCCCACGCCGGGCTCTGTGTCCGAGGGCTCTGCACTTGTGAATAAAACTCCCCTCACCCACCCTTATCTTGGGGAGCTCCTCTGGGCCGTCTGCGAGCCCAGTAGTCTTCCGAGTTCATGAAAACAGGTTGGGGAAAATGCTAGCCCTCCCCATCTGGGGTCAGGGTTCCCCCACCCACTTTGCCATCTAAGGCCACACCTCCCTTTATAGGGAAGGCTTTGCGGGGAGGGTCCCTAGGATAGAGAAGGGAAGGTCACCACCAGCACCCTCCCTGGGGATGGAAGCACACAGAAGCGGACAACAGGGCAGTGACTCAGAATGACTTTACTCAGGAGATGAGGCATGACCGGGGCCAAGAGTGCCCCAAGGTCCAGTTTTTGCAGAGCCTGGACGAGAAGAGCTGCCCCAGTGTAGGAAAGGCCCAGGCTGCAAAGTCTTAGAGCCTCCCCACCCTCCATGCCAGAGGTGCATGCTCGGGGTCCACTACTGGGTCTTGCAGTCCCCGTCACTGCTGTGGGCCATCTTTACCTTCTTCAGCATCTCCTGCAGCTCCGACTCGGCCACCAGGACCTCCTTTGGCTTCTGGTACTGTAGATGGAGCCAGGACGAGGACATAATTCAGTCACATCTCCCCATTCTCTCTCTCTCTCTCTCTCTCAGGGCCCCTTCTAATCCCTTTATTAAAAATTGAGGAAATTGGCCCTGGCTGGTGTAGCTCAGTGGATTGAGTGTGGGCTAGGAACCAGAGGGTCACCGGTTCGATTCCCAGTCAGGGTACATGCTTGGGTTGCAGGCCAGGTCCCCAGTGGGGGGTCATGTAAGAGGCAAGCATACATTGATGTTTCTCTCCCCCCCTTTCTCCCTCCATAGAAATAAATAAATTTTAAAAAATGAGGACATTGAGGACTACAGGGTTAAATGATTTTCTCAAGGTCACAAGGCTGGGTGGGAATAGGCCTTGAACCAAAACCCCAGTCCCGTGATTTCTCCCCTCACCCTCACCCTCTTCTAGCTCTGAGCCCCGCCCTGCTCTCCCCAGCCGAGTAGAGAGGCTTGTCCTGTAGCAAGTGCACCGCAGGGGTTAGGGCTAGAACGGGGGACTCATGGCTTGAGAAGTGGGCAGGGAAAGAGGGAGCCTCTCCCTGATGCAGTGGCCTGGGTGACTTACAGAGATGATCAGGGTGCAGTTGGCATAAGCAAAGCTCAGCGAAGAATCATCCAGAGGCAGCTGGTATCTGTCCAGATCAGGAATGGAGAACTTCTTGAAGTACCTGTGGGGACACAGGTGCCACTGGGACATCCAGTCAGGCTACCCAACCCTTGGACGTCAGGCCTTGTGCTGCCAAGCTCCCACACGGTCCTCGCACCTGCCAGCAGCCAGAGAGGAAGAACGGAAGCCAGTGCGGACACCAGCATTTTGGAGCTTCGGGGCCCTGCCAAGAATGAAAGGCCTCTGGCCCGCCCGGAGGTCAAAGAGCAGAACTGGTCGTGATTCCTCGACCGACACTGCAGGCTGAGGACGACCAAGGACGTGGGGAGGAGACGTGGGATACGCCGAGAGCTCAGGCAAGCCAGACCTCTGTGCCCCGGGAAAACGGGACATGTGTACAAACAAGGGACAGAATAAGGGCTGTCCCCTAAAGTGGGGACCGACAGTTGCCATGTACGTGGGATTTCCACTGAAGGCCTCAGCTACCTTTTCCTCTGCTGCGGTCTCTCGAGGCCTTATCAGCTCGCGGGCCGAGAGGGAAGTACCGCCCCAGGAGAAAGCTGCCTGAGCACAACCACGTGCCCCATCGAGGAGGCCGCGCTGCTGGGGCGCTGGACCTGAGACTGCACTCCTCTCTTTTCACACCCCACACACACCACGGTCATCTGCAGGTGCCAGTTCAGAGATTAACGATCACTTTTAGCAAAAAAACAAACAAAACCAAAAACCCAGGTAGCAACACCAAGTCCACTCCGTGTGTAACTGGACTTTGTTTTGCAGGAAATCGGACTTCCTTTACCAAAGAGGAAGCCTGGGCTCCGAGAGGCGAGCCATCTTGCTGGGTTTCACAACCGAGGTCCGTGGAGTCAGAATGGAAATCCCTGCTCCTGGGCCGCTGCTCATCACACAAGAGCAACGGCCTGCTCGTCTCTGGCAGTCGGCCCACTGGGCATGTTCCCTGGTGGAGGTGCAGCGAAGCTCTGGCGGTGACCGCCAGACCTGTCACCCAGCGCAGCACCTCCGCTGTCCCGAGGATGTGTGGGCTGGGAAGGGAAACGCCGCAGGCAGGTACAAACAAACTCAAGTGAGGGGCCTGGGGAGGATGGGGCTTTTAATACTTCAGAGGAGCCTGGTCCTTGTGGTGACAGCTACCTCGAGTCCACTTCAAAAGCCCTGATGCCCTGGGGACTCAGAGAGCTGACATCAATGCAGTGCTCTGGCCCCGCTCTCCCTGCCCAAACCCCTCGGTTCAGCAGCGGCTCTCCTCCCAGGTTCCCCACTCCCCGCCAAGGTGCTGGACGTGGCAGGAAAAGAATGTTTACTTAAAGGCTGACAGTTCAAAAGGAGTGGGGGCTGGGAGGCCCTAATGGCACCACGGGTTTGCTTTATTTTCCAAAGCTCTGCCCCAGGGAAAGGCGATCCATCTGCCTGCACACCGGGGTGGAATGCCGGCCTCATCCTCTTCCTCACCAGCCCAGGCTGAGGTCTCTTCCTGGGGCCCTTGGTCTGACCAGAAAAGGTGGCAGACACTGATAATGGGGGGTGTCAAAGGTTAAACAGAAAAGATTAGATGAACACAAAGGCTTGTTAGGAAGTGTTAACATCTTCCTTGCAAATATACACAAGGAGCTGAACTGGGAGAGACGCAGCCCAGCCAAACCCCAAGGGCCTGTGTAAGGCCTTGCCCTGCAGAGAATGGGGGCATCCTTTCTTCCGACCTGGCTTGTGGGGCAGGGACACACCTGTGCACCCTCAGAGAGGCACCCTCAAGCCACATGCCCCAGGCTGGGACAGTGGGACTAGAAGAAGAATTCCCGAGCTTGGCCTCAACGGCAATGGCAGCAACTCTTTCCTACATCCACCTCCTTTCACCAGGCTAGGGGAATGGAATCACTGCGTCTGGAGACTCAGCTGTTCTGAATCTATTCTAATGGGTTTAGTTTATTGGTTGAGGTTAAACAATTTTCCTCAGAAGCTCCTAACAGCCAGTGTTCAAGGGAGTATGGGGACATCCCTCCTCAGGGGGCAGCCCCCCATCCCTCATTCTGACTTGGGGTTTGCCTTGAGAGGAACTGCACTTGACTTTCTCACCAGCACCTGGACTAGAGACAGACCCACTGTGCTTCTGGAGAAGCCAGAATACTCGGCCCCAGGCAGCCCTGGATAGGCAGCAAGCATTTCTTAGGCACCGACTGTGTCTCAGGCCTTGAGCTGTGAGCCTCGGGATTTAAGGATGAAGAAGCAGCAAAGCCATATCCCTGCACAGGAGACCATGCTGTGTTTCTGCTAGAAGTGAAACTCTTAGAGCAGGTGGTCCCTGGGCTTTCTGCAGACGCCCCAACATACCCCCAGCTCCACCCCCTTCGCTGTTCCCAGTCTCAGTCGCACAGTGAGAGGTGACATTTATTAACACTTACTGTGTGCCAGGCACTGTTCTGTATACATCGAATCCTCAAAACAACCCCCTCAGGTTGGTTACTTCTATTATCCCCTTTTACAGAAGAGGAAACTGGGGCACAGAAGAGTTAGGTATCTTAGGTCACAAAAGGGGTACACAGAGACACTCTAATAAATGATAATTCCCCAGTCTCCCAACCCTCCCGTCGTTCTGCAGGCCCACTTCCAAGTGACAGACACTGGTCGAAATGCCTTGCGTCTGTCCAAGGTCAGGGCAGCTGCGGGAGGGGGCTCCCCGGACCCAGCCACCCTACAGGTCCCACAGCGCTCTAACACATGGTGGTCTTTCCTTCTGAACCTCAAAAATGTTCAAAGGACGTATGAGGAAGCAAAGGCTCTCAAAAGGACTCCTGGCCCTGCCCCGTGACCCTGGGCAGACCATTTCGCTTGTGGGTCTCAGTTTCCTCCTCAAATAAAGGAAATATCCTAGATAAACTTCAAGTCTGCTATTCCAATGGGCCAACCTTCTTCAACGTGTGCCAAAGGACAGCTCCTTTATTTTGGCTATTTCAGAAATGATCTACCAGCCCTGGCCGGGTGGCTCAGGTGGTTGGAGCATTATCCCATACACCAAAAGGTTGCAGGTTTCATCTCTGGTCAGGGCATACACCTGGGTTGGAGGTTCGATCCCCAGTCAGAATGCGAGTGGGAGGCAACCAATCAATGTTTCTCTGTCTCTGTGTTTCTCCCTCTCTCTCTAAAAATCAGGAAGTGAGGACTATTAAAAATAGAAGAAGAAATGGCCTACCACACGCCATCACCCTCTTCCCACTGTATTGCCTTCCCAGTCCCCAGCCCTTCCCCAACCCGTTCTCCCTTCAGTGAGCAAGCACAGTGAGCTGGGAAAGGGCACAGAGGCCAGGTCTTCAGGGAGAGACACTGGAGGACAGGCTGAAAGCAGAGCAGGGACGCTGTAGGCAGGCACACGGGCCACGCTGCACACACTTCCAAGGGGCATCCAATACGACTGCACGCGGGGTTGGCCAGAGGAGTCCAGAGAAGCCTCCAGCCAGTCCTGCCCTGCGCAAATGAGTGGGCAAATCTTCCTTCTTTCTTCAACATCCGGGGTCTGGGCAAACCTGCCGTCCCTGCCCACAGCAGCCCTCCTAGAGACTCACATGCGCATTCGCACGCTAAAGGCTCTCAGAAGCCCTACCAAAGAGAAATGTGTTTAATCCAGAGTTTCTTAAACTTATTTCAGCATAAAATCCTTTTTTCTAGCAATGTCTATTAACACCTCCTGTAGTGTTAGTATTACCGATGTCAACTCAGCCAAGCTCCCTTCACATTACAATTTCCGAAGAATTGTTGAGGACCCGCTCACGGCTGGCCATTGTGTTGAGCTTCGGTACATACGTGATGCCATCAGATTCCCGGTCTGAGAAAAAGGTGTGTGTTCTTCTGTGATGGATGGGGCAACCTCGCATAAAACACAGCTAAAGCGTGGCAAGGGCCACATTTAAGCCGACATCTTCCCACCCCAGCACCCGGCTCATTCCACTTACAGCTGCCAGCTTCTAGGCTGAGGCTAAGAACCTTCTTTTCGCACAAACCCTCTTAACAGGGACAGATGGTGCCACACTGGGATCCCAGAAAAGCACTTTCTTCCTTCCCTCACTAATACCTGAGGCCAAGGACATGATACAGTGGATTCAATTCCTTCAAGAAAAGTAGCCAGCTCAGCCCTGGCCAGACAGCTCGGCTGGTCCAGCGTCATCTCAACACACCGAGGCTGCGAGTGCAATCCTCCGTTGGGGCACGCACAAGGGCCAACCAATGAGGGCAGAAATGAGTGGAAGGACAAGTCACAGTTTCTCTGTCTTTCTCCCCCCTCCCCCTCTCCCCACCCTTCCGCTCCTTCTGAAAGCAATAAATAAAAAATTTAAAAAAGAAAAAAGTAGCCAGCCCAGTTCTCCAGGTCAAGGTAGGTATGGACAAAGGAAACCCAGCTTTTACTAGTAACCACATTCCAGAATATTACAACTGGGAATACGTGGGACCATGAGGTGAACGAAGAAGGCCAATCCGAGAGAGAGGCCGTGGCGTGGTGGAAACTGCAGGCACCTGGGCCCGGCGACCGTTACCGACTTCAACTTCGGCAAGCCAGTTCATCACGCGGACCCTACACACACGCTCTGACAGCCATTAACATGTGACACAAGATGCAAACAGGCGCCAGCCCACCTCCGGACGGTGTGACAATCAGAAAACAGATTTTTAAAGTATTCTGAGAAAGTTAAACATTGCTCAGAGTTAAACGAGGCCATTCAGTGCTATTTAATTAGTGATAGTAAAGGTACAGGACACATTACTACTCCAGGTAGAAGATGAAAATGCCACTGAACTCAGGACTAAGGGTGCAGCAGCGCCTCTTGCCTCCCTCCCTGTGGAGGGGCCTGAGGAAGGCTGGGCTGAGCCAGGCTGGGACGCTGGACTAGCTGCTCAGTGCTGGCTCCAAAGTGGGCACTGACAAACTTCTCTTCCCTCCGGTCTCTGCCCGTCCCCTCTGGAGGCTCTACTCCCATCCCACCTGGCCTCACCCATCAGTTCAAAAAGGGACCCCCAGCCCCTTGGGCGTCGGCGTGGGCCTCCAGCCATGGAGCTCCTGGCCAACAGCGCCACCTATGGCTGAATATGCACAGGAGATGGGACCCAGAGGATCTGCCCTCAGATGAGTTTTTTGGTGAGCTAGCTTGCTTCTTTTCTCTCACTCCCTGGTAATCACATTTCTGCCTGATATCTGTATTCGACAGTGACCTCTGGGGGACAAAAGGGAGGCAGCAGCCAGCTCCACAAACTGCTGGGCTGCAGATTCAAGTGCTATCAGAAGCACTTTTGTTCCCAGTTTGGACCCAAGGCCTCTTACGCCAGGGAATGCTTGCTGAAGTACGGAGTTTGTTTTCCTAAAGGCAATTTCTCAGTTGTCTGAAATTGCTAAATCCCACTTTAGGCACTGACTCCTGTTAATGATGAGAACAATAACGGGAATAAAGTGCCTTTTGTCTGAGGGCTTCAAAGTGCTTTATAAACGCAAACCCTTATTACTATGACTTTATATTTATGGACAAGGCCCACTGCAGGGGCTGCTGGCTGCATGTACAGCAATAATCCTGAAATTAATTCATTCATCTCCACCCTTCCCAGTCTCCTTAACCCTGCCAAAGTGATGGGGGGGCGCCCTAAGAAGTGGGCAGGACCCAGGGCTGAGCTGGGGGAGCCTGGGAACCACACTGCTTCCCTGTGGGCCTTGTGGACCTGAGGGATAGCGGGGGGGGGGGGGGGGGCTGGCACCACACCATCTGAGAAGATGGACGAAGAGCTGAGTCTTCCTTAATACACGGAAACCAGTGCGGTTAGCTAAATTAAGCTGAGCACCCCAAGAGGCATGTTGGGTGGCTTCAAAGCTTGTGGGCCAGTAATTCGTAAAACCTTCCACTTCAATGCCCCAAATCTATGTCACAGGCGCTGGCCCTACACGGCAGTCCCCCTGGCCCGCAGCAAGACTGGTTGACAGGGCTCTTCCTTCTCCTGTGATCAGAGCTCCAGAAACCCAAACAGGATCAATACATTTCCAAGACGGTCAGCCCAGCAGCAGCCCTGCCAGGATCAAATGTCCACCTCAGCCACCTGTCCCCTCAACCCCACATGTTGCCTGTCCCAGCAGACCACAAGGAGAAGAGCAAAGGGAAGTTGAGTACCCCTTTTGAAATATAATGCGAGACTTTCAAGAGGCCCAAGCGCCTGCCCACTGTCCCTCGGTCCAGGGAGGGATCAGGTTTGCTGCTCCTAGGCCAACATTTCAAAGTCCTGTAACTGTCACCTCAGACCCAGCTTCCGTCCAGGCCAGCTCTGACAGTGATAGCACCAGGCCAAGTTCACTATGGACTGGGTCCAGCCAGAGGTCAAGGTCACAATAACCTTACAAAAGAAGCACCTAAGATCACTCATCTCTTCATTCATTCAAAAAACACTTATTGAGCCCTAGTAGATGCCAGGTACTGGGCTTGCTCAAATTCCCTCTCCCAGATGAAGCGGATCACATGACCACAGCTGGTCCTGCAGGGAGGAAGCCCTCCAGTGTGCAACGCCTTCTGGGGTTTTAGAGCAGCCCTCCTCCCTTCGTCCCTCAGAGCTGGAAGAGGAGGCTTCTCTGCCCTCCTCTCCCCCACCCCTCCCCGGGGAGGGAGCCCTCTGAGCCCGAAGCCAGGCCCAACCCCACCCACATCCCGCGGACACACAGGCAGGCCGCTGCCGACCACGCTACTTACTTTTTGTTGGTTGTTCTGACGACAACGCAGCGCTCCTTCTGGTCCACAGAGACACTATAGACATCCTTAGGGTAGGGGAGGTTTCGAATCCGCCACTGGAAGCACACCTTGGTGTCCTTGCGCATGAAGATGGGCTGCAGAAGGCAAATCCAACTCCAGGCCTGTTCTTGGGGAGGACTAGGAAGGGATGGCTCCCCCTCCACAAATCTCTGCCCTCGGGCACAGTGGGGGACCCTCAGCTCTTCTCAGCTCCCTCTGATGCTTCCATCGCTGTGATGTTCCAGGCCTAGAGCCCTCACCCTGGGATGACCCGGCCAAAAACCCTGTGGGCACTCATTCAGGCAAACGTTGTAGAGAACCGTGTCCAGGGGGCATGCTGCAGATGGAGAGGTGGACAAGACACGGTCCCTGTCCTCCAGAGCTGGCAGCCCCCTCTCCACTCAGCCCCTCCTGCCAAGACACCTGGCAGATGAACGTACATTGGCAGTGCTTTCCTTGATGAGTTCGGGCCCCAGGCTCCCTGCTCCACGGGGTGCTGGCTCGCCCACCTCAATCTGCCACTGGCCCAGGGCCCCCAGGGCACTTTTTACACGCCATTTTCTCACTGGGGAGAGAAAGAAGCAACGGGATTACGGGAAAGAAAGGGGTTCTGCTCTTTCCTGCTGAATCATCGACATCACATTAGGTAAGTGGAACAGGATAAAAGTGGGAGCTACAGACCCCTTTGCACTGGCTTCGTCCATCTGAGCAGAGCCCTGAAAGAAGCCGAGTGGAGGTAAGAGCCGCGCCCTCCCCCAGTGGGGCTCCACAAGGGGAAAATGTGAGAGTTAGGAAAAGGTGAGCTACTGACACTGGGAAGATTTGGATCCCCAAATGAGTGGGTTGACATGCATTTTCCCTCTGAAAATGTGCAAAGGAAAAATGAATTAAGAGGGTGAAAGCTGATAGGCAGACTTGTCTCATGATTCAGAAAGTCCAAATGTAGAAATTCACTCATTTTGGGTATACCTGAACAAAATCAGGCACACACCATAGCTTAAATTCATTATTTATATAGGATCTAATGTTTTCTTGTGAAGAAGAATTATCCTTTTATAATGCAAACAACTATCTCTATGTTACCTTGTTTTATAAGCTAGATGTTTGCATAAAGCTTTTTTTTCTTCAAGTAAACATACATTGTGGAAACTGTAAGTGAAAGAACGAGTTCAACGGACAATACCTGACAAGCCCTGCTGGGAAGGCCACTCAGCTGCGCCACCAGGACCACAGTCATGGGGCAGCCTGTCCCTGCAGGGCACCCTCTGGGCCTGTGACCTCTCTGCTCCTTCCCTATCCTGCCGCACTGGGGGGCACTCCAGCCTGGGCAGCCCAGAAGTTGCTCGAGGCCAGCAGCCTTCCTGACACTGCTGGCGGCAGCCAAACAACTCAAACAGGGCCAGGGATCCTGCGGCAGCTATTGCAGCGAGCTGCTCCGCTTTTCCCAGGCGGGGGCGGGCCGGGGCGGGGCTGAGAGCCGCAGTCCGATTCTCCAAATTGGGGAGCGGTGCGTTTCTCTAAGACCTTTTGAGCAGCTGTGCCAAACCCGAGTGCCCTCGCGGCTCGGAGTGAGGCACGCAAGCTCAACACCAGAGTGTGCTGTAAAATTAGAATTTTCCCTTGAATGTGTGCTTTTACAAGGTCTGCTGCATTCTGCAGTGTGGTTTTATTACGTCTTAGGGCCAAAAATTCTCCCTAGAAACACATTTCCAAGTTTATAATGAAAATTAATATGGAAGAGTAAAACTTGGAAATATGCTTTATAGGCAACTTTTTTCCCCCACAAATATGTCTACTCTTTTAAGTGACTGGACTGTGACCAGGAGTATATCCAAATCTATTCACGTAACACAGCACCTCGCTTAACTGGAAGCCAGCCTTCTGGGGGCCTCTGTCACAGCCACAAACTCGGAAGCGACAGACGCCTCCGAGCAGCCGCTTATTGTGACAAAACCCACGCCGCAGGGAAGGCCGCTCCTGGACGCTCTCAGACGGTGTGTGTGACAGGCTCTGTACGAGACGCAGGAAATCATTTTCCCAGGCACCCTGGCAATAGCACAAGGGGACAGCTCACCTCAGAGGGCAGTGTCAGGACTGCTGAGCACAGGGGACCATCCAGTGTGAGGGCAAGGAAGTGCCCCAAGGGCCCGAGGCGCTGTGTCGTGAAACACGGCCATCACAGGCCTTAAGGGCGGAGGGTGCCTCGGAGAGCCTCAGGCCCATGCCTGCGTTTCCAAACGAGAAACAGCATCTGTCCCCTTGCCACCGCTCCGCAGGGGACAGTGTGAGGGACTGTCAAGGCGCAGAGGTGAACAAACTTGCAAAAGCCACAGTTAAAATTCAGGTCTCTTAACTCCAAGTCCAGAATTTGAATCATTAATGAAAGGCTAAATTATACTCTATAAGTATTTGATAAGCATGCATGATATTTAGAAAGGTTTCTATGTTTTTAAGTAGCTCTACTTTGCTTTTTATATTTTAGTCTTTAAAGGAAAAACTTTGATTATTTGATAGTCTAATTTGCAAAGTGTACCTATCCACCTGGGGCTGGACGGTGCGATGCCCCTCTAACTGCAGGACCGGCGGCCCCGTCCCGTGGCTCGACAGCAGTGCAACCCCGTCCCACGGTGGACACCAGTGTGACCCTGTCCTGCGGCAGACACCGGCGCGGCCCTGTCCTGCGGTGGACACCGGTGCGGCCCTGTCCCATGGTGCGACACCGGTGTGACCCTGTCCCGCGGCGGACACTGGTACGGCCCTGTCCCATGGTGCGACACCGGTGTGACCCTGTCCCGCGGCGGACACTGGTACGGCCCTGTCCCATAGCGCAACACCGGTGTGACCCTGTCCCGCGGCGGACACTGGTGCGGGCAGGACGGGCACTCCTGGCCCGGGGCGGCCTGTCTCTTCTCTCACTCCATGGAAATGTTGGGTTTTGCACCTAAGCCTTCCCAAGGAGCACACTAAGGAGGAGGAAAATTCATTACTCATTTCTTTACTACTGACCTTAAAAGCTATTCAGGTTACAGGAACCTGGCACCTTTTCAGCTCTTAAAAAAAAAAAACAACGAAAAAACAAAACAAAACCTTGGGATTAAATTTTTTGTTAGAATGCAGAAGAAAGTGTCCCGACTCATCCCCGTATGAGACCCAATAACTGACTTGGGTGGAGCCCCGTTCTTTTCCCATGGACGCGGGCGCGGACGCACACTGCAAACCCATGTTCTGTTTCCTGTCCTGTCTTTGTTCCTGAACTCAAGGACAGCTCCCGCGGCAACAGAAGACTGTTTCCACCTGCTGTCACTCTGATTTGATTACATGTTAAACCCAAACTGGTGTGTGCAAGGCAGCTCCCTGGGACGCTGTCATATCTTCCCGGCCCAGCCAGGCCCAGTCCTTGGAAAGGAGACTTTCAATGACCCAGTACAGGGTCTGGTGTGGAATATGCGAAGGAAGCAGTGCTCGGGGCTTTTTCCTAAGTCAGCGGGAAGCAGGCTGACGTCCCAGACTGCTGGCTGAAAGGAGGCCCATCTTTCAGGTGGGCTGGTAAGTACAGGTCCTGAAGGCCTCCTTCCCCAAAGCTCCAAGCCCTGGCCCGTTTCCAATGTGGATAATTACATTCCCCCTTCCTAAATACTCCCTGCAGCTTAAACGGGATGCAGGATTCTTCTTTTCTGCCCTAAAACACTGCAACATTGCTATGTGGCTATTAAACAGCTGCCATGTCCCATCCCTAAGGAGGCTGAAGGGAATCGAGTGGGTCATTTATAAAGCTGGTGAAGTGCTTGGGGATGAAAGTGCTCAATATCCTCCAAATGCAGCCTGGGGTGGTTAGGCTGGCGGTCAAATACCAAAGCAGATTAGGCCGGTAATCCAAATGTAATCGCTGGGGGACGGCCTGCCCTTCAGCCTCTGCCCCCCCCTCCCCCGGCCATGCTGTGTTCCACTGGGGCTGGTTTGATGTTCCGATCATTGTTAGGGCCCTTCGGCTTCTTCCCCCATGAATACAGAGCGCCTTCATTGTGCGGGGCAGGAACGAACAGCGCTGACAGGGCGGAGAAAAACCGACACTGCCGCGCGTATTAACAGAGGGAAGAACCGCGCCCCAGACAGACGTGCCACAGGGGCTCTTCCCGGAGCCCCTGTCTGTTTCTCTAACAGAACACCAGCGTGGCCAGTTATCAAATTTATATGATTAGCTTGAAAAACTGGAAATTATTCCCATTTATGGCCACAAAAACCCTGTCCATATTTTATTTCACAGAATGCACAAGTAAAAGTCAGCTCTGGCCCTGGGAGTATTTATTTTTAAAAGTTTATAATGAACAGTATTTTGCCAGGGCAGCTGCTGGGGCGTGGGGGGGTGGCGGTTAGAAATGGGGAAGAGAAGGATCAGCTGCTCAGGGGACGCGGTGGCTGTCTCTGCCTGTCTCCTTCCTGCTCTCTCCGGCCCTACTCAGGTCATTCTGAGGAGAGCAACATTTAGGAAGGAGAAAATGAAGCAGGATTAAATATTCTCAGCTCCCACCAGTATGCTGTGGTGGACTAATGCTCGGGCTCTTAATCTGACAGACCTAGGTTTAAGCCCTAGAGATGCGATTCTTAAGAAGGTGCTTGACCTCTTGGAGCTCCCCCTTCGTTTTTTACCTGTGACACGGGGACAACAGGACCCACCTCACCGGGCTGCAATGAGGGTGAGTACGTGAGATAATTCACCCAGAGCACTTAGCATGGTGCCGAGTAGAAGTTACGGTATTAACATCATTCTTAGGTAAACTTTAGACAAACAATGTTCTCCTATGAATGTCCATTTCTGCTTTTAAGAAAAAGGAATTACGTCGGTTCTCAGCCATGTGGCTGGCTAAGATCAAGTGTAGAAAACCGAGTTTGGAGGTCTCTATTTCCCACCTGCCGAGAGAAGTGACAGGTTAACATAGGAAGCTACAGATGAAGGAATGTGGACTTTTTTCATTTTAATTTTCATGTCCAAGCACAAATGAAGAGGCCTGGGTTTTATTTGTTTGTTTTTATAGAAACAGCAGGTAAGACTGTTTGATTTGCTCTGTGTGGAGAAGAGAGGCGACGCAGGGGGCGGCGGGAGCGGAGCTGCGACGAGGCTCTGGCCCGGTGAGGGCGGTGGTTAGCCCACGTGACCTCTGCTTTCATAAGCTCGCCCCTGTTAGGCATTCCAAGGCTGTCACCCCCTGGGAGCGCTATAAATTACAATGCATTGTGAGGATATTACTACTGTATTGGTTTCCACCAAATCAGTGTCATATGCTAAACACATCAAGATTTTTAATAGCACCAGACTAAACCAATTGGGACTGGAGCCCAAGCAGCTCATAATAAGGAGGGATCAACACTTCACTCTGACTGAACATGCGCAGGACACGCATTTTAAGACTGGAGACTAGGAGAATGCAAACCAGTGTAATCTGTGTTGTCGGTTCTGGACATTTATGAGCTGTCAGAAAAAGGGAAAAAGAAATTCCCTCACCAATGCTACCTGTCGATCAGACCCAGGAAGAAATTAAAGTCAAGAATAATGACAAGAAAATAACCCAGTCCATGATTCCATCATTGGTCTTAGCATTTCAGGTAGAACTTAATAAAGAGACTAGCCCCCATTGCTGCCAGCCGCAGCCCTGGGTCAAAGAGCCAGCCACCCAGCTCTGGGAAGTCAGTTAATGCTGATGTGCAGACCTGGGAACAGAGAACGGACAAATCCAATAATTCCCAGAAACCTGCGCTGGAGCCCCTATTCACGAGCCTATTTTCAGAGGGAAAGAGCTGCAGGAACTCAAATGATGATGCCACAAAATCGCCATCTCTAGTCCCTACCCCCTGGGACTCAGACGTTCTCCACGCGAAGGATCAATACTTAGTCGAGCTGCCTCTGAGACAAGGTCAGGAGCCGCTGCTTCTGACACCTGCTTGTTCCTAGTGTGGTTTTAAAAAATAAGGCACAAAACAAGCAAAAAAACCCAACAAAAAAACCACAACCCTGCAGTGAAAAGCTTGCTCTTACCACCATTCAGCCTGAGGCTCACTTCCAATCCCACCTTCTCTGTACACCTTTTCCCAACGGACTCTCCACATTCCCATTGCTACCTTCGAAAAACCACTCATGTGTTTGGGGGTGGGATGGGATTCAATGGTCAAACCAACTCCCACCCACCTCTGGCGCCCAGCCCTGCCCTCAGATTATTCTCGGAAACAACCTTGCTGCAAAGGCCTCAGTCTCCCGCAGCTTCCACATTTGGTGCTGGGCCCTTCCCTCAAGCCTCAGGCGGGGAGTGTGCTTAGGTCACCCCAAGTGTTCCTAAGGGCCTGCTGGGAGCCCCTGTCACTTACCGAGTAGTTCCTTCGTCTTCTCATCATATTCTTCAGCCATTTCCTTCCCATCTGGGAACAAATAGTGCACCTTCCTTCTCCCTATGCACAAAGCAGAGAGCGCCTTAACCCCCAGCCTCCTCTTGCCTTGCGCCTTACAGATAGGAGGTCTGCCTGGGAAACGCCGGCAGCCTTGGGCGTACTGAGAAACCCTCCCAGAGCTCCCGCTCCTTGCCAACCACCGCCCACTGTTACTTTAAGACATGTCCTGGCACTCTCTTCCTTTCTGAAGCTTTCTTTCAACATATCTTTGCTCTGCTGTTCCTTCTATCAGCAACAGCTCCATACTTCTATCTGCTGGACTCCTCCTCACCCTTCAAAACCCAGCTCAAATGTCACTTCCACTGGGATGTCTTCCTGAACTATCACCCCCAGCCACCTTGGCAAAGTTTACTTCCTTGTTTGTGCCTCTCTAATGCTTTATTTGGAGGAGCATTTACCACACAGTATGATACTTTTAAAGGTACCTATCTCTTCAGGAACAGTATGTTTATCTTTCCCTCCCTGGTTCCGAAAACAAGCTTATGTTCTCAGGCTATTACACTGGGTTTCCCAGCCAAGAACTCCCTCTAGCCATGCCATCGTTCCACCTCCTCCCGCACATCTCTAGGCCATTCCCATCACGTAGCCACATGGTTGGTCCCCATGTTTTTCTTCAAGGCATTTACCTTGGTTATTATTTTATATTTGTGTGACTGATTACTGCCTGCCTCTTCTACTGGATAAGAGGGGTTTACCTCCCCTGCCTACGGTTTTCCTAACACCAAGCATAGTGCCTGGCATACATTAGGAGCTCAGCTAAATTCTGACTGAGAGAATGAACATTGATTCATCTTTCACTGAAAGAATGAAAGAACCCAAGGGAATATGCTAGCCCATCTCTTCCATCAATGCAGTGTACTCATAAGCATTTTTGTAAAAGTGGCTACACCATTTCCCCCATATTTAGGCAAGTGGGTGGAAACAGGTAGGCTCCTCGGTGAGACCGGTAAGAGGACTCATGCCCAGCAGGCAGGCCCAACATACGTGTGAACACAAGCCCCAAGGCCCTTAACCAAAGGGCTAAGGGTACCAGTAACCAAAATATGCAATTTTACCATATGACCAAGCCTCTTTCCTGTCCAAATCACTCCCCTGGGACGTTGTTCTCTAGCATTGTTCCTAATGTAATATATTCTGGGGAACTCATTCCCAAAATGTGCATGTTTCTCAGCAGTCCCCTAGGTCACACCATCCTTCATCATTTGGAGGAAACAACCTTGCTGCAAAGGGTCTCTTTTTTTCTGAAAAAGAGCAGGAGTGGGGTACAGGTGTTGCCTGGGGGTAGCTGAGGGTGTCTGGCCTGACCCTGTACTCCTCCTGGAGTCCACTCTTGAGTCCAGGCAGGAGGCAATGCTTACTTTGGAAGGGTACTTTGTATGTTTTATTGCATTTAATTCTCATCATAATCCTGTGTGCCCCCATTCACAAATGAGAGAAATTGAGGCTTAAAGGTCATACAATTTGCCCAAGGTCATAAAGCTAGGACATGATGGGCCCAGTGTTAAACTCACTTCAGGCCCAAGCCCATGCCCTACTAACTGTGCCAGGGTAACCTGCATGGCTGAGGTCTTTGTGAGGTCGACACTGTCCCACCGGCTTCCTGGTCGAGTTTCTAGTGAATTACCTGTGTAGGCCTTAGCCTGGCTCACTCAGGTACTCATGTGTTTCTTACTATCTAATTGACTTTGGATTTATTAACCACATGTCACATATATTGCAATATTGTTTCAATTGCTTTTTAAGTTCATTTAAAGTGAGTTTTCCCAAGTAAGTGTTTAATTTTTATATAGTCAACTGTGTTTCCCTTTGTGGTTTTTACCCAGAAGTTGTACTTAGAATATTCTCCCTTACCCAAAGATTATATAATATTTATCTATAGTTTACTCTAATACATATTTGTTATATAGGTATGTACATATGTATGTGAATATAAATTTTTTTAAGTATATTAGTGTGATATTTTATTAAAAATATGTATGAGTGTTCAGGCATAGAAAAAATAGTTTATGTATGAAAATGTAATTTATGACTATCTCTGGATGATAGGGTTATGGTTGGCTTATTTATTTATTTTTCATATTTCCACAATGCCCACAAATTATTTCAGGAAAAAATATAAAGTGTATTGGGTTCTCATTACTAATAGCAGTGATTCTTGGTGGGAAGTAACAACGCCCACCCACACACATACACAACAGGAGGGTACCTCTACAGGAGAGGTTTGACGAGGTGTACCCATGTATTTAATAATGGTTTGTTTGTTGTCTTTTTCTATCTGCTCTAGTACACAACTTGGCACATAGTAAAGCCTCCCTAAATGCTGTGTTTATAAATGAGCAAATGAGCAGATTTTAATTTCCAGGCTTCCCTGATTGGCCTCTGCCTGCAGTTGTGAATCTCTAGTTACTAGGACTCACAGGGGTGAATGTAATTTCAACTCCTTCACAGCTAAGGAGTAGTTACATTTATACAATCCAAAATTATTTCAGCCCTTTGAAGGCAACCTCGAGGTTGATGTGGTCCCCGGTGAAAATGAGTTTGACACCCTTGCTCTAGTAGGTATCCTAAAAACTACAGGAATTAATACCTAATTCATTCTGGCAGCCAAGTGGGTCTAGGAAGGGACCTTTAAGTCCGGGGGTGGGGGGTCGGCTACACCCAACAATCCTAGAGTGAAAGTCAGGATTCCACACCCCTGTGCCATCTCTCCCAGGCACAGCCCCAGGCCCTTGCTCTGTCTCCCCTAAAGACCCATGGAACATTTCAGAAGTTCACTTACAGACAGTATTACAGCTGGAAGGGACCTCAGAGATAACAGGGAGACCATCCAGCTCGTTTTACAGATGAGGAAAGTGAGGTCCAAACAAGCACAGGGGCCGACTGGAGAGCCCGGTGAATTAACGAGCAGAGTCGGAGGTAGAACCCGAGGTCCCTCCACTTTCCATGCCACCACTGCCTTCAGCAATGGAACCCCAAGACTGAGGTCCATGGGATCCCAGGTCAAGATGCAGTTGTACCACCGACTGGTTGAGGACCTAGGGCTGATCTAAAACTTTCTTGGATCAGTTTTCTCTTCTGTTAAATGGGGTAGAAAATTAACAGCCTTTTGGGACAGCGGTGAGGAGCAAATGACATAATGACTGTGGAAGGAATTATGTATTATTTATTAGTAACAGAACTCCGAGCGGAGCGAGGTGGTATACAGGAAACTAGGGGGTTTCCAGAGATGCGTGTTCCAGTTACGTCATCTCTCTGGGCCTCAGTTTCCTCATGTGCAAAAGTAGGACCTGGCTTGGGTGGGGGCCGCGACCCTTCCAGCCCTGCCATCCCAGGCTCTGAGGCCCTTTCCGGAGGCGCCAGCGCAGAGAGCCGGAGCTTAGAGTAAAGATCAAGGGGGACCTCGAGTTTACCATCTTGCAGCAGGGCTGTCTTCTCGGCATCCCGCAGACTCTCCAACCACCCAGTCACCGCCATCTTCCCTCCGCCCAGTTGTGCGCCTGGCTGCTACCATGGCGACCGTTCCGTCTGGGGGGGGGTCACTTCCGGATGACCCGGAAGTTGTTCTGGTCCGTTCCCCCCCCCCCCCGGTCCCCGTCACCGCCCCCCCGCCCGCCCGTCTGTCACTTTATCCGCTTCCAATTGGCTACTCGGGTAAGTAAGTAGTAATTTACTCTTTGCCCACCCTCTGGGTGGCTTGCTGGGCCTGAAGTTGACCCTACCCTGGACTGAATCCTCAGGGCAGGGTCCGGACTCGCCTTCACTGTTCTGGCTCCCCAGCTGGGAGTCGCGAGCACGCTCCAGCTGCGTGCCGCGGCGGATGCCCCACACCTGCCGGAGTCTTTTCTACCCCCAGCTGTGAGGCCGAGACTCCCCCAGTCCCGGAAGGCTCTGCACACCTGCTGTGGCCGTGCCCCATCTTCCCGCAGCTGCGGGGCTGAGCGCTCCCATGCCGAGAGGCCTGCGACTAGGGCAGGTACAGGGTATTCCTCCTGTCTCAACTTCCCACGCCACCAGGTTTTCCTTTGCGGGTCTGTGATGGGGTAGAGAAAGATTATGTGGAGTTTGTGCAGATTGACCAGTCTCTACTCCTCTTTGGAAACCAAGTCCTTCTTAAAGAGTTAGCTTTCTTTCCTAACTTGGCAGCCCCTCTTGATAAACTCCTTTGGGATGCAGCAGGGCAGACACCGCACTGAATCTTTGGAGTAACCCCTCTGACGAATGATACTGTTTGGTACCCTTCAGAATTTCCCCCAGTAAGTCTGTTCTTCCCTTCATTTCCCCAATATTCTGTCTCTCAGAGGCTGGTGAGTGTAGAACTAGGCTGAACCACTGAAGTTCAAATGGGTTTTGGGAGGCCCTGGGGAACTGTGCTACTGCCAGCCCCCAAGGCCTGGTCGGTAGAGATCCTACCTCCATAGGCAAAGGAGTTGGGAAGCCTCAATGCTGGGTTTCCTCATGACAGCAGCCCTGATCACCCCTCACACGAAGGCCAGGGTCCAGCCATACCTCGATGGACCCCAGGGGCATCTTGAAGGCATTTCCTAAGCGGAAGAAAATTCATGCAGATTCATCATCAAAAGCACTTGCAAAGATTCCCAAGAAAGAAGACGATGAAGGGGCAAGAGGTGAGCACCCAGTCTCAGAACCTTCATGTGCTTGGACCTTTAGACTTCCTGCTTTGTTCATGGCCAGAATCCGATATTAGAGCTGACTCTGCCCGCCCGGGGCCTACAGGTTGGTTTATACCTGCCTTGTACTCGGCTTGGTCCAGGGCTTTGGCAGGCCACTTGCTGTTTTATCTTCTGCCCCACCCTGAGACCTCCATCAGTCAGAAAATACTCCTTGGTCCCTAAGGAAATGAATGACCAGCAGAATCCTTGGCTCTCCAGGAGGTTGCCTATAATTGGGGGTGGGAGGAGCCCAAAAATCCATCTCAGGTTCCTAGAGTTATAAGATATTTTGTAGCCAAATTGACAAATAGATAGCAGAAGCTTATATTGTTTGGGAAGGGGGAATCTGTTAGACCGTGAGATCTATAATTGCAAGACATGTGTGCCTTGTGCCTGGTATACAGTAGGTATCTATTAATATTTGTGGAATGAAGAAATGAACAAATCGATTTACAGGATGCCTACAGTGTGCCAGACACTTTCCTAGTTTACACGAGGGAACAGGACTTCCCAAAATCCTCGTCCCTCACATCAAGTGATGGCCCGTGAGGAAGTTAACTGTGCTTGTGGTGGAGCCCCCAGAAGGGGGAGCCTGGATGGAAAGAAAGGGAGTGTTTGGGAGTCGGGGACTCTGACAGGATCATCCAGATCATGTCTGAAAGTTATGACAGTAGGCATCTGGATGTCTCCTCCACAGAGTGGCTGAGCTCCCTGCGGGCCCATGTTGTGCCCACAGGCATTGGGCGAGCCCGGGCAGAACTCTTTGAGAAGCAGATTGTCGAACATGGTGGCCAGATACACCCTGCCCAGGCCCCAGGGGTCACTCATATTGTGGTGGATGATGGCATGGACTGTGAGCGAGCCCTTCGCCTCCTCAGACTGCCCCGGCTGCCCCTGGGTGCTCAGCTGGTAAAGTCAGCCTGGCTGAGCTTGTGCCTGCAGGAGAGAAGATTGGTGGACACGGCAGAATTCAGCATCTTCATCCCCGACAGGTGGGCTGGTCCCACGCTTTTCTCAAATGTTTTCTGGCAGCATGTTGAACTCTTTCTTTGGGTTATTAAAAACAACTCTTGTTGTCTTAACTGAACACATTAGAAGATCAAGATTTCCAAGTAGAGAAGGACTGGGAGCAGAGATGGGGGAAGACCTTGGTGTCTTATCCTCCCATCACCATCCCTGCAGGTACCTGGCCCAACCGCGGCTCGGTAAAGCAGACCAGGCCTCTGCTGCTCCTCCTGGAGCCCGTGAGGCTCCGCTCAGGACAGCCTTCTCTCCACCCCCTGCTCCCGCTAGACCTATATCTCCTCCCCAGGGAACAGAAGAAGCTCCAAGCACCCAAGCCCAGGTAAGGAGCCTTTCAGCCCCCGCAGCTCCTTTCCCTGGGAACTAGATCACAGAAACATGAAGGGCCTTGTTCAGAAAGGCCAGGGCCCCAGGAGAGGAGGGCTGTCTTTACTGCGAAGCCATGTAGATCTTCCCAGTACTCTTCACTCCTGTATTGGCCCAGACCAGATCTACCACGTGCCACTGGGCGTGCTAGGGCTGGGACCAAGGAAATCAAATGGAGACGACCCCACACTTAAGGAGACCCCAGGCTCATGCGGAAGACCCAGCCTAATTCTTGGGTCTAACGAGGAGACTCAACCCCCACCTTTGGGGAGCATTCATGGATTTATCGTCTCTTCTCCTTCCTTACCTCAAGCCCGGCTGTGGTGACGGAAGCAGTGATGAGGAAGAGACCCAGGTTGATGCGGCTGATTTGGAAGCCCTGATTAGTGGCCGATACCCCATCCCCCCTGAGGGGGATGGGGAGCCCTGCCCCGCCCCTGAGGGCCTGGGTAAGTGGGTCTGTGCACAGCCTTCAAGCCAGAAGGCAACCAACCACAACGCCCACATCACAGAAAAGCTGGAAGTGCTGGCCAAAGCCTACAGTGTGCAGGGAGACAAGTGGAGGGCCCTGGGCTACGCCAAGGCCATCAATGCCCTCAAGAGCTTCCACAAGCCTGTTGCCTCCTACCAGGTACCCGGGAGCCAGGGCAGGGTACGCCGGGGGTGGGACGTGGCCTTCTCTCTACTGGCGAGAGGTTGGTGGGGCACTGGTCACAAGTGGGGATCAGGCGGAGTGGTTAAGAATTTATGATCCTGGGACCTGCACAAAAGGAAAAAATGGGGAGGGTGATGAAACGGAAAAATGGGGAGGGTGGCAGAATCTTAATAATTGTAGAAGCTGGTTAATGGTTGCTTGGGGGTTTGTTACACTTGTCTGTGTACTTTGGAGTTTTTCCCATAACAAAGTGTTTAAAATGTTTAGACTCTGGAGGCCAAAAGACCAGGGTTTGAATTCTGGTTCCATCAGTCACTAATTGTGTGACTTTAGGCAAATTACTTAAACCCACTGAGTGTCAGTTACCACACCGGTAAAAAGAGACTAAGAATAGCAGCAGACTTGGTGTTCTGTGAGGACTGAACCGGGTGCGCTCTGCAGTGCATGACCTGCCGCGTGGTGCGGCCTCAGTGTTAGCTCTCGCTGCCGTGGTGTCCCTACTTCCTGTGCCGATCGTCATCCCTCCAGACACCAAAAGACAAGCTACCCAGCCCATTCCGTGCGAACATCCCATCTTCGGTTGTGCCCAAGCTTTACACAGCCACCAGCCGCCGAGCGGCCAGGCTGGCTTTCCCTCAGTCATCTGCTGAAGGCGTCAGCCCCCCACCCCTCTGGCGTTACCCCTCCCATATTCTCACTCTTCTTTCCTGCCTCTCCCAACCCCCTCTTCTAGGAGGCCTGCAGCATCCCCGGGATTGGGAAACGGATGGCTGAGAAGATCGTAGAGATCCTAGAGAGTGGACACCTGCGGAAGCTGGACCACATCAGCGAAAGCGTGCCTGTCTTGGAACTCTTCTCTAACATCTGGGGAGCTGGGACCAAGACTGCCCAGACGTGGTACCATCAGGTCACACCTCACCCCCGCCCCCGCTCAGTTCTGCTATGTCCCAGAACTCCTGACCTACAGTTCTCGCAGCCTGTGCTCTGGCGGGAATGAACCCAGACTAGAGGGAGACCATTTTCCAAAGGGCCCGTCTGTAGGCGCCTGTCCTAGCTCGAGATCTGCCCTGCAGCTGGGGTACTGGAGGCATTGATCTGTGGTGGAGGCAGGAAATGTGTTTCTCCGTCCCCCAGACCAGCAGGGCCTTTCTGAAGAGAACCTACCTCAGGGCCGAGCGCCCAGAACGCAGATGGAATCATGAACCAGGGCTGAATTGGGGCTTGCCTTCCAGGACCCCTGCCTTCTCCAAGCTCCACTGATTACAGACGCAACTGCTCCTGGGGGTGGTCCTGTCTCAGCCTTCCTTGGAGTCTGGGGGTGATGGAAGCCTGGTGTGCACGCTCATTCACTGCCTCTTCCCTGGTCCTGGGTCCTCATGGCGCCCCCACTGGTTGCTTCTCTCCAGGGTTTCCGGACCTTAGAAGATATCAGCAGCAAGGCCTCCCTGACCGCCCAGCAGGCCATCGGCCTGAAGCATTACGAGGACTTTCTGGAGCGCATCCCCAGGGAGGAGGCCACAGAGATCGAGCAGACAGTAAGCAGGTTTCTCAGCAGGAGGAGAGCCAGGAGCCTCAGCCGGGGGGCCTAGCAGGCAGAGGCAGCTGCTGGCCGCCAGAGGTTGGGGCCAGGGAGCAAAGGGCCAGTCGAGACTGAAGCAACGAGCCCAGGGGAGGGGTGGGCGGCTCTGGCAGGGAGGGGCTGCAGAACCAGCTCCTTGGACTGGTTTCCCAGCTCTCTGTCAGAGCAGGCGTCGCTTGTGGGGTAGCACGGTGCTGGGGCAGATTCACGTCAGGGTCGGGTCGGGGGTTGTCGTCAGAGCTGCTGAAGGATGTTGAGGTTTGAACTGGGCTAGGTTAGGGTGGGTCAGGGCAAAGAACTTGGTGAGAAATATGGACTCTCTCTCTCTCCAGAAGTTGTACAAATGTGCAGAGTCTTATATCTTCCCAGAAGTATGGCCTTTCTGAAGTCCACCTTGGGGTTAGGACTGGGGAAGAAGCCCTGTGCTGGTGGGGTCAGGTTTGGGTTAGAAGAAAGCTGCATCAAGAGGTGAGTTAAAGTCAGGCCTGAATCGGGAGTAGGGCTTTCTTAAGTGTCAGATGCTTTTAGTTAAGATTCGTGGTTGTCCCAAAATAAGGTTTGGCCAAGATTCGGTTTTCATTTAGCGTTGGGTTAGGGATCGAGTTCACATAAAACCGAGATTACAGGGAGACCAGGGTGCATTTAGGGTTAGAGGTGTCATTTGTCCAGCTGGCATTGGCCGCGGGGGCTGGTTGCTGTGGGCAGGGCTTGCTGCCCGCGTCCAGGACTCTGATCGGTAGGACTCTGGCAGCTCAGCTGCAATAGGCCCTCCGCTCTTCTCCGGGCCCTGGGAATCCGAGGCTGGCACAGGATGGACGGCAGGCCCCTCTGTTCACCTGTCGCCAGGCCTTGGTGTTAGTGGTGACACCGTCACTCAGCCACGGTGTCTAGGCAAGGAGAATGCCCCAGTGAGCCTGTGGGCCCCTGTCCACCTGGCCTGCTCCCCACCCCCCCATTGAAGGGGTCCAGCCTGAGGGGTTTTTGATGGCATGACTCACCCCAGGCCTCCTCCCGTCACCTTGGGAGACTCCAGAAGGGAGTGAGGGGATTAGCAGAACTGCCTGTCCTAAGGTGTCCTGGTTGAGGGTATCCAGGACCCCAGAAATCTCAGTGTCCTGGGGTGGAGGCGGGAGGCCATCTGCATGTGAGAAAGGCCAGAGTCTGTGGGGGAGGGACTGATGAGCCCTGCCCCTCTCAGTGAGGGGCGGCCCTGCAGCTGACAGCCTCCTCTGTCACAGCTCCCTCCTCACGCAGCTCCATTCCTCCCAGTAAGGACGAGACACTGGCTCAGAATTGCCTCTCTCCCCTCTGCTCCCCACCCGCCCCTTCCTCCCCATCCCTCCTCACCATCGCAGGTGTAGTTACATTTCTGGGCTCCATCTCCCCCAGACTTGGGCCCAGAGCACCCTGCCAGCCACCTGTTCAGGCGTCAAACCCCAAATCACACACTCTGTCTGCAGCACCGAGTCCATAGACACCCGGGGCTGCTGGGACCTGGCTGAGGGCTTTCAGGTGCCCAGCCCTCAGTCCAAGCAGAGCTTCACAGCCCTGGCACAGGGTTTGGGCAGGGGCCAAGAGAAGATGTGTCTGCTTCGGAAGAGCCCTAGAGGGAGAGATGAGAGCCTCCCTCAGCACCGAGTGTACTTTTCTCTCTCCTTAGGCTGCCCCTGTGGCGTGAGCACGTGTCCTTCCCTTCTGTCCTGGTGACCTTAGAGAACTGCTGCCCGCAGGGTAGATTTTTGGCCTCTGTTCCCTGTGCCTGTTTCCTCCGTTCATCCAGGCACTGGCTTGGGGCGTAGGCTTGGGGCAGGCCCCTGGGTCCGGAAGGCCCCGTGCTGACAGAGAGGAACCCCTTGAACGGCCATGGCCCACAGCCCCTGTCCCCTGCCGCTCTTCCCCAGGTCCGGGGAGCGGCCCAGGCCCTTAACCCGGGACTGCTCTGCGTGGCTTGCGGTTCCTACCGACGGGGGAAGGCGACCTGCGGGGATGTCGACGTGCTGCTCACTCACCCCGATGGCCGGTCTCACCAGGGAGTCTTCGGTCGCCTCCTTGACAGCCTTCGGCAGCGAGGTATCAGCTCACCTCTGGGAGAGCAGGTTGGCAGGGGGCAGGGCAGGGCCAGGTGGCCTCCTGGCGGGAGAGCCCCAGAGTTGCCATCTCTGGGCAGGACGCAGGCGAAGGTTGTTTCGTGAGAATCTCCTCGTGGCCAGAGCCGTTTCAGGGAAGGGGTGAAACGGCCCCTACCACACCGGTGCTTAGCACAGCCTGCAGGTGGGGTGTCTCACCTATCTTTCTGTGACGCTGTGGGGATGGGAGGATTTTATGCACATTTTGCAGGAAAGGAAACAGGCTCAGAGAAGGCAAGGTCGCCCAGCAAGGAAATGGCCGACCTGGGACTAGAGGCCCCAGGATGACCGGGAGCGTGCCGGGGGTGGGGGCGAGGGTGGGGCATGGTCCCTGCAGGGCCTGGTCCGCGCCCCCCCAGCAGCCCTCCTGTGCTGGGCCAGGGTTCCTGACGGACGACTTGGTGAGCCAGGAGGAGAACGGCCAGCAGCAGAAGTACCTGGGGGTGTGCCGGCTCCCGGGGCCCGGGCGGCGGCACCGGCGCCTGGACATCATCGTCGTGCCCTATGGCGAGTTCGCCTGCGCCCTGCTCTACTTCACCGGCTCTGCCCACTTCAACCGCTCCATGCGGGCTCTGGCCAAGGCCAAGGGCATGAGCTTGTCAGAGCATGCCCTCAGCACGGCTGTGGTGCGGGACGCCCGCGGTCTCAAGGTGGGGTCTGGCCGGGTGCTTCCCACCCCCACTGAGAAGGATGTCTTCAGGCTGCTAGGCCTCCCCTACCGAGAGCCAGCCGAGCGGGACTGGTGACCCACGGCTGGGGCGGAGGGCGCACCCGGCTGGACCAGCTGCCCACCCAGCCGTCCAGTGTGTCCTTCTAGCCTCCGCTGGCTGAACCTCGCCACTTCAACCACCAGCTCTCTGGGCCTGAGGGACAGGGCCGCCGGGCTCCCAGGGTCTGCCCACCCTCCCCTGACAAGAGCAGGCCGCTCTCCCTCCTGCCACGCAGCCGCCCCAGGTAGAGTTGGGTGCAGGCCCCGGGCCCCGTTCTAAGCAGGAACAGGTGGCTGGTTTGAAGCCGGCTTCCTGTGCTGAAGGCCCAGGCATCCCCCTTCCCTGCGCTGAGGGGGGTCTAGCTGCTGGGGGCGGGATGGGGGTCACAGGGGGAGAGGCAAGCAGCTGTGGCCCAGCATTACCCATGACCCTTTGGAGCAGCAGAATGAGCCTCTCCACGTACTCCCTCCACCCACCCCACTTCCTGTGCAGCTGGAGGTGTTGGGAGGGGTGCCCCGGGCTCCGTGAGGACAGCATGTGGAGGCCCAGGGGCCCAGTAAAGTGCACTTGACATTCAACCTGCCTGGTGTCTGTGAGCTGCGGCAGCCCCTGCCTGCCTTCTTCCATCCACGTGGGGTTGGAGACGGGAGCTGAGTGGGAGCCCAGAAAGGCAGGTTAACTGCTTTTCAAACAGGCCAGACCTGAGTCGGCTCCTGAACTAGAAGGGGACTAGTGGACGTTAACAGGGAGAACTCATGGAGTCAGACACTCAGGAGTTCTCGCCTAGCCGTCAGCATCTGCTGTGGGCCCTGCCCTGGAACCGGCTGTCTGGGAGCATGAATAAATGTGGCAAGGCCTGATTAGGAACAACTGAATGGTGACCTGTGTGCCACCGACAGGGCTTAGGCAGGCACGGAAAGCTTCCTGGAGGAGGAGAGGCGCATGCTGGCGGTGAAATAGCCTGTCTGAGAGGGGTAAGCAGGCTCTGGGCATAACTAAGGAACCCGCTTCAGAGGGGCTTCGGCGCACTGGGATCCAGGAGAAGGCTGGGCTGGTGGAGGACTGAGAGTTGGCTGAGGGGCTTAGTTTGCTAGAGCGATCAGAGCAAGTCTGGCTAGTGGCACCCAGATCGTTTGCAGAGGCCACACCTTGCAGGATGGAGAATTTGGTGAGGGATGTGGAGGGAGAGGGGGGGAAGGTTTGGGCGTCCCAAGTAAGAATAATGGGCACAGAGTCAGGAGGAGGGCACTGTGTTGGAGCAGCAGCCAGGATCCTCGAGAGGCCCCGTGCCTTGGCGGGGGTTCGAGGTGGAGGGAAAGGGGAGCTCCAGAGGCGGAGGTGGGCTCACACCCCTGTGCACTGGCTGTGAGGTGATGGGGTCGGTCGCTGAGTCCTTCGCCTCTGTCAGTAACTTGCAGAATCCAGCGCTGGCCCTTGTTTTCCTGGTTTCAGTCAGGGGGTCCCAGCAGCTTTAGAATGGGCCCCCCGACTCTAGTTCAGAGCCCTGAAGTCTAAGCCACAGGGCCTTTGTCTGCGTGGGTTATGCAGGGAAGTAACCAAAGCCCACAGTGCCCGAGGGCCCCTTTCACGCAGCCCAACGCCAGCCAGAGGCAGCTGCATCGGGGGCCCTGAACTCTCTGAGGCTGAGCCTCCCCTCAGAGCGTCTACCAGGGAGCTGTGGCTGTCCGGGCCTGGAGTAGGCAAGAGAAGCAGGGAGACCCCTGGGCCCCCAGGTGTCCGGGCTGCTTTTGTCCCCACCCCAGGTCTGCTGGCTCTGCTCTGGACTGGGCCCTCGCGCCTGTCCCCGTCCCCAGCAAGGTCAGAGTTGGCAGAAGCCCAGAGCCTGGGGTGTTGGGGTCCAAACGTGGCCACTACTCCTCCGCTCCTTTCGCTCCCCAACTCAGTGCCCCTAGTCTACACAGCAGCCCCTCCTGCCCAGAGGACCTGGCCTCCAGGACTAGGAGCAGAGGGAGTTCACCCCTTTCTACACTCCAGGAACCCCCAGAGCCATGGGGAGGGAGAGCGCTGACTTCTGTGTCTGAAACCAGGGCCCCCTCCTGCCACCCGCCCTGTCCAGAGACTCAGAATCCCGGGGACCACCCCCAGACCAGACAGGCTCCTGGTCCCACCTTCTGGCAAGGGTGGCAGGAAATTGCTCACGTCCTTTGGGGGGTCCAACCTGCGGGTGGTATCCTCTTGGGTGCGCAGTTGGACACAGGAGCCCAAGTGTCTTCTCCAGACAGGGTTTCCGAGTCTTGAGAAAGGGTGCCCAGTGTGCGGGAGGGTGGGTCTGTGAGTGCAAGCCAAGCAAAGTGGTGGCATGGGCCGTTCCCAGCCACTTCAGAGTCTGAGCCTGGCTGTCAGCCGGCGCCTGCCCTGATGGACAGGGAGGTGAACTGTCCAGCAACTGAGCGTTCCCAAGTCACTACCCAGTCACTCCCGGGTCCTGAGGAGGAGACAGGCACCCCAGGCTCACGTCCTACCCCAGCCCAGCTGTTGTCACGCGATCCCTGAGCCAGAGCTGTCCCTAGTCAGACCACACACACGGTAGACGCAGCAGTGGTCCCCTGCGGGGGGGGGGGGGGCCTTGC